>JAVYIG010003707.1:0-185491 GCA_035222895.1 Strongylocentrotus droebachiensis
ATGTGGGTAATCCCATACCCCTCATTTTTGTCATTGCGACGCAATGGATGCAAAGAATCGTTTGAGGGGAAAACTTTGTTCTTCCTTCATGTATCTATCAAAGTAACATTTAGTTCCAAAACTCTGCTATCTGTCAGTTAAGGCTACATTTTGACTATCTTAGATTGACAATCCCAAAATAACTTGACCCATTCGCAAACATGTAATGTCGGTTCCTTCAAGAGCCACTAGCACATTTGTATTGTCATTTACTTTTGCATGCTTTGTTTTCTTTATCTCCAATACATGCAAACAACACAGACGACAACGGAAATTACGGTATATTAACAGTATTGTTCCTTTATATAAACGAGATGCCAATTATAGCATTTATAATTAAGCCACTGATATTCAATGAAAAGAATATTTGGTTTTCTTCTTTTCTTCAGTAAATGCAGATGTCAAATATCATTATTAATGTAAAAAGTACTTCAAAAGCACATTGCTTGACTTCCATGTGATGGAAGATATCCATTCGAATGTTTTGAGCTTCCGTTTCCGTTACCTGACACCACAAAGGTTTTAGTGGTTGTGCTTGTTTGGGGGAAGGGACGAATGGGGGAGGGGTAGTGGAAGTATGACACGGGTAATGGACGATTCAAATCATTTGTAAACGGGTCGAATGTAAGCAGACATGGAGTAGTTGATGTAGTCACGTGCATTGGCTCACATAAGAACCATCCTCCTTAGAATTGTTAAAGAAGAAAGCAGGGTGAAAAGAAAAGGATCAATTACAAAGATCAATACATTTATTTCTGTTGTTGTGACAAGGTATACACTTAACTCACCCGTAAGGTACAGTAAAGAATATCACAAATAAAATATTCACTATTATTCCTGATATCTCAATCCTCATCATGCTCATTGCAATGGAAAACAGCTATATACCCTCAGAGTATTAAATGGCGCTACAGTTTAATGGGACGAGTCTGCCTACAAGTGTACAGTATAGTAACACCCTTCTGACATTGCCTATCACAAAACTTTCACTGAAAATACTATATTTATTATCGTATGTTTTCTAACTTTTTGTTCACAGTCTCTGAAATATATCTACGTTAATATCACATGACAATTCGTTTAAAGAATCGTAGATAATCTGCTTAGGTAAACGACGCGGGACAATTGAATGCCACAAATCATACAGGATGTCTTCGACATTAACTTTCAGTGACTCCAACTGATCCCTCTCGATAATTCAAAACACACCTCTGCACATGAGAGAAATTAATGCCTGGAAACGAACTGCCAATTGCGACTGACATTAACAGGTATACAATTTCGCCAGTCTTCTCGTTTATACATAGTTTACGGGTGATCTTATTTCAAATTTGTATGTTTCTTTTCTGAACTGTATGTTCAGATATGTATTTGATTTGTTTAATGTATACGTTTCACAGCGGCGAAAGTATGTCAACATTACTTTTCGCTTTGAGAGTCGAAATTGCTTGATAAAGCATTTTAAAAGTCAACTGTGTTCCTACATATATATGTCCTTGAAATGGTGGCATTTGGGATTCTAACCATTTGTGAGTATTATGTGATTAAACCCGAGAAGAGAGTGTAATCCCCACTTGTTTACCAAGAAAATTTGATTCCCTCGGTCGATACCACGCACTGAAAGTTGTGATAATGAACGCTCGTGATGGTTCCCGATGTTTCTTTCATGTCCTTGACTGAGAATGAGGGATCGGTGCAATAAAATTCTACCCAAAATGTCAGTATGGAAGAAAAAAAGCAACGCATCTGAAAAAAGATAACTGCACAGGACAAGGATTATGTCCCTAAAGCAACCCGTAAAATGTAGACCTTGTTTTTTGTTGTAAAAAATTAATGGTCTGAATTAATTGCGCCCCCTCCCTCGTAAGTGAATCCTTGAACCGACACTGAAGTCAACTTGAAATGTTTGTTTTTCCGTTTCTTTAGCAAAGTAAAGCTGAACGCAATAAAGATACTCACAACATTTACAAACGGCATTTACTTTTTCAAGGGCATGTTGAATATTACCGTACGGTGTTAATATGGAGAATCTCAGTTTTCTTTTAAAAGATGGATGATATACTTTTCCCGCTAAATGCATGTACATGTATTCATACAAAATATAAGCAGAGCATTCAAGCTCTCTTCTACAAAACACTTCTTTAATAGTATGTAGGTCAAAAGACAATGATTTCGGTAAACAAATATATAAACACGGTTATCTAACTATTGGGTAAACATAACTGTTTTCACCAATTTTGACCGTTCAATCGTAACTGAGTTTTATTTTTAAATCTCGTATGCAGAGCTCATTAGAGGGGAAGGGTGGGGTAGTTCACATTGACACCTGAAACAGTTCAAATATCTTTCTTTTTAATGTGTGAACATCTCTCGTCCATTTCCACAAAATTATTATATAAAGTAACAAACACATTAATTATCAGTGTACGCACCATTTTAGGATTACAGAACGGATTTTAAATGCATGCACAATTTAATCAGATATTCGTTACTCGTTCAGGTATCAAAGTGAACCATCACAATTATCCACCCTATAAGGGCGTTCACACCTACAGAAAAAAGGTGAGATTTAAGAGTCGATTTTCGCAAAGTGATTCAATTCGCAATACGTCTTGCGATTTTTAAGAATAATCGCGATAGTTTGCCGGGCGCTGTGTGTGTGAATGGTATTGAGAATACAAAATCGATTTATTTAATCCCAGGATTTCAAGCGCACATACATCGTCGAGATTCACGCCATATAGCTCCGTTTAGTCTCATTTGAGAACGCCCCCTATCGTCAGAGTCCAGCAGCATATAAACATGTAGCCTATGGACTTTTACCCCCCAAAATCGTTAAAAATTCATTTTTTGTTTAAACGAAAAGCACATCCATCCCGACGTACGTTGACACTAGCTCTTTCATTGAAACCTTCATGTCCCATTGACTTTTGAAAGTTCACCCACCGTAATTTGATCAAAATAGGTCGCAAGCTCGCCATAGCATAAATAACGCATGTGTAACAAATCGAACTTTGGACGCAATTTACCACGCGTTGTGAGAATATAGGTCAAGCTCACGAAGGATAAGAAGCATGACTTATCATAGATCAGTTCTGATTGGTTCATTATGTCCACTTCAGCCAACCCCCACCGTAATTTTTTTATTTAGTATAGGCAAACATTTAGCCGAGGTAAGCAAAAACATGAGTATTCATGACACACCATGGACTATTCGATTACTATTGGGGTGCAATTGTGTACCACATCAAACTCCCTTACTTATTAAGTTTGGTAGGTTTATTTTACTAACTGTTTAATTATCAGATATCAATGATAGTTTAATCGCACTATATTATTGTTATGTGTAAACGGGCCTACTGATCTTGAGAAGAAAGGTAATACAAAGAACAGAAAGGGTATCAACGCTGGTTGACATAACATTTTCAAGCCTTTGGTAATTTCAATTAAAGAAACAAAAAGAAATAATTAAAAAAACTGCATTGTAATTTACAGAAATGCTAACAAATTAAACCCAACCTAGATAAAAAAATTAGTTTATCAGTTTCAATCAACACATATCCGTTATTTCTTCCAACACCATTGTAATTTTCTCCTGGAGCCCAATTTTTGACCGACCCGAATTTTACAAAGGCAGGCATGCCCTTAAGGAACATCAGTCCAAGTGATATGAAAAGTAAAAAATGATGACAATATTAATCCGGAGGGCAGTAGGAATGAAGTGGCCAATTTGTTTGATTAAAAGTGTGTTATGGCTAGTTCGTACGTCAATCTTGATG
Source organism: Strongylocentrotus droebachiensis (assembly GCA_035222895.1). NCBI lineage: Eukaryota > Metazoa > Echinodermata > Echinoidea > Camarodonta > Strongylocentrotidae > Strongylocentrotus > Strongylocentrotus droebachiensis. Next base: position 3,819 of record JAVYIG010003707.1, read on the forward strand.
AACCGTAGTTGTCATCCCCAGGCAGAGTTTCGTATCCATTCCCAGGTTTTTCTTAATATTGAATTCAATTTCAATGATATAGTTATTCGAGAGTCATTGTTTCGATCCGATTCGAAGAATTATATTTTCATAGCGCATTGTCCTTGTTTAATAACACATTGTCGCATATGACTAAATAAGATTTGATATTTCACACGGCAAAACCCCTTTTCAGCAATAATCAAATTAGGAAATTGTATGTTTAATTTGTAAAAAAAAAAAAGGGAATCAAATGACAAGGAATTTTCGTGATTCTTTGAAGACCTAACAGAGAAATTCATATCTTTTTGTCAAAAAGACATGCGTGTGACCTATCCATTGCTTTTCCTTCGTATTAGCAAGATAATCTTAACGATCAATGCTTAAGCCATGTTTTCGTTGGAGACTAATCTGCTGGCTCAGTCCTTCGTAATTACTTTCTTTGAGGTAACAAAATAATGCTCAAACAATATTTACCGAGTGATGACGTAAATTTTGCTAATACGCCTTGGCATTAATCAGTAGCCACGAATCGGAGCAATTAAGCTTGATATTTGCATTCCACAAATACAGTCTGTTTAATTCTTTCATGGACGTCACGCTGGGGTTGTTACCAGCCCTTGTCTTTAATTATCTTATGATATTTCTATGAGTGAGTTAGATTCTTTTATGTGATATTATGTTTGAAATAAGCATCGAAAGGTCAATTTTACAATCAGAATAACTGCAAATTTAACATTGATATGAAATAGGCCATATGATACCCAGTAAATTAATGATATATATTATGATACATTACCATTATCATAGCCTGATTACAGTCATGATAATAGTATATCAAAAATGGAAAACTGAGTTGATAAAAAGTGAAAAATGCCTAAAAGTCGATTTTGCATCCTGAACTTATTTCATTCTCCTTATTCTTTAAGGTATTTTCTAAATATATTTTGTTTTCTGTACGTTTTGATTTCTTCTAATCAGATACTTGTGGTCTTGCTTAAAATGATATATCCAAAATCTTACACCTTAGAAACAAAAACAACAACAAACAATAAAAGCAACAGCGACAACAAAAACGCATTCTTTTGATTTGACAATTATCTACCGGATTAATAATTCAAATTCACTCGTTTCCAAGGAGTGCTTAAAAGACATGTACATCAGGATAAGGGGAATCAAGACAGAAAAAGACGTAGCAATAACGAAAATGCAAAGTTGATAAATAAGGGAAAACAGAAGAAAAAAATGAATAGCAAAGATCCAACTGACTGTCTGGAAGGTCGAATGAACTACACAGAGTCCTTAGAGTTTAGTTCAATGTAAATGGGGCCCATACTCTAAAGCGTTTGAAACATGACACCACGAGATGGGTTCACGTGCAGCCAAAGATTATCTCTATCAATCCCGATGGAATAGTGATGAATCGAAAGATTGAGCTACATGGAGAGCTCTCGGCAATAGCTTGACTCTGATGCTAATAATACACTCTCTCTCACGAAACATTAAAGCTATATTTGAGTTCTACATGCACAAGGAATTCACGTTTATGATTCGTTATTTGTTTTGTCCACAAATTGAGCAAAATTTTCACTTTTCTGCTCTGCTTGGGAATGTAAAACGTAGCTTGAATCCTCATGGAATACTGTATGTGCCAATTCACAATGACTGTAATCTATTGTAATATAAAGGACAAACTTTATACGTTTTTTTTTCCAGAATAAAAGAAAATCTTGAAATTTGATAAACAAAAATATTATAGGAAAAAGTGAGGTAATGGCATCATCACCGCCCTAATTTGCATACAGCCTATATGAAACAAATCACTGTTCCATGAAACTATGCCAAAATTTGAAATTGCATAACTTTCTTATTTTTCCTCAGATTTTAATGAAATTTTCCCCTTGTTGTTTGTTTATTTTTTCTCTATTTATTCAATTCAACATTTCAAATGGGTGGACTTGCCCTGTAATGCAAAATGTTACTTAAACATCGAACATCCATGAACCATGATTGTGGACTTCTCACCTTCGAACTTTCCCGTTTCCTATTTACAAACACCGTGTCACTTTCCTACCGATTCCAGTCCTAATATGCACACCTGCATGTGAAGAATGGTGCGAAAAGGTCGCATTCATGCCACCCCCCTGAGAAGCAACATATATGCATACATTCATTTTCGATTTGAACATGATCTGATTGATGTGACACTAGGGAGAAAAGGGGGCTAAAATCATATGATATTTCCTCTTAAACCCAGGTGTATGACACGAAAGCGTGATAGATATAGACTGACCTGTAAAAAATGCAGGAACGCTTTTGAAAGATGAAACTCCAACTTCAAGCGTAACTCCCCGGGTAACAATTAGGCCTATGATATTTGCTTCTTCACATTTAATGTCTCTGTGCGGGCAGGAACCTAATGCTTTGGATACGCCGTGCGTCTTTTTATGCGTGCGTGTCTGCAGCTGCAGTCGGGGCTGGTGAGCTACCCTCTAAGATTCGCACGTCATTCTTACAAGGATACTAGCCGGGGCCCGACCCCCCCCCCCCCTCCCCCATGACCCCTAGCACAAACAATAGGTTAAAAATTAAGATGGTAATGTAAATTAAAAACAAAAGCGAGCCCCCCACCCCCCCCCCATGACCCCTAGCACAAACAATAGGTTAAAAATTAAGATGGTAATGTAAATTAAAAACAAAAGCGAGCCCCCACCCCCCCCCCCCCCCCCCCTGGCAAAAAAGGGGGAGAAAATAAAAATTTAGAAATAAAACAGTTGACTGGGCCTGGTAGGCTCTTCATTCACGAACCCAACCAGGAATTAACTACAATAAATTTTACTTCGTCTCAAGGGCTTACAAAAGAAAACAAAAAAATCTTCACTCGACTGAAAAAGAGCCTTATAAATAATTGTTAAAAACATCTGACAAGGAAGGTCTGACTGTATGGGCGTGCCGTTCACCCGCAGTTTAAGGGGCAGGGCCCGGTAAGCTCATCATTCACAGGTCACCATCTCCAAGCCAAAAATTTACTACAATAAGCCCTAACCTACATACATCCATACATACAATTAGAAAAAAGAGCATCTGACTGGGCGTGCCGTTCTCCTACAGTTTAAGGGGCTGGGCCCGGAAGGCTCATCATTCACAGGTCACCATCTTCCAGCCAAAAATTAACTACAATAAGCCCTAACCTACATACATACATACAAACTAAAAAAGAGCATCTGACTGGGCGTGCCGTTCTCCTACAGTTTAAAGGACAGGGTCCGGTAGGCTCATCATTCACATGTCACCATCTCCCAGCCAAAAATTAACTACAATAATCCTTAACCTACATACATACATACAATACAAAAAAAAAGCATCTGACTGGGTGTGCCGTTCACCCACAGCTTAAGGGGCAGGGCCCGGTAGGCTCATCATTCACAGATCACCATCTCCAACAGCCAAAAATTAACTACAATGAGCCCTTACCTACATACATGAAATAAAAAAAGAGCATCTGACTGGGCGTGCCGTTCTCCTACAGTTTAAGGGGCTGGGCCCGGTAGGCTCATCATTCACAGGTCACAATCTCCCAGCCAAAAATATCTACAATAAGCCTTAACCTACATATACATGAAAAAAAAGAGCATCTGACTGGGCGTGCCGTTCTCCTACAGTTAAAGGGGCTGGGCCCGGTAGGCTCATCATTCACAGGTCACCATCTCTCAGCCAAAAATTATTTACAATAAGCCCTAACCTACATACATGAAGAAAAAAAAGAGCATCTGACTGGGCGTGCCGTTCTCCTACAGTTTAAGGGGCAAGGCCCGGTAGGCTCATCATTTACAGGTCACCATCTCCCAGCCAAGAATTATCTACAATAAGCCCTAACCTACATACATCCATACATACAATTAGAAAAAAGAGCATCTGACTGGGCGTGCCGTTCTCCTACAGTTTAAGGGGCTGGGCCCGGTAGGCTCATCATTCACAGGTCACCATCTCCCAGCCAAAAATTATCTACAATAAGCCCTAACCTACATACATGAAATAAAAAAAGAGCATCTGACTGGGCGTGCCGTTCTCCTACAGTTTAAGGGGCAGGGCCCGGTAGGCTCATCATTCACAGGTCACCATCTCCCAGCCAAAAAATATCTACAATAAGCCCTAACCTACATTCATACAATTAAAAAAAAGAGTATCTTACTGGGCGTGCCGTTCTCCTACAGTTTGGAAGGTTGGGCCTGGTATGCTCATTATTCACAGATCACCATCTCCAACAGCCACAAATTAACCACAATGAGCCCTTACCTACATACATTAAATAAAAAAAGAGCATCTGACTGGGCGTGCCGTTCTCCTACAGTTTAAGGGGCTGGGCCCGGTAGGCTCATCATTCACAGGACACCATCTCCCAGCCAAAAATTATCTACAATAAGGCCTAACCTACATACATCCATACATACAATTAGAAAAAAGAGCATCTGACTGGGCGTGCCGTTCTCCTACAGTTTAAGGGGCTGGGCCCGGTAGGCTCATCATTCACAGGACACCATCTCCCAGCCAAAAATTATCTACAATAAGCCCTAATCTACATACACAAAATAAAAAAAAGCATCTGACTGGGCGTGCCGTTCTCCTACAGTTTAAGGGGCTGGGCCCGGTAGGCTCATCATTCACATGTCACCATCTCCCAGCCAAAAATTATCTACAATAAGCCCTTACCTACATACATCCATACATACAATTAGAAAAAAGAGCATCTGACTGGCCGTGCCGTTCTCCTACAGTTTAAGGGGCTGGGCCCGGTAGGCTCATCATTCACAGGTCACCATCTCCCAGCCAAAAATTATCTACAATAAGCCCTAACCTACATACATGAAATAAAAAAAGAGCATCTGACTGGGCGTGCCGTTCTCCTACAGTTTAAGGGGCAGGGCCCGGTAGGCTCATCATTCACAGGTCACCATCTCCCAGCCAAAAAATATCTACAATAAGCCCTAACCTACATTCATACAATTAAAAAAAAGAGTATCTTACTGGGCGTGCCGTTCTCCTACAGTTTGGAAGGTTGGGCCTGGTATGCTCATTATTCACAGATCACCATCTCCAACAGCCACAAATTAACCACAATGAGCCCTTACCTACATACATTAAATAAAAAAAGAGCATCTGACTGGGCGTGCCGTTCTCCTACAGTTTAAGGGGCTGGGCCCGGTAGGCTCATCATTCACAGGACACCATCTCCCAGCCAAAAATTATCTACAATAAGGCCTAACCTACATACATCCATACATACAATTAGAAAAAAGAGCATCTGACTGGGCGTGCCGTTCTCCTACAGTTTAAGGGGCTGGGCCCGGTAGGCTCATCATTCACAGGACACCATCTCCCAGCCAAAAATTATCTACAATAAGCCCTAATCTACATACACAAAATAAAAAAAAGCATCTGACTGGGCGTGCCGTTCTCCTACAGTTTAAGGGGCTGGGCCCGGTAGGCTCATCATTCACATGTCACCATCTCCCAGCCAAAAATTATCTACAATAAGCCCTAACCTACATACATCCATACATACAATTAGAAAAAAGAGCATCTGGCTGGGCGTGCCGTTCTCCTACAGTTTAAGGGGCTTGGCCCGGTAGGCTCATCATTCACAGGACACCATCTCCCAGCCAAAAATTATCTACAATAAGCCCTAATCTACATACACAAAATAAAAAAAAGCATCTGACTGGGCGTGCCGTTCTCCTACAGTTTAAGGGGCTGGGCCCGGTAGGCTCATCATTCACATGTCACCATCTCCCAGCCAAAAATTATCTACAATAAGCCCTAACCTACATACATCCATACATACAATTAGAAAAAAGAGCATCTGACTGGGCGTGCCGTTCTCCTACAGTTTAAGGGGCAGGGCCAGGTAGGCTCATCATTCACAGATCACCATCTCCAACAGCCAAAAATAAACTACAATGAGCCCTTACCTACATACATGAAATAAAAAAGAGCATCTGACTGGGCGTGCCGTTCTCTTTTACAGTTTAAGGGGCTGGGCCCGGTAGGCTTATCATTCACAGGTCACCATCTCCCAGCCAAAAATATCTACAATAAGCCTTAACCTACATACATGAAAAAAAAAGAGCATCTGACTGGGCGTGCCGTTCTCCTACAGTTAAAGGGGCTGGGCCCGGTAGGCTCATCATTCACAGGTCACCATCTCCCAGCCAAAAATTAACTACAATAATCCTTAACCTACATACATACATACAATACAAAAAAAAAGCGTCTGACTGGGCGTGCCGTTCATCCACAGCTTAATTTAAGGGGCAGGGCCCGGTAAGCTCATCATTCACAGATCACCATCTCCCAGCCAAAAAATATCTACAATAAGTTAACCTACATACATGAAGAAAAAAAGAGCATCTGACTGGGCGTGCCGTTCTCCTACAGTTTAAGGGGCTGGGCCCAGTAGGCTCATCATTCACAGGTCACCATCTCCCAGCCAAAAATTATCTACAATAAGCCCTAACCTACATACATACAATTAAAAAAAGAGCATCTGACTGGGCGTGCCGTTCTCCTACAGTTTGGAAGGTAGGGCCCGGTAGGCTCATCATTCACAGGTCACCATCTCCCAGCCAAAAAATGTACTACAATAAGCCCTAACCTACATACATACATACATACAAAAATACAATTAAACAGAGCATCTGACTGGGCGTGCCGTTCTCCTAAAGTTTAAGGGGCAGGGCCCGGTGGGCTTATCATTCACAGGTCACCATCTTTCAGCCAAAAGATGTACTATAAGCCTTAACCTACATACATACATACAATTTAGAAAAAGAGCATCTGACTGGGCGTGCCGTTCTCCTAAAGTTTAAGGGGCAGGGCCCCGTGGGCTCATCATTCACAGGTCACCATCTCCCAGCCAAAAATGTACCATAAGCCCTAAGCTACATAGTACATACATACATACAATTTTGAAAAAAAGCATCTGACTGGGCGTGCCGTTCTCCTACAGTTTAAGGGGCTGGGCCCGGTAGGCTCATCATTCACAGGTCACCATCTCCCAGCCAAAAATTATCTACAATAAGCCCTAACCTACATTCATACAATTAAAAAAAGAGTATCTTACTTGGCGTGCCGTTCTCCTACAGTTTGGAAGGTTGGGCCTGGTATGCTCATTATTCACAGATCACCATCTCCAACAGCCACAAATTAACCACAATGAGCCCTTACCTACATACATTAAATAAAAAAAGAGCATCTGACTGGGCGTGTGCCATTCTCCTACAGTTTAAGGGGCTAGGCCCGGTAGGCTCATCATTCACAGGTCACCATCTCCTAGCCGAAAATTATTTACAATAAGCCCTAACCTACATATATCCATACATACAATTAGAAAAAAGAGCATCTGACTGGGCGTGCCGTTCTCCTACAGTTTAAGGGGCTGGGCCCGGTAGGCTCATCATTCACATGTCACCATCTCCCAGCCAAAAATTATCTACAATAAGCCCTAACCTACATACATGAAATAAAAAAAGAGCATCTGACTGGGCGTGCCGTTCTCCTATAGTTTAAGGGGCAGGGCCCGGTAGGCTCATCATTCACAGGTCACCATCTCCCAGCCAAAAATTATCTACAATAAGTCCTAACCTACATACATACAATTAAAAAAAGAGCATCTGACTGGGCGTGCCGTTCTCCTAAAGTTTAAGGGGCAGGGCCAAGTAGGCACATCATTCACAGGTCACCATCTCCCAGCCAGAAATATTCTACAATAAGCCCTAACCTACATACATAAAAAAGAGCATCTGATTGGGCGTGCCGTTCTCCTACAGTTTAAGGGGCTGGGCCCGGTAGGCTCATCATTCACAGATCACCATCTCCAACAGCCAAAAATTAACCACAATGAGCCCTTACCTACATACATTAAATAAAAAAAGAGCATCTGACTGGGCGTGTGCCATTCTCCTACAGTTTAAGGGGCTAGGCCCGGTAGGCTCATCATTCACAGGTCACCATCTCCCAGCTGAAAATTATTTACAATAAGCCCTAACCTACATGTACATACATAAAATAAAAAAGAGCATCTGACTGGGCGTGCCGTTCTCCTACAGTTTAAGGGGCTGGGCCCGGTGGGCTCATCATTCACAGGACACCATCTCCCAGCCAAAAATTATCTACAATAAGCCCTAATCTACATACACAAAATATAAAAAAGCATCTGACTGGGCGTGCCGTTCTCCTACAGTTTAAGGGGCTGTGCCCGGTAGGCTCATCATTCACATGTCACCATCTCCCAGCCAAAAATTATCTACAATAAGCCCTAACCTACATACATGAAATAAAAAAAGAGCATCTGACTGGGCGTGCCGTTCTCCTACAATTTAAGGGGCAGGGCCCGGTAGGCTCATCATTCACAGGTCACCATCTCCCAGCCAAAAATTATCTACAATAAGCCCTAACCTACATACATGAAATAAAAAAGAGCATCTGACTGGGCGTGCCGTTCTCCTACAGTTTAAGGGGCAGGGCCCGGTAGGCTCATCATTCACAGGTCACCATCTCCCAGCCAAAAATTATCTACAATAGGCCCTAACCTACATACATGAAATAAAAAAAGAGCATCAGACTGGGCACGCCGTTCTCCTACAATTTAAGGGGCAGGACCAGGTAGGCTCATCATTCACAGGTCTCCACCTCCCAGCCAAAAATTATCTACAATAAGCCCTAACCCACATACATCCATACATACAATTAGAAAAAAGAGCATCTGACTGGGCGTGCCGTTCTCCTACAGTTTAAGGGCCTGGGCCCGGTAGGCTCATCATTCACAGGTCACCATCTTCAAGCCAAAAATTAACTACAATAACCCCTAACCTACATACATACATACAAACTAAAAAAGAGCATCTGACTGGGCGTGCCGTTCTCCTACAGTTTAAGGGGCAGGGCCAGGTAGGCTCATCATTCACAGATCACCATCTCCAACAGCCAAAAATAAACTACAATGAGCCCTTACCTACATACATGAAATAAAAAAGAGCATCTGACTGGGCGTGCCGTTCTCTTTTACAGTTTAAGGGCCTGGGCCCAGTAGGCTCATCATTCACAGGTCACCATCTCCCAGCCAAAAATTAACTACAATAATCCTTAACCTACATACATACAATACAAAAAAAAAGCATCTGACTGGGCGTGCCGTTCAACCACAGCTTAATTTAAGGGGCAGGGCCCGGTAAGCTCATCATTCACAGATCACCATCTCCAACAGCCAAAAATTAACTACAATGAGCCCTTACCTACATACATGAAATAAAAAAAGAGCATCTGACTGGGTGTGCCGTTCTCCTACAGTTTAAGGGGCTGGGCCCGGTAGGCTCATCATTCTCAGGTCACCATCTCCCAGCCAAAAAATATCTACAATAAGTTAACCTACATACATGAAGAAAAAAAAGAGCATCTGACTGGGCGTGCCGTTCTCCTACAGTTTAAGGGGCTGGGCCCAGTAGGCTCATCATTCACAGGTCACCATCTCCCAGCCAAAAATTATCTACAATAAGCCCTAACCTACATACATACAATTAAAAAAAGAGCATCTGACTGGGCGTGCCGTTCTCCTACAGTTTGGAAGGTAGGGCCCGGTAGGCTCATCATTCACAGGTCACCATCTCCCAGCCAAAAATGTACTACAATAAGCCCTAACCTACATACATACATACAATTTAGAAAAAGAGCATCTGACTGGGCGTGCCGTTCTCCTACAGTTTGGAAGGTAGGGCCCGGTAGGCTCATCATTCACAGGTCACCATCTCCCAGCCAAAAATGTACTACAATAAGCCCTAACCTACATACATACATACATACAAAAATACAATTAAAAAGAGCATCTGACTGGGCGTGCCGTTCTCCTACAGTTTGGAAGGTAGGGCCCGGTAGGCTCATCATTCACAGGTCACCATCTCCCAGCCAAAAATTATCTACAATAAACCCTAACCTACATACATACAATTAAAAAAGAGCATCTGACTGGGCGTGCCGTTCTCCTAAAGTTTAAGGGGCAGGACCAGGTAGGCTCATCATTCACAGGTCTCCACCTCCCAGCCAGAAATTTTCTACAATAAGCCCTAACCTACATACATAAAAAAGAGCATCTGACTGGGCGTGCCGTTCTCCTACAGTTTAAGGGGCTGGGCCCGGTAGGCTCATCATTCACAGGTCACCATCTCCCAGCCAAAAATGTACTACAATAAGCCCTAACCTGCATACATACATACATTTTAAAAAAGAGCATCTGACTGAGCGTGCCGTTCTCCTACAGTTTAAGCGGCAGGGCCCGGTAGGCTCATCATTCACAGGTCACCATCTCCCAGCCAAAAATTATCTACTATAAGCCCTAACCTACATACATACAATTAAAAAAAGAGCATCTGACTGGGCGTGCCGTTCTCCTACAGTTTGGAAGGTAGGGCCCGGTAGGCTCATCATTCACAGGTCACCATCTCCCAGCCAAAAATGTACTACAATAAGCCCTAACCTTAATACATACATACATTAAAAAAAAAGAGCATCTGACTGGGCGTGCCGTTCTCCTACAGTTTAAGCGGCAGGGCCCGGTAGGCTCATCATTCACAGGTCACCATCTCCCAGCCAAAAATTTACTACAATAAGCCCTAACCTACATACATACAATTTAAAAAAAGAGCATCTGACTGGGCGTGCCGTTCTCCTACAGTTTAAGGGGCTGGGCCCGGTAGAATCATCATTCACAGGTCACCATCTCCCAGCCAAAAATTTACTACAATAAGCCCTAACCTACATACATACATACATACAATACCGAAAAAAGCATCTTACTGGGCGTGCCGTTCTCCTACAGTTTAAGGGGCAGGGCACGGTAGGCTCATCATTCGCAGGTCACCATCTCTTAGCCAAAAAATTATCTACAATAAGCCCTAACCTACATACATGAAATAAAAAAAAGAGCATCTGACTGGGCGTGCCGTTCTCCTACAGTTTAAGGGGCAGGGCCCGGTAGGCTCATCATTCACAGGTCACCATCTCCCAGCCAAATATTATCTACAATAAGCCCTAACCTACATACATACAATTAAAAAAGAGCATCTGACTGGGCGTGCCGTTCTCCTAAAGTTTAAAGGGCAGGGCCAGGTAGGCTCATCATTCACAGGTCACCATCTCCCAGCCAGAAATTTTCTACAATAAGCCCTAACCTACATACATAAAAAAGAGTATTTGACTGGGCGTGCCGTTTTCCTACAGTTTAAGGGGCTGGGCCCGGTAGGCTCATCATTCACAGGTCACCATCTCCCAGCCAAAAATGAACTACAATAAGCCCTAACCTACATACATACATAAATTTTAAAAAAGAGCATCTGACTGAGCGTGCCGTTCTCCTACAGTTTAAGCGGCAGGGCCTGGTAGGCTCATCATTCACAGGTCACCATCTCCCAGCCAAAAATTATCTACAATAAGCCCTAACCTACATACATACAATTAAAAAAAGAGCATCTGACTGGGCGTGTGCCATTCTCCTACAGTTTAAGGGGCTAGGCCCGGTAGGCTCATCATTCACAGGTCACCATCTCCCAGCCGAAAATTATTTACAATAAGCACTAACCTACATACATTAAATAAAAAAGAGCATCTGACTGGGCGTGCCGTTCTCCTACAGTTTAAGGGGCTGGGCCCGGTGGGCTCATCATTCACAGGACACCATCTCCCAGCCAAAAATTATCTACAATAAGCCCTAATCTACATACACAAAATATAAAAAAGCATCTGACTGGGCGTGCCGTTCTCCTACAGTTTAAGGGGCTGGGCCCGGTTGGCTCATCATTCACATGTCACCATCTCCCAGCCAAAAATTATCTACAATAAGCCCTAACCTACATACATGAAATAAAAAAAGAGCATCTGACTGGGCGTGCCGTTCTACTACAGTTTAAGGGGCAGGGCCCGGTAGGCTCATCATTCACAGGTCACCATCTCCCAGCCAAACATTATCTACAATAAGCCCTAACCTACATACATGAAATAAAAAAAGAGCATCTGACTGGGCGTGCCGTTTTCCTACAGTTTAAGGGGCAGGGCCCGGTAGGCTCATCATTCACAGGTCACCATCTCCCAGCCAAAAATTATCTACAATAAGCCCTAACCTACATACATACAATTAAAAAAGAGCATCTGACTGGGCGTGCCGTTCTCCTAAAGTTTAAAGGGCAGGGCCAGGTAGGCTCATCATTCACAGGTCACCATCTCCCAGCCAGAAATTTTCTACAATAAGCCCTAACCTACATACATAAAAAAGAGCATCTGACTGGGCGTGCCGTTCTCCTACAGTTTAAGGGGCTGGGCCCGGTAGGCTCATCATTCACAGGTCACCATCTCCCAGCCAAAAATGTACTACAATAAGCCCTACCTACATACATACATACATTTTAAAAAAGAGCATCTGACTGAGCGTGCCGTTCTCCTACAGTTTAAGCAGCAGGGCCTGGTAGGCTCATCATTCACAGGTCACCATCTCCCAGCCAAAAATTAACTACAATAAGCCCTAACCTACATACATACAATTAAAAAAAGAGCATCTGACTGGGCGTGCCGTTCTCCTACAGTTTGGAAGGTAGGGCCCGGTAGGCTCATCATTCACAGGTCACCATCTCCCAGCCAAAAATGTACTACAATAAGCCCTAACCTACATACATATATACATTTTAAAAAAGAGCATCTGACTGGGCGTGCCGTTCTCCTACAGTTTAAGCGGCAGGGCCCGGTAGGCTCATCATTCACAGGTCACCATCTCCCAGCCAAAAATTTACTACAATAAGCCCTAACCTACATACATACAATTACAAAAAAGAGCATCTGACTGGGCGTGCCGTTCTCCTACTGTTTAAGGGGCTGGGCCCGGTAGGCTCATCATTCACAGGTCACCATCTCCCAGCCAAAAATTTACTACAATAAGCCCTAACCTACATACATACATACATACAATACCGAAAAAAGCATCTTACTGGGCGTGCCGTTCTCCTACAGTTTAAGGGGCAGGGCACGGTAGGCACATCATTCGCAGGTCACCATCTCTTAGCCAAAAAATTATCTACAATAAGCCCTAACCTACATCCATGAAATAAAAAAAGAGCATCTGACTGGGCGTGCCGTTCTCCTACAGTTTAAGGGGCAGGGCCCGGTAGGCTCATCATTCACAGGTCACCATCTCCCAGCCAAAAATTATCTACAATAAGCCCTAACCTACATACATAAAAAAAGAGCATCTGACTGGGCGTGCCGTTCTCCTACAGTTTAAGGGGCTGGGCACGGTAGGCTCATCATTCACAGGTCACCATCTCCCAGCCAAAAATGTACTACAATAAGCCCTAACCTACATACATACATAAATTTTAAAAAAGAGCATCTGACTGAGCGTGCCGTTCTCCTACAGTTTAAGCGGCAGGGCCCGGTAGGCTCATCATTCACAGGTCACCATCTCCCAGCCAACAATTATCTACAATAGGCCCTAACCTACATACATACAATTAAAAAAAGAGCATCTGACTGGGCGTGCCGTTCTCCTACAGTTTGGAAGGTAGGGCCCGGTAGGCTCATCATTCACAGGTCACCATCTCCCAGCCAAAAATGTACTACAATAAGCCTTAACCTACATACATACATACATTTTAAAAAAGAGCATCTGACTGGGCGTGCCGTTCTCCTACAGTTTAAGCGGCAGGGCCCGGTAGGCTCATCATTCACAGGTCACCATCTCCCAGCCAAAAATTTACTACAATAAGCCCTAACCTACATACATACAATTAAAAAAAAGAGCATCTGACTGGGCGTGCCGTTCTCCTACAGTTTAAGGGGCTGGGCCCGGTAGGCTCATCATTCACAGGTCACCATCTCCCAGCCAAAAATTTACTACAATAAGCCCTAACCTACATACATACATACATACAATACCGAAAAAATCATCTTACTGGGCGTGCCGTTCTCCTACAGTTTAAGGGGCAGGGCACGGTAGGCTCATCATTCGCAGGTTACCATCTCTTAGCCAAAAAATTACTACATGAAGCCCTAACCTCTATAAATACATAAAATTAAAAAAAAAACATCTGACTGACGTGCCGTTCTCTTACAGTTTAAGGGGCTGGGCCCGGTAGGCTCATCATTCACAGGTCACCATCTCCCAGCCAAAAATTATTTACAATAAGCCCTTATTTACATTCATGAAAAAGAGCATCTGACTGGGCTTGCCGTTCTCCTACAGTTTAAGGGGCTGGGCCCGGTAGGCTCATCATTCACAGGTCACCATCTCCCAGCCAAAAATTTACTACAATTAGCCCTAACTTACAAACATACATACATACATACATTTAAAAAAAGAGCATCTGACTGGGCGTGCCGTTCTCCTACAGTTTAAGGGGCAGGGCCCGGTAGGCTCATCATTCACAGGTCACCATCTCCCAGCCAAAAATTATTTACAATAAGCCCTTATTTACATTCATGAAAAAGAGCTTCTGACTGGGCTTGCCGTTCTCCTACAGTTTAAGGGGCTGGGCCCGGTAGGCTCATCATTCACAGGTCACCATCTCCCAGCCAAAAATGTACTACAATTAGCCCTAACTTACAAACATACATACATACATTTAAAAAAAAGAGCATCTGACTGGGCGTGCCGTTCTCATACAGTTTAAGGGGCAGGGCCCGGTAGGCTCATCATTCACAGGTCACCATCTCCATGCCAAAAATTATCTACAATAGGCCCTAACCTACATACATAAAATAAAAAAGAGCATCAGACTGGGCACGCCGTTCAGTTTAAGGGGCTGGGCGCGGTAGGCTCATCATTAACAGGTCACCATCTCCCAGCCAAAAATTAACTACAATAAGCCCTAACCTACATAAATAAAATAAAAAAGAGCAGCTGACTGGGCGTGCCGTTGACCTACAGTTTAAGGGCCTGGGCCTGGTAGGCTCATCATTCACAGGTCACCATCTCCCAGCCAGAAATTTTCTACAATAAGCCCTAACCTACATACATAAAAAAGAGCATCTGACTGGGCGTGCCGTTCTCCTACAGTTTAAGGGGTTGGGCCCGGTAGGCTCATCATTCACAGGTCACCATCTCCCAGCCAAAAATGTACTACAATAAGCCCTAACCTACATACATACATAAATTTTAAAAAAGAGCATCTGACTGAGCGTGCCGTTCTCCTACAGTTTAAGCGGCAGGGCCCGGTAGGCTCATCATTCACAGGTCACCATCTCCCAGCCAACAATTATCTACAATAAGCCCTAACCTACATACATACAATTAAAAAAAGAGCATCTGACTGGGCGTGCCGTTCTCCTACAGTTTGGAAGGTAGGGCCCGGTAGGCTCATCATTCACAGGTCACCATCTCCCAGCCAAAAATGTACTACAATAAGCCCTAACCTACATACATACATACATTTTAAAAAAGAGCATCTGACTGGGCGTGCCGTTCTCCTACAGTTTAAGCGGCAGGGCCCGGTAGGCTCATCATTCACAGGTCACCATCTCCCAGCCAAAAATTTACTACAATAAGCCCTAACCTACATACATACAATTAAAAAAAAGAGCATCTGACTGGGCGTGCCGTTCTCCTACAGTTTAAGGGGCTGGGCCCGGTAGGCTCATCATTCACAGGTCACCATCTCCCAGCCAAAAATTTACTACAATAAGCCCTAACCTACATACATACATACATACAATACCGAAAAAAAGCATCTTACTGGGCGTGCCGTTCTCCTACAGTTTAAGGGGCAGGGCACGGTAGGCTCATCATTCGCAGGTCACCATCTCTTAGCCAAAAAATTACTACATGAAGCCCTAACCTCTATAAATACATAAAATTAAAAAAAAAACATCTGACTGAGCGTGCCGTTCTCTTACAGTTTAAGGGGCTGGGCCCGGTAGTCTCATCATTCACAGGTCACCATCTCCCAGCCAAAAATTATTTACAATAAGCCCTTATTTACATTCATGAAAAAGAGCATCTGACTGGGCTTGCCGTTCTCCTACAGTTTAAGGGGCTGGGCCCGGTAGGCTCATCATTCACAGGTCACCATCTCCCAGCCAAAAATTTACTACAATTAGCCCTAACTTACAAACATACATACATACATTTAAAAAAAGAGCATCTGACTGGGCGTGCCGTTCTCCTACAGTTTAAGGGGCAGGGCCCGGTAGGCTCATCATTCACAGGTCACCATCTCCCAGCCAAAAATTATTTACAATAAGCCCTTATTTACATTCATGAAAAAGAGCTTCTGACTGGGCTTGCCGTTCTCCTACAGTTTAAGGGGCTGGGCCCGGTAGGCTCATCATTCACAGGTCACCATTTCCCAGCCAAAAATTTACTACAATTAGCCCTAACTTACAAACATACATACATACATACATTTAAAAAAAAGAGCATCTGACTGGGCGTGCCGTTCTCCTACAGTTTAAGGGGCAGGGCCCGGTAGGCTCATCATTCACAGGTCACCATCTCCATGCCAAAAAGTATCTACAATAGGCCCTAACCTACATACATAAAATAAAAAAGAGCATCAGACTGGGCACGCCGTTCAGTTTAAGGGGCTGGGCGCGGTAGGCTCATCATTAACAGGTCACCATCTCCCAGCCAAAAATTAACTACAATAAGCCCTAACCTACATAAATAAAATAAAAAAGAGCAGCTGACTGGGCGTGCCGTTGACCTACAGTTTAAGGGCCTGGGCCTGGTAGGCTCATCATTCGCAGATCACCATCTCCCAGCCAAAAATTAACTGCAATAAGCCCTAACCTACATATATAAAATAAAAAAGAGCATCAGATTGGGCGTGCCGTTCACTTTAAGGGGCTGGGCCCGGTAGGCTCATCATTAACAGGTCACCATCTCCCAGCCAAAAATGTTCTACAATAAGCCCTAACCTACATACATACAATAAAAAAGAGCAGCTGACTGGGCGTGCCGTTGACCTACAGTTTTAGGGGCAGGGCCCGATAGGTTCATGATTCACAGGTCACCATCTCCCAGCCAAAAATTTACTACAATAAGCCGTAACCTACATACATACATACAATTTTTAAAAAAGCATCTGACTGGGCGTGCCGTTCACCTACAGTTTAAGGGGCAGGGCCCGGTATGCTCAGCATTCACATGTCACCATCTCCAAGCCAAAAATTATCTACAATAATTCTTAACCTACATACATACATACAATACAACAAAAAGCATCAGAATGGGCGTGTCGTTCTCCTACAGTTGAAGAGCCAGGGTCCGGTAGGCTCATCATTCACAGGTCACCATCTCCCAGACACGATCCACATAAATCGAATTATTCTAAGCGTTACAGAAAATAACAACCACTCGAAGGGTTAAGCAGTACACAAATGAGCAGTACACAAAAAACCTTGCTTGGCGTGCCAATAAGGGGCAGGGCCTGGTAGGCTAATCATTCACAGGTCACCATCACCCAACTAGGAATTACCTACATTAAATCTGCAAAGCACTTTTGAAGCCAGTTACATTGTTCAATTTCAGTGATCGAAAAGGAAATGTAAATGCCAAAATCACTTGTTTAAAAAAAAATCAAATGTAAAAGGGACTCAATTTACCCACCAAAATTTCAATTGTTTAATAATTTCAAATTGTGTCCTGTATAATTATGATAGACCTCAACAAGCGCCATCTGTATGTGATATTGTATTGTAATATAAGTTGCAAACGTAGATAAGCATTTCCAAAGTAATATGAATACGTATACTAAACGTAAAACCGAAAAAGTCTGAATGCCACTAAAACTAGAAATGTCGCAATCTGTATTGCCGCGCAATGCGAATGTATCCCCCGGCTGCAGTGGCAGCGATTTTGTGTCATCCTTATGTTTTGAGGAGGGACAAAGATCCCCTCCCCTCTCCCCTTCCTGAAACAAAAGGATGAACTAGAGATCGCCACTAGTGGCTCGGACTATTGTTAAGACTAAGATCAGCATCACTTAAAAAATATGTGTGTAGATTAGAGTATACTGCATCTCTGTAGAAAATTTGAAAGAAATGTGGCAGTTAGAGCGCACAAAAACACAGCCATCAGAATATGACCTTTGACCGTATAACAGACGGATCACAGGTGGCAGCATCACCAAACAATACAATTGTGTAGATTGTACTAAAACACACCTCCATACAACATTTGAAAGAAATTCGTCAAGAAATGTGGCAGTTAGAGGGCATAAAAGACATATGACCTTAGACCATATAAAAGACGGACTAATGAGGGCAGCATCACCAAACAATACAATTGTGTAGATTGTACTAAAACACATCTCCATACAACATTTGAAAGAAATTCGTCAAGAAATGTGGCAGTTAGAGGGCATAAAAGACATATGACCTTAGACCATATAAAAGACGGACTAATGAGGGCAGTGTCACCAACAACTATAGGTGCATAGATTTTACAAGCATACACTTCCATACTCAATTTGAAAGAAATCTGTCGAGAAATGATGGAGTCAGACCGCACACTAGAGTGCACACAATTCATCTATCAAAATATAACCTTTGACCCTATAAAAGATGGAACACAGGATGGATCACCAAAATCTATAGGCTTGTAGATTATACCAAGATACATCTTCCATCAAAATTTGAACAAAAAATCCTTTGAAAAATGTGGCCTATAGAGCGCACACAAACAATCCACAAAAATAAGGCCCTGCACCCTTTTGAAGACGGAACAATGGGGCCAGCATCACCAGAAGTTGTAGGTGTGTAGAAAATACCAAGATACACTACGGGGTGAATCCAGCCGGCGGCAGGGGAGGGGGCCCAATTCGTGAGAATATATTTAGCGGCGAAAAAGCCGGCCGATAATTCGCTCAGTGGGGGGGGGGTGGGGATAGTGAGCCATATTTTTGTTGGGGGGCCCTCGAAAATTTGAAAAATTGCACCCCCCCCCCCCCCCAAAAAAAAAAAAAAAAAAAAAAAAAAAAGTAAAATTAACGTGGGCCCCCCTGGATCCGCCACTGGATACACCTCCATACAAAATTTGAAAGAAATCCGTCAAGGAATGTGTTAGTGAGAGCGCACAAAAGAATATGCCGAGGCGGACGCGGCGTAACGCTGCTGAATCCAAAGTACCCCACCGGCATACTGCCGGGGATACAATAAAAACAACAATCCCGTGGATATACGACTACAACCAAAATGCACCGATATACATTTTCAGAGATGGCCCTACCGTATTGAAAGCCTTTTACACTATCTTCGTACAGTGCATGTTGCCTAAAATGGCGCCAACGACATTAAACAGGAAATTTCTGCTTATAACCAGGCTCTTTTGTATTAAATGACATCACGTTCAGATCGTATCAATATGACTAGGCTACACACAAAATACACCACTCACACATTTAAGAGGCTATCTATCGCACAACATTAACAAGTACTATAAAAAAAGAAATACACATACCATAAAGTTGCAATCATACTCAAGATGGCATTGCGCTTATAGAACCCTCGTCATCAAAACAGTCATATCCCGGTAGATATTAGGAAATAAATCCCGTAGATAAGACATGGTCAAATAAGATGGTGTTCGCTTACCGAAAACAGTGCAAGACAGCTAGGTAGAAGATCAGTGAAGATTGCTGGCTCAATACCAGATAATGATAAGAGACGCTCCTTTTGAACATGACCACTGGATTAGATAAGAATCAATTGATAAAACTGTCATGTTAACCAGTAGCTTAGAGTCTTTTCTGATCTTTCTTGTATATCTCTGAAAGAGGGCTTTGTCATGTTGGACGAAGTCATTGTACCCGTCAGCTCTGACATTGTCGTATCCTTTCCCATCACAAATGATTAACCGAACACCGAGCCTGGCACATACCGAAGCAGTACCCCCAAAATCGGAATGAAAAGAAAATTCTAAAACGATTATTATGCAAATCTTCTTAAACGATGCCAATCTTTGTTATTTTGTTTCTCACAATTAATGTTTGCTTGTAGCAGTCGGTATAAAGTGAGTTTAACGTACAAGAGACGTTGTGGCGTGCGCCTGTAATCCAGTTAACAATGGAAGTCGCTTCAGCCAAGGACGCAGGTTCGAATCTGAGTAACGTCTTCCGGTTGATGACGTTTAAGGTCGGTCCCCAGACGTAAATGTTCGTATCTGATGATGATTTATATTTATATATTTATATTTATATTATATACGTCTGAAAAAATAAAACCAACCAGAACGTTGATTCCATTTTTTTCGTAATGTAAAATAGTGTTTCTGTTCTGAATTGTTTCAAAATGCATCAAGTATCAACATCAGAAATGGATTTCTTTTTTTGCTCCCTTGCATACTAATATTCAAACCTTACAATTTTGTAGAAGGTATTACAAAGGCAGAGATTTTCCTGTGTTTTACAAGTGCCAGACAATGAGTGATTTCAAGTTGGGTGTTAGTGTTAGTGTTAGTGTTTAGAGCAGTCAAGAGCTCTTAAATCGAGCGAAAAAAATTGCTGATGAAATTAAGAGCCGGAGACCGACATCAAAATCGATAGCTTAACACCAGCTGTGACGTCACCACATACTTGATTTCACGACGATGATTTAAAAATAGTACATCAAAACTAAAGATATCATGAAAAGTACAAAATAAATTTACACCTAATTCTCTGGTCTTATAAAATAACTCATTTTACACAAAAGAGTATATAAATTACCTGTTTCACATATTCTTATTTGATCGTCAGACAATAAATTAGCGTCGTTCGTGCGTTGACTGTGTGTGGGTACAACACTAACACCGAACTGGAAATCAACATTTGCTTAATCCCTAGGGGCTAGTGTTAGTATAAAATAGGAAATTTGTACGTTAAATATTAACACCAGCCACAAAGGTCGGTTCAGCAGACGACAATTTTGCAAAATCGATAACACTAGCTACCGGAAGTTGACGATATTCAGAGGTCAAAGCCTTAACACCAGCTGATTTCCATTTCCGTGTTTAGGCTGGTGTTAGTGTTTATTAAACACTAACACCAGCCTTAAACACCCAACTTGAAATCACTCAATGTAAACTCCCAATAGGACCTTATTAATGCGGATCAGCAATTCAAGGGGCGGTGGGGGCGCGACTCCCTGGAAATATCTGAGGGCCATCCCCGGAAATTTAAAAAACAGTTTTGTTTTGTCTAAAATTGTGATTTAAAGGTACCGGTAAGAAAGATTGTGAGTATACAGATCAGACTATGATTTGCCCTTCTTCTAGCAGACGATGCGTCAGCGAAGCCAATCACAAAATAATCAATTAAATAAATGTATGTTTTTAGCCTTTAGCATAGTACTATAAATATATTTATGTTCATAGTTGTAGTGGTTGAGCCTATATTGGTACAAATAAACAATCCGACGAATTTGCAGAGAAATCATCAACATGTTCGAATAATTTGGCAGAAATATAGCAACTGATACATTTCGGTTGGGCTTTATAGGATATTCATATGATTTACTAATAATGGCATAGCTCTTCTGATTTCTCACATGTTATTAAGGGGAAGATTACAGTGCACTGTTTCCGATTCTTTCTAGACTGCATTTTCTCTTCAGTCCCACTTGTTACAAAATAGGGACTTTTAGATTTGCGTGGACTGATACGTGTGACGTCCATTCAAGGCAGTGCATTAAAAGGACGTCTACCGTAGCAATCCCCATTGTCTTCGTGCGAATCTAAAAGTCCCTATTATGCAGCTCGGAGTTGAACGTACACGTGCCCTTTTTTGCAATCACGCCCAGGGTGCCTCGACTGTCATAGTAATGCTAGTGCTCAACAAATGAATGACTTTTTCTTAAACAGACTTGATTCTATATGACTTCTTATTGATATTTAATACAAGCAAATTTAAATGTTGATCTACTTTCATTTTGTTTTAAGTTTTATGATTATTTCTCAAAGCATGCCAGTTTTTATTGAATTAATGTTCAGTTAATTTTATTAAAACTTTTATATCAAGTTTGTTTATCTTTGAAATAATATCAACAGATTTGAGGCTCCCAACATGCATTCTAGGGCATATCTACTTCTGGACGGGTATATTTCATGCTGCAAAGAGATCCAGTAGAGGTGAGTTGACAACTTGAAGTTTTAAAAACGAAAACAGAACAAAAATTATACACACGCGCGCACACACACACACACACACACAAACACACGCACACTCACACGCACACTAACGCACACATCCACACCCTTGCACACTGACAACCTTTTGAGAGAGCCTGGGAGGGCAGGTGGGATTCCTTAATTCTCATTTCGGGTAAAATATTCATATCGAAAAAAAGAATGCCCTTATTTACAAAACGAACCTGGAAGAAAAAAAATCTCCCCCGAGGGTGGTATTGTGAAAACGAAAACTCCACCACTCCCTCCTTAACTAAAATATATATTGCGTCTTAACGAATTTTGCATTCACGAACAACCTCTGTGGTTCACCTTAAGAACGCGAATATTGGAGAACGATTTGGCGGGATCCTGCAAAGTCGTAAGCATCCAAATCTCATGTCTATATTGGACTCTTGCGCCACGATTCCTGGGAAATGGTATATGTTCCTTTGAATATTCGGCTCCGTGATAGAACTGTGCAATGTATCGGGCATGCTGCGCCAGGCTAATCGATAATTAGTATCCCGTTACCAATAGTGCAACTTCCCGGGGTTGGGCGATCGTTCAACTATACTTCGAAGAGGAAAGTGTACACTTCAGTTATATCCATTTGATCAACAATCTACCTGTTAGAACAGTCGAATCTGAAGATAACATGCAGAGGAGGTAAAAACGATATTTTGAGAAAATCCTAAGAGAAACACAAGTTCACAAAGGAATAGAGTTACCAGTGGTTTGCTATATAGCGTCAGTATTTGATACTAGTGTTAATATTCGTGTAGCATCAATGAGTAGATGAGAAACTGGCTTTATGAATACAATATCAAAGACTATTCTTGACAGAAAATAAATTTAATTCAATAAATTTAATCAAACAACTATCTTTGTTTTGTATAGCTTAATTCCGTATTTCTGTTTATTTGAATCAGGTTTTCTCGAATACAATAAAAATAAATCATATAAATTAAAGTTCAATCAAATCAAATCAAATCAAGGCGAATCCAATTAAATAGCATGGTTAATACTATACTATTGGGCCGGAAAGGCGCCTTGCTTTACATTTTTACAAGTGAGTGTGTACTTGCTTCAATAAGATGGGCAGTACGTTACGTATGCAACTCACAAGTCATATTGTCACACGATCTCCGCCGTCTGCTTGAATTTCAGAAATTCAATTCTTTTCAAGAGTGTGAGCTTGAAAGGAATGAAAACGCCCCTCCGCACTACCAACAAGCCATTTCCTTAACATGACCAGCAGAATAAACCCAATCTCATTTGTATGAGTACCCCCAAAAAGTGCAGGTTATGTAGATGGTGTGAAGCCCATGAAACGTCCGATCTCACAATTTATTTGAGAAGAGAACATGGATAATGGTAATTCAAATGAATGGGGGGGTAAAGGGAGGGAGAGTGGGATTGAAAAGGGAGAGGGACGCGAGATAGAGAGAGAGAGAGAGAGAGAAAGAGGAAAAGGGAGAGGTACAGAATATGAGGAGAAAGAAAGAGACAGAGAAAAAGAGAAATCTGGAGAGAGAGAGAGAGAGAGAGAAAAAAAAATACAATTTTTTTTCTTTTTTTTCTTCTTCATATCCAATGTCAATGCAAAGAAAAGGGGGATAAGGGAAGGAGGGGGAAGGGAGAGGGAAAGGGAGATAAAGAAAGAGAAAAATAGAGGGGAAGAAAGAGGTAGAGAAGAGAATAAGAAATAAAGAGAGAGAGAGAGAGAGAGAAATATGTTTTTGTTTTTCATATCCAATGGTAATACAAATCGATAGGGGAGGAGAGAGGGAGGGATGGAGGGGGGAGGAAGAGGGAAAGGGAGATAGAGAATGAGAGAAATAGAGGGAAAGGGAGAGGAAAAGAAGGGAATGAGAAAGAGAGAGAGAAAAATATGGAGAGAGAAGAAAAGAAAGAGAAATGGAGAGAGAGAGAAAGAGAGAGAGAAAGAGAGAAAAATATGGAGAGAGATAGAGAAAAGAGACATTGATTAGGACCGACATTGAAAGTGTTCTACATAGGGGAGATAGAGAACACCAAAACAATACAGGAGTGATGGAGAAGAGAGATTGTATTACGGAGTAATAGTAGTAGTAGTAGTAGTAGTAGTAGTAGTATAAATGATTATGTGGTTGTATTCAAGTGAATTTTAGGAAGGGAATACAAAAATTAAAATTGGATCACCATGAAAAAACTCAAAGAGAAGATAAACACATTATTAACTACAAGTAGTTTGGTGACATACTGATATTGCAAAGAAAAGTACGCGAAGATTATATTGAATGCAAAAGGTGTACATTATTTTCTTGTGGTGTCTAAAAACTCGATTATGAGATATGGTATATTGCATGTTATGCATTGAATATGTTTCCCCTCCCATGCAATATGTTAATTAACAAAGTTTCCTAATAATGTTCTTGTTTTTACTTAATGATATCACCTTTAAGCAGAAAGAGTCCACAAATCGACTATTTTTGGATTGATGTTGACCTCATGGTATGAAAGCAAAATGTGCCTCTCCGGGTTTCTGTTTCGTCGCACATACTCCCGTATTCTTTGCAGATCGATTAAGATTTCCGGAGAGCTTTAAAGTTCAAGGATGTCAAAACAGAGAAAGTGGGCGACCTGTTATTTATATAGTGCCGGCAGAATTACTTTCATTAAATTGAACTCACATTTCAAGACAAATATCAACCGTCTTGTTTTGCCGGCAAGTTTACTTAAATGTCATCACGATCACTCACAATCTGCTTAAAACCGACTTTCTCGATTCGTCTGCCGTGGGCAAAAGACAAACTGTACACGTCTAGTGATCCGTGTTATGTGCTATGTATAAATGACATTTCGTCAAAATCAAGGGGTGAAATTTGTGCATCGGGGCTAGAAAGTAACTCCGCGTGATTCCCCTTTGCCTCAACCTTTATTATACGGACGTCAAGTATGCGAGTTTCATGCTTCGCGTCGCCAGAAGGGGGCAGTTCAAATCAAGTGAGAAGTTTGCGAATTTTGGCATGGTTGTGGATAACATGTTTGAAAATATAGATATAAAAGGAAGAAAGCAGCACGAAATGTAAATATATATAATGCATAGTGCTATTAAAACAATCGTAAGATATTCATGTCCTTGTATGGTTAAATATAGTTGATGGTATAAGAATAGACATGACAGACGTGTTGATAACGAGAAACGGGTTATAATTTATATGGGTATACATATATGATGATAATAATACAAATAATAACTAGACATATAATACTTGTTTGGAACAAGTATAGGTGGGCTGGTCAACTAAAATTTGACACAAAATAGAGCAAAAAAAAGCGAGATACTGCTAAAAAAAACAATGTTATGTAGATTAATGATGTGAACGAAATTAAACTTCCATAGGCATAACACGCAACTTAAGAAATTTCTGATATGTGCCCTTTAATCGTAATTTCCACTATGATGAAGTGATCAAAATGAAAAATAATGGTGGTTAAGCTTGTAGAGAATTTTCTTAGCTACAACATATCGAAATTTGAAAGGAAATTGATCAATATTTACAGAGATACAATCAATTTTACATAAATATGCTGACTTCATAACATGCAAATTCGTATTTTGAGTTCCAAGGCCATTATGATGATGTCACGATACACTTAATGGCCAAATGAGACATGGAATCATATCTCCGACTCATACTCTATCTAAATATGAAAAAAATTGAAGGTCACGGTTTATTCCAAAGAGCTATAATGGATTTTGTATAGACATGTTTATGACCATATATGCTATGTATTAAAAGAGCTCGCGCGCACAGACATTTATCTTGAATCGACGCTCATCTTGTTATTAATGGTCATAAAGAGATAAACATGGTATCAAATTGTTTGGAAAAATATGGGAAATACCATGAAATAAAAAAAAATGGCGATTCTATGTTTTGTAATGTTGTTACGCGCGAAAAACGCGCACGCATTTGCGTGCGCGCGATTTTTTATAAAATGGTTTAAATGGCCTGAAACGTATGCAAAATAAATTTGAGATGATTTTGAGCATTATAAAATTTTGCGCGCGCACTGACGCGCGGACGTACGCGCACGCGCGCGGTTTTTTATCTGAAATTGATCGGACTGATATTGACCTTGATCATATTAAAGGTAAAGACCAGTAATGGTCATGCGATTGCATTGTGAAAGAAACGTTGTGGAATCGATCAGAAAAGGTTGATCATCTAGCATCTAGCATCTGCAAGGTTCTGGAATCATCAAAATGATAAGAAATTTGGCCCATTCTTCGTAAAGTTACAAGCACTATACACAGAAAGATGTATATGGGACTACCCTATCTCTCTCACCAGACCATGAGAGAGATAAATTTACCAAATATATGAATTAGTAGGCGGTTTCCCGGCAAATTTTTTATCATCATGTATTAGTCAAAACATATTCTTTCACATGATTGGTAATGAGAGCTTCCATTTCATTTTTTGAAATTGGGGCCTTGCCAATACTGGTCTTTACCTTTAAATATCAATGAGAAATGAATTTTGGTTATGAAGATATGATCACGAGTTTATTTTCACAAAATGGCGCCTAGATGACGTCATCAGTCAAGGTCAAGGTTGAAAACGTTATTGTGAGTTTTCTATATGCCTATACATATGTGTGCCAAATTTCAAGTTATTTGATTGATCCATTTTCAAGTTATCTTGTGAACAAAAAAGTGGTAAGAATTAAGAAAAATAAATAAATAAATAATAAATAATAAATAAAGGCAATTTTAACAAAAATATAAGGTGGTCTGTATGATATACAGCCCACCTGATAATATGGATATTTATATAGCACTGGTATCCACCAGGCGCTGACGCTTAAGCAGGGCTCCCACTTAGCCGAGTTGTATTAGCGAGTTATGGCGAATTGTGGTGAGTTGCATCAAAGAGGCACTCGCAATAACTCGCTAACAATTCGGTACGGCTTAGCGTAACTCTTTACAACATTCCACGACTCTCCTCGAAGTCGCGAGCAGTTCCAAAATTTGGAACATGTTCAAACAATTTCCCCGATTCGTTGTAATTCGAGGTGAACTCGCCTACACTCTTAATATACACGCATTACTTGTAACAAGCTCGCGCTGCACTCTTCATAAGGTGGCGATTTGCTACGAGTATATTAAGAGTGTTAAGCAAGTTCACCTCGAGCTACAACGAATCAGCGAAAATTTTGAACATGTTCAAAATTTTCACCGATTCGTTGTTACTCGAGGTGAATTCGTTGTTACTCGAGGTGAACTTGCTTACACTCGTAATATACTCGCATTACTCGTAACAAGCTCGCGCTGCACTCTTCATAAGGTGGCTAGTTGCTACGAGTTATGAAGAGTGCAGCGAGAATATTACGAGTGTATGCGAATCACCTCGAATTACAACGAATCGGGGAATTTTTTTGAACATGTTCCAAATTTTGGAACTGCTCGCGACTTCGAGGAGAGTCTTGGAATGTTGTAAAGAGTTACGTTAAGCCATACCGAATTGTTAGCGAGTTATTGCGAGTGCCTCTTTGAGGCAACTCACCACAACTCGCCATAACTCGCTAATACAACTCGGCTAAGTGGGAGCCCTGCTTTAGGCTGATTTATACTTTTTTTTTTTTTTACTTAAGCTATGGTCACAAATCAGAGCAGCGACCGACCGATCAGTAGCCTGTTCGGTCGCTGCTGGAATTAGGCATCGCCCAGCGATTAGGTCGGTGCCCGGGCGGCGACCGCCCAGGCACCGAGCGTACTTTGGGCGGCGAGTGAAAAGTGAGCAGGCGCCGCCCAAATTTTAACTCCGCGCTAAAACTTCAGCGGCGACCGAGCGATGCCCTAAAAACGAGCGGTACCTGGGCGGCCGCCGCTCGGTGGCCGGCCAGCCGCCGGGCAGAATTGGTTAAAAACTCGCCGCTCGGTCGCCGAGCAGGCTACTTTTGGGTAATGTGACTATAGCATAAAGCCCCTTGCACACCAAGCGTCAATGTGCTTGACGTAGGACTGCGTCTTTGACCGTCGCGGTCTCTGAAGCATCATGTGAGAATGATATCGAACAACTAGGAAATGCTAAATTAAAAGGACATTTAATACTATTTTATATCCGACAGATTTACTAATTGCCATTTTTGAGGGACAATACTTCCTTTACCATTACTTAAAATGGTTCAAATTAACTCGGGTTATTTTTTGAAAGGTTATAGGTCCTTGTCATGTTCCTGCCTTCCATTGTATTGACTTTATTCATCCTTTTCCGATAGCATTACTCGGCTCATCTCAGAACCAAGCATGCAAGTATTTGCGGAAGGAAACCGATCTATTTCGGGTTGGTTCTTCAAAACGTCACGTGGTTGCCTTGACCTTATCAGGTGGTTTCATCGTTACTTTGGTTGGTTAGTTCGAGATGGAACAAATGGAGACAAACAAACACAAAATAAAGGTATTCGGTAGATTTTTTTTTAAATCATGTTAATAGAACTTTAAATTAAAAAAATATATATAATACGGATTACATTCCCTTGTGCTCCCGATAGGTGACAAAAAAAATGCACATGGGCGTGCAGGATTTGTTCCTTCGGCTTTGACTAAATGGTGACGCTGCAGCTAATAGGCAAATGAGGCAATCCACATGTGCTACTTTGTCGTCTATACTATTTCATTTGTCTATGATTATTTTGTGCTTATCCATGAGCGTGCGCCTTTGGTACGCCTTGCGTACTGCTTGAAGCGATAGCTTTTATCATAATACTCCCTTTAGTATGTTGAATAAATCAAGTCATCAGATTGGTCGAAATTTAAGACGTGATTTTAGCCATGCCCACAAAAAACTGGTTGCCCCGGGTAACGGGCCGCATAGTTAAATTTTGCTAAGATCCCCATCGGTTTACGTGTGAAAAGTTTTTTGGGGCGAGCGTGGATACCATACAGTGTGTGTGCGATTCCGGAATGATCGTAACATATTAAGGCAACTTTCCAGCGAGAATAACAGACAGTGTCTCAGATATTCTGTGTTGTTTTAACCAATTTTTACTCAAGAAAAGGATAAGGCAAGAACTCGTTGTAGATTTTGTGTGAATTCGGTATATAAAAGATAATGGACCGCAGCGCGCCTCATGTTCTTAGCAGGATGTAACGTCCCTTTGAGCCTGTAGAAACAGCTTTGCCTCTCATAGCAGTCAATATCTCTTTATTATTATTGCCTTCTTTTTAAATTTTCACAATATTTCAGAAATCATAAACTGAATATGAATTTCTGACGATTATCTGCTGATAAAAACAGATGAATACAGAAGAAAAATACGAGATCTTGCTTTTTTCAAATTCATTTCTGCATCCATTGTTATTATCTTATTGAGGCCTTTGTTTATATAATGATTTATTTGCACCCGGCGACTATACGACAGCGCATTATAATTGTTGTAATGTTGTTACGTTATGTTATTTAGCGAAGCCGTAGAGGCCTGCTGTCTAAAGGATAGGGTATAGAGCTGTTTGTAAACTATCATCTAATCACTCTTCCGTCGCTCATCCTACGGCAAAGAGAAGCTTTAATTGACAACGCAATATATCAACTTGCATAAATCTCTCCAGCATGTACAACGATTCGGTGTACAAAATATCTGACAAAATTGATACCGCTGGAATGTTTTACCTCGGAAATGTTTACAGGAAAATGACACAAGTTATCATATATTTTATTTACTCTTACTCTTAGTTTCTTTCAGTCAACTTAAACAATTGAACTCAACCAAAGAAAAAAATGTGTGAGGGAGATATTAAAAACAAATTGAAATGAAAAAAAATCACATTAGCTATCAGGATGGTGTCGACCAATGTGCCTTCCTAAAAATATAAAAAGGTAAAATCATGACTAGGCAGATATACATGTAGATGAGAGTAAATTCCAATATATGTATGATTTAAACAGCGAGCTTGTCGATAGGAATAAAGGATTCGACCCCCCCCCCCACCCCCCCCCCCCCTCCCCAACAACAACAACAACAACAACAAAATCGTTCAAACTGATAGGCCACTAAGTGTGATCCACGTGACCAAATTGTCACGTGACACTTTATTTGATCGCTTAAACCACTGCACATGACAAGATATATCGAAGAGTATTCTTACAACTCTGATTTCCCTGCGGGTCGATAAAAACCGGCTCTTCGTGAGATGATATGTAAATAGAAACATGACATTTAAAGAGCTCGAGATATGATTGTTCAAAATAATAAAACAGAAAAGGGGAACGTGATATAAGGAACCCCTTTAGGGATAGTGACCGGATCATGTGTAAGTAACTAGTCCCTGATTGGTATGTTTGCTTTATTTGAATTGGAATCAGGGATAACAATCCTGATATGTACATGGAGGCAGCCCCCCCCCCCCCCTCCCCTATTCCCTCCATCCGATATATTCCATATCGGATGCATGAACTAAATAATGGATCCCGATCACATTGAAGAACACTCTGCACGTAATATAGTATTTTTAGATCAACACGAATGAAAGGCGATGAGTAATTATGCAATTACTCTAACATTTTCTTGAGGGTAGGTATCATCGAGCCATTAATTTGCAATACAAAATAGATCCCCACGTTCGGTATACCCCCACGTGTAATAATCAAGAAAACACAATGAGACACCCCCACATTGATTAGACTTCTACTCACAATTCCCAACCCACGTCTCTCCCTGTTATTCTAGAATGCAAAACATCCCGCCTCTTTGTAGTCATATGCACTTAAATTTCCTAATAAGTTGCATTTCTACATTACCAAGGTATGATGGTATTACAGAGGGGAAATGAAGGCTGAACCAGCCACCGATCGAAAAGTACAGCCGTGGGCAGTTTGGAGCTACATTCACGTTTGTACACATGGGAAAGAGGGTGTAAAATAATGATCATTATACAGGTAAAAGTTGTTAAAGCCTACGGCGTAGAAGTGAATAAGTACAAAATATATCCACTGCCCACCCACCAACCCGCGCCAGCATAAAGAAGGAATCCCGTTTTGCGTGGTGCATCGACGCGTAAATACTCTGTAGTTGTGACCGGTGACCGTTAATTCGATGGAATGAATAAAGGCGACGAGGACTACAGTTGACAAACACCAAAATACCTTAACAATTGCAATTACATTTGTCAGTTGTTCGTAAGAATCTGATTAGACCAAATTGTAGATAAAGGTAATTATTTTGCGATTTAAAATGATTTGACACAATGATTTTATGGAGATAAACATTAACAAATGCGGCCATCAAATTATTGAATATTCGACTCTCCAGATGTGCATAATTTTAGAAAGCAAAAAATGACTGTGAGATCTACCTCTTCATGTTTATTTTTGCATTTGTTGGTTGGGCGTTTCCTTTTGTTTTTGTTATTGTTGTTGTTAGTTTATGGGGTTCGATTTGTTTATCAAACTTCCTCATTACTTTGTGGAGCAATTGAACAAATCATCGTTTCGTCATCATTAAGACTGAGTAACACATACAATGAAATTATCACAATAACGTGAGCAGGAGGGGAGAGAGAGTGGGTAGCATGATGTGAGGGTGTTTTATATGGGTGTGTTCGTGCGCGTGCATCTGATAGAGCCAATAAATTAGGTCTTTTAATGCGGGATACCCAGACGAGTGGACTTTTGTTGGGAAAATGGCATCTGTTTTCTGTTAGAATAAGAATCCAAGTAGAACCAGGGAGACGGTAAACCAAAGTAATTATAACTATAGACTCAACAGTGACAGACTAACACACCGGGAATGTCATGTTACGCAAACAGTTATGACATATCACGATAAATTTCTAAGAAATGTAATACACACTGAATTTTATCAAGAAGTTGTCAGTCAACTGCACTATTATATATATTTGCAAAGGCAAATTTTCTATCAAGTTGAGGTTCATTTTACGGATTTAAACATTTGTTTATCTTCTCCTATGCACCATAATGTTTCATGTGTATATGCGTGTGTGTGTGCGTTCAATCGTATTTTCTAAACACATCATTGTCATGAATCTTTGCTTTTATTGACAAATCAACTTCCCCACATCCGCGGTAGACCTTGAAAATGCAACAAAAAACATCGGTGCATACTGTTTTTCTAGTTTCTCGCCGCAGGCTATTCCCATTTCCATATCAAATTGAATTAAAAAACTGAATGTATATAGATTTTCCTGCCAGCAGGCGAAACATTACGCCATTAAAACGCCACATGACTGACTGCGGTTATACCAGATTGTACGGTATCATGTGTTGGGAAACATAAATTGTCTCATTCACTAGCATGCCTAAATCTGCTTTTAACATTTCCAACAAATGGATCACCGTCTAATAAAGATACACGAATGACTTTTCATCATTTTAGAATGAATATGATTTCTGCATGATGATGAAATATTGAGGGTTGTTGTGAGAGATGGTATATAAAAATTTAGGCATCAATAATTTCTGAAAATGATGAGTTTTTTGTTGGTATTCTTATACTCTGACGTTTGTTTATTAAAAACAAAACAAAAAACCACGATAAACCATGTCCTACCCTACCCTCACACAAAAACACAGAAACATACTCACACGCGCACGCACACGCTTCTTGCTGTCGGCTACTCGTATAAGTAGCAGCTTGTTTTTCAAACAAGGTGAAAGGAATAATAAATTAAAATATATCATTATGATAAACTCCTAAACATGCCGCTAGCTTACGACAGTATTTTTTATATGGCTCTCCAAAATAAGGAAATGGCGAAGTAGGACGCATAAATGCGTTAGGATGCAAGTAGGTTTATGTGGCATTCAAAATATTTTCGGTTGGTGTAAATATATTGAAAAAGAAATGGAAAGCTAAAACAAAGAATGCAGAAAAGTAAAAAGAATTCTAGAAATATTACCGGCCTAAGGGGATGTTTTACAAAAATAAGGTGAAACATGTGTTGTATGATAATGGCGTCTTTAACTATCAGTACGAGGACGAGATTCCTGGAAGTTTTTCAGCCATAATTAATTTAATATGTTCCTCAGGCATCATTTGCCCTACCGAGACCTACTTTCCCTGCATAATTCATCCATTTTAGGTAATGGTGAATACTTATTGACTCATTAATGGGCATCCTCATGGTGTAGAGGTGTCGTGGACGAGTAGATATGTCACCGGACTGTGGATCACAAGGTCCGCGTTTCAAGTCCCACTGCGGCACTAATGTCCTTTGGCAAGATATTGATCTACATTTGCCACTCTCCACCCAGGTATTAAATGGGTACCCGGTAGGATGCGAAAGCTAATGTGCTTATATTAGCAAGTGTGCGCTTGTAAAAATGACGCCTGGCTGGAATACTCCACAGGGAGTGGAGAATGTGCATACATTGTGTGCTGGTATAAAGCCTGAATCCGATGACCGGGGGAATAATATGATCGCAGGGCCCTCAGGGAGAACAGTATAAATACTGATACGGCTACCCTGGGTAAAAAAAATTATAACGAGATACAAAAAAGCACATTATGTGAATTTCCAGGTGTCATACACTTTCTTCTTCCTCTTATACTTTTCTACTTTCCTTCTTCTTCTCACCCTTCTTCGTTCTCCTTCTCCTTTTCTCCTTCTTCATTTATTTTCAGCATTTCATCGATATTAGGAGAATCCCCAATTTCTTGTAAGCAGACGAAGGGTTTTTCGTCTGGTGTAGCCTGATATTCATTGACGTTATATTATGAAACCAATATTTGCCACATCTTACCCACAGGAATACATTTGAACCCTTAGTATAGCAATAAATATTGTTAAATATTTTGGCACCATGCGATTGCTATTACCTATAGAATTATTTCTGTAGGAATCAAATCTGTTGGTGTCCTTGGCCTTCAAACAGGGGAGGTCGACGATCACAGGATTTACACAATGCTGGATACGCCTCTGAATAGCCCCCATGAGCCCCCATGAGCCCCCTCCAAAGACTACTTATTCAAAAAATCTGGTCATTAAATGACCCACTTGTGAATATCTCACTGATCACGACCCTGCATCATACGTCATGTTTAAAGAGGCCATCGGAGTACAGTGACGGCCCACTTGTTAAACATTGATGTGACGTCAGATTGGGGAGTTGTCTGGCCCTTAATCCGACTCACCTATTCGGTGTTCGGTCACGTCCGGAAACACATTTAGCCGGATCACTCTAGTTCTAGTACAACTAATTATACGTGACGCGGTAGCTTGAAAGGTTTGATGTCTCTTGATCTCAGGTTTTAGACAAAATAGAACAAGAAGCAAAAACAAAAATCAGGATTGAGAGAACAGACCCAATAGATTACTTGCGCATTTTAAACATTCTTGTTCCTTCTTATCGTGGCAGAAAAGTCTGAGTGATAACGAGAGAGGCAGAAACAGCATTAAAAAGGGTAATATGTCAGCTAACAAAGTAGACGGAATAAGGTAGTTTACCAAGAACTGAAACATGGAGGAAGAGTGTGTAAAATGAGAAGATTAGAAAAGCAGTGCAATATGACACACTCCAATATGACACACTGTTTTCCAAATTGAACGACTTTAATTCTCTGAATCATGTATGTTGAGCGATTTACAAAAATTACTGCAATGTTTAAAGATAGAACATTAGAGCATTGATCAATGAATATAAACCACTGACATCATGGTTGTAGTGCTATTATGTACTCTTTTTATCATTATCCTTATCGATTTCTGTTTAAAGTGTAGGCCTACATTTATTTCTTAAAACGTCACGATAAAAAAAAAATAATAACGATGTCTGCTACAATATGACAAATTGTATTCAATCCGAACTACCTTTTTCCCCTCCCCCCTCCTTCCCCAATCTTCCCCAATCTTCCCCATCTGGAGAAAGTTCGCTTCGAAACCACTTTGAAATTTGTTTGACATTTCGGTAAATCATTGGTATGGCGTATTTATAGTCTGCTTCTTTGTTTACCACGTGACCTAGTGCCGAAGTGTCACCTCTTACCGCCAAGCTGATTCTTATCGATTGCCAAGGCATGTCGTCTGCGATATGCGGTGTGCGTTTCCATGGAGATATAAAGCCCATGGAACTCACGTCATTCCGATTGGAATTAAGACGCAACTCTATATCATTTCAAGATTAGACTATGTCCCTTGGTCGTAAATGTACCTGAGGTGGTTAGAACTTTTGTTTTTTGGTCGCATTCCCAGGGAAGGTGGATAATAGCTTTGAAAGTGGAATAACTCCTTGAAGCTCTGTATACGTTTAAGGCTATCCTAAGTATCAAGTATGTTGTTGATGGATTACCGTAATATGTGCATTTCAATATTACAATGCCCCAGATAATTAGGATGATTCAAATTGGGTTTTTTGTATCCATTTTGTACCGTGTGATTATTGTCATGCAATTGCCATTCATTACATTTTGAAACTCGTTTGTTTTCTTCTTCTTTTTTCTGTTCCAAAGATGCATTTTTTAAACGACAATTTTGAATTCTACGAAATTCAACACATTCTGATGTAGGGGTTATAACTTTGATTTACACTTTCATTTCCTTTAAAATTGAGAAATACTTTCCTCATTCCGGCGTCTTAAAACCATCTATGAAGTACAATGGAGATAAATGACGTGGCCACGCATGGTATATCCTTCTACCCATTCATGATCCTGTCGCCTAAATACCTCCTGAAACTTTTTTGGTAATCATCATTAATATAACATAAGGCATAAAACTATTCCCCCCCCCCCCCCAATCCAGGAGGCTTTAAAAAATGAACATTTAATGAGAATAAGGGGTAACATTAATAGTTCAATTAAAATATCCGCGTGAAAGTTAAGTCGAGGTTCGTTCGTTCGTGTTAACTTTATTTTTAATGGCCTACATACCTTAATAATATACATTGCAATGTTGGTAATTAAACTTGCAATATGTCCTTACAGGAGCAATATTTAAAACTAATTTTTCAATATGTACCGCAGACATACACACCCAAACCTAGGAAAAAAAGCTATATTCCCTGTTGACTCGCTTTTTTAAAGCATACGAGAACCGATAGCTTTTTTCTGTTGCGAAATTCCATCTACATGGAAGCTGTGTTAAAGTGAACAGCTGGTTTGCATGCTGCTGTGCTGTTTATATAAAACTTATTGCCATTATTTTAGAAGGCATTATTATTGACAGTTCAGGGGGTTCAGGAAAGGGTCGGAAAGCATTCTTGAAAAGGTTTTCGCGCCTTTAGATATTAACGGTATGGCACTGTGTTGGTTAAAGTCGAATGGAGGGTAAATATATATCGCCAGGTTTAGTACTACATGTAGTATCAAGTTATGAGGCGATGACACATGTTCATTTGAAAAACTAAGAGTACTCAAATATTTGTAATCAAGCAAATATAGAATTTCATATGGGAAAATACGAAGTAACATTTTGTGCGAAGACAAATGAATATTAGTCCTTGATATACATAATGTCGAATCACATATTGGAATGCGTATGCACATGCTCTGAAAGTGCTAAGTACACTCGGTAATAGGTTCGCCGTTACTAAATGAAGCCTTTCAAGAATATCATTAAGTGGTTTACACCTTCTTAAACCCTCAATTTCTCTTTCGTCTTCCTACGAATTATTACCAACTTGTTTCCCCGAAACGAGAAGTTATTCCCATTTAAAATCAAAATTTGTTTTTCCGTCTTTTATTTCATGCAGTTACCGGATTAAATCCAACACTCTATTGTACCCGCAACTATAAGACTGTTACGTAGTAACTTGGATTCATGTTCTCATTCAATTTCACCTTCTTCCTACATACGTAAGTATAACTTTTCACCAATAATGTCTGATGTGGAAATCGCGAAATGTTATGCAAGTACATACAGGAGAGACATTATAGGCTTGGTTATATATATATATATAGCCGCTTAAAGAGAAGGTTGAGTTCTGGTAAAGATGGCCAGATAAAAAAAGAATTATCGACTTTTTCCAATCTATGTACGTCAATTTGGAAGCATATCAGAGAAGAAATCCCTCTAAAGATGGTTGTTCATCGGATGCTGTCATATTTAAAATATGACGATAAAAAGTTGAACAAATTTGGATCAATCCTCCATGTCACATATTATGTGTGTAGTCCCATACACTCATTTTTGTGGGATTTTCAGCATGATCGGGTCAATATCCTTCCATTTTGATCATTCCGAAACAACACAGTTACACATATTCCTAACTACTACACGGTCAAACTTTCGCAATCGCTTACAGACAGTTAGTTATGCAATGTAATCACATTATTTAGCACTACTCAACTTTATCTTTAAGTGCGAATCGTCCTGTCTAGGCTGAATTCGATCAATGCCGATGGCAGGTGCACTTCAAGTATTAAACGGATGATTCTGAGATTAATAGAGGGAGGTAGATAGGCTTTACTATAGGAGCACACAAAATTGATCACGTGTCTCACATAACGTCTTCCTGCCTTTTAAATGAATTATAATAATAGACATTATAGCTATTTTGTGGTTTGACGCAGGAACTATATAATGGCACATTAAAGAAGTCAAGCACAATAAACCCCATGAAGGTTAAGTAACATTCTGTAATGAATTCATGATAAGATCAGACAATGCTTAGCACTTCCTTTCCTGTAGTGTGTATACCAATGTCGATTGGGCAATACAACTCCTGATGTCGTCAGTAAAATATTTAATGGCATCGTAAATTGATATCCGCAGGCGAAAGTATTATCAAGTGTACGTATCACTTTGAAAGCTTGTGCATGTTTGTTCCAATTTGTAATTCAATGTCGGAAAGGCACTCCTGTAGTGCAGCAATACTGCAGTAGGCCTTAGTTTTGCTTCCGGTGAAAAGTGCCTTCTGTATCTATAATGTCTAAACGCCCTTGGCCAGAATAACATTTTCATTTTTAGCGAGATTATGAAAATATGAGGTGACGGATATCCAGAATATTCAATAATCTCATGGGCTGATTGGCCCCTCCCGTACTCCAGACGAAATCATCTTCAGTGTGTTGATACTAGGCGCGAATTGTATGTAACATCAATAAAGCATTAGTATATTAAATATCAGGAGATTCGATTTCCACTTGTTGGTGCAAGTAATACAATATAATGAGACAAAATACATAGTAACATACAAAATAATTGAGATATATCGTCATTCTTACAATTATTCCATCAGAAAGGTTTCAACAAAATGAGCTTGTTATTGTTATTAATATTAGTATCATCATTATTATCGATGGAAAAAATATTTCTGCATTATCATAAACAGAAAATAAAACGGTAATTTTGAATTTCGATTATTGAATAACTAATGTATTTCAACTTGTACTTCTATTTACCAAGGCAGCGATCTTCTCAGACACAATGAAGAAGGATAAGAATTGAAATACTGAGGTTACTTTTATCAATATATGTGTGTGTGTGCTTTTCTTTTCCACATTTTGTCAAAGCTGAAATGTGCTCATTTTTCCCAAACCAACCCAAACAGACATTTGTTTGCCTTTTTCCTTAAAGGTAGTGTATCCCTTTTGCAGCCAACATGAAATTCTGTAGAATTTGCTGGATTTATGAATATGTCACGTACGTCCTATCTGTGAAATTTAAACGTTAGCAGTGTCCTAGTATTCACATTATGTAGGGAAACCCGTTTTTTTTTTCTTTTTAACTTCCCTGTCAGACAATATTGAGTGAGTGACTGACTGACTCCTTATTTTCTTTGGTAATAACATACATAATATGAGCTGTAAAGGGTACATGGGAATTTGTCTACATCAATAACCCACTTCTTGAAGTTCTTGTAATGGTAAAATTTAAACGTTCGACCGTTCGATTCAAGGGTCGGATAATCACACTATTTAATTAAACGAGCGCGCTAGCTAAATTTGATTGGGCAAGTAACGGTCGTTATTTTCCAACAATAAAAAAAAAATCAAGCCTTTTTGTTTTGAGGGAAGTTCTAAATTATTATTATCTTTCAAATGCCGTTGGAATTTAACCTCTTCATTTATTGGGGGACTGCAACTGGGACATAGTACCTTTTAATGTCATACAAATATATATATATATATATATATATATATATATATATATATATGTTAACATGATTAAAGGGGCCTTTTCCATACACATATATAACAATAGCGATATTAACAATGTTTGTTAACTGTTAAATCGGTCTCCTGAAGTCCACATGTGAAAAAGGGTATTCGATATGGAATTACTTACCGATGCATCATGCTAATGAGATGGACTTTGTCAGATTCAATAACTTATGTTAAAATTCAATATACGGGATACAGACACTGTATTGTAGGTTATGTGAGATTAGCCCCTAATGCGCGTGCGTGCGTGGTGTCTGGGTGTATCATAATAATGTATAACTATCTTTCGTTATTCCGGTCAATGGTTGATTTCTGAATCGCTTTCAGACGATGACCATTTGACAGTTCACAACAACACTGAAATCTTTAAATAATGAAGACATTACGAATTCAAACATGGTCTTTGGCAATTATGCGGCCATAAGATCGTTCAGGTGGCTATCTTTTTCTCTCAATATAATAATGCCTAGGAGTAGTATCACAAAGTAGTGTTAGTAACGTATTTGTTTAAATTACTATTCGATTGAAATTTAAGATGATTTTAATCTCTGACGATAAATGTTTATTGACGTGAACATTTTGTCAATCATTCAAATGTAGAATGCATTACCCTAACAAAACAAATGATCTAAAAATACATTCAAGCACACTATAGGATTATTATAAATTGCCACACATTTGAATGAATCCGACTGATTTTCATAAGCTCCATCTTGGTTACGGCAACATTTTACGTGTTTTAAATCTAGATATTTATCTGATGATAATAATAATGATAATTAGATCAATTTATATAACGCAGCTCATAAATAAAATAATATTCTACTGCGCTGTGATCAAAACGAATCTAATAACAGTGCTACTTTGCAAATACACAATAACAAATTTTTTAAAAAAAGCTATTCAAAAGCTCCTGAAAACAAGGGCGTCTTCAACAAAACTTTAAAAGATGTCTATTGTATCTAATTTAACAAGAATTCAAATTACTGTCCATTAATCATCTCTAGCCATTGATTATTAATTCCTAACATTTTCCCAATTTTGAATATTATGTGGAGAAAAACCATTGCCTAAGTAAACGAAAATGGGATCACGAGTTCAATGGCCTATAATATCAACCACATTTTACTGTACAAACGCCATGGTTTGATAAACTGACAAAACCCAGCATGGCTCACTTGATGCGTAAGTACTGTCGCAGTATGCGGCTCTGAAATATTACACTTATGATCCGTGATTTGAAACAATATCATATCTGGAGGAAACGACTATACGGGATCAATTACACGGAGCTTCCGGTAATCATGAATAGATGAAAATATCAAACTATGTCAGGTCGGTTTGTCAAGAAAAACGAGGCATAACAATATCTTTTCAACGCTCTTGTTGATCTAAAATGTAAATCAATTTTTGTTCCTCAGAATCAACTTTCAACATACACGAACAACAACTTTAATGACTTGCCGAGAAGATGGATGAAAAAGTCAAAATATTATTTCAGAAAATTGTCGTTAGACCAGGTAAATGTCATAAATAATAAGTATGTGCTCGTCTGTGCATCACATGTGGCAAATTACAATTTAGATTAAAACATAAATCAATCTGGTCATCCTTTTAACTCTTAATTCGACTATTTCCTTAAAGACGTTGTTTAACAATGTTTTCAGTTTTACAAATCTGAAATGCATGGCCCTACATGTTATCAGTGTCTGTGATATGGTTTGATATTGAGCCCTAAAAAGAGCGCTACAAAATTATCATGAAGTGCCCAAAAAAAGTAAAAATCTTTGAGTGACTCGTTTTACCTTACTCATTTTCCCCGGTAGACTGTATCAAAACGGTTTTTGAAATTTCGAAATCCAATCATAAATATCTTGATAATCAGACAGGCGATCGGCTTGTAAACGTCATGGGATTCCTGTCTGAATTAAAGGTTTATAATCATGATTGCAGCATGAGTTTAATCCAGGATTTTGTTTAGAATCTGAGGCAAAGATACCCAATCCCTTTCAAAGCAATATTTGGTCGGCTATAGCTTATAAACATTCATCGTAGGTCGCTTCTCCGGTAATTCCTCAGTTTGGCGTCCTTGGTGTGCTATTGATCTTGGTAATAAAAGGACATAGCCCCAAGTCAAAATCTTCATGTGATCAGAATATGATTGCAAAAGCGTTGTCAGGCTCTGAAATTCGTTTGGGTATGAAGTAACATTTACGACAACAAACTCTAACCGATGATGTATTCTGAAATTGACGATTGGGCCTTGATAATTACGCACTGTGGAATAGTGTGTGGGTATATGTTTTAACGTGGACGAGGGTTTGTACGTGGGTTTGTACGTGGGTTTGTACGTGGGTTTGTACGTGGGTTTGTACGTGGGTTTGTACGTGGGTTTGTACGTGGGTTTGGGATAAACGGAGGATGTGGGCGTGTGTTCGTATAACATTTGGAACCTTCTTTTCTTTCTTTTTAGAGAAAGATCATGGTGATTATATTTATATAATGATATTTTATGAATGTTAATGTGCAATTACACCTGTTTCCTGATATGCCTTTACTACCTGTATAGCTTCTAAGCCTCAGGGTTTTATTTAATCAGACAATTAGGTCGCGTTATTGCGATTTTAAGCACAATTCCAACGAAGTTTCTCCCTAACGATCGATGTAAATGATTACATTGGCATTTATTTTACTCCTTAAACACAAATGAAATTTGTTGTTTTCATGGTGATTAATTTTCTTTTTAAGAAAACGTGAACTTCAGGTAAGGTTATCTTTCTCATATACTTCTAGCTTATGAAACCGATATTGTTTAGGGAATTCGAAATGATCAAAAACAACTACGGTTTGGGCAAATCAAATCAGAATGCTCGAAATAGCCTGGCCACGGCTGCCCAAAAGCGTGGGTTGTTTACTTCATTTGAGGAATCAATACCATTATCACACGATGTCTCGAACAATCAGGTGTGTAAAGTAATAAAGGCGGACTCTCTAGGTTTTCACCTCTGCCGCCAAAACAAGGCTAGACAAAAATAGGGATAATGTGGTTAACGTGGATAGAAGTCAGAGATTTGAGTGAATATACATACGTCTTTTTATAGAAATACGGTCGATGCCCACACAAGATCTTTTGTCACCATTATCTTTTTAGAGATATCCCATGACATTAATGACTCGATGTCATAGAATTTCGGCAAGTAAACCTTATAAAGCTACGGTCACAAAGGTTCGTACGAACGATTATTTCGTACGAATCTCCCTGTTTTTCCATTGTCTTCCCGAATTTCCATTGTCTGAAAATCGTTCGTACGGCTTTCGTAGCAGTTCGTAATGGCATTTGTGACCGAGGCTTAAGCGATTTCAATAGCCTAGTTCACGACCTTTTAATAATTGGCAACATTACAATGGCGTATTACGTAATTCAAACCTTATTTGTATGAGTTTTACAAAAGGGTAGTAGACAAAAAGGAATATGACGTAATGCGTTTAGGTCAGAAGTATGTTTAAAGAGAGGCGTATTCCCTCTACTTTAGACAGTTATGCATTCAACATTTTGCAGTCAAATATCTTGTTGTGGGCATGTTTTTATATGAAATGCATTTAGGTAAAAGTAAAATCCGCCCACGGTGAGTTGTCTAAAGTTCAAAAAACGAATAGGTGACGAACTTGTAGACAAGTTGGATTTGAAAATACATGCACATGCAAATGAGTCAAGGAGGATTAACATGTGATCGTTGACGAATTGTCTGATTCTACTACCAGACTAAATAATCTTCATGGAAATATAACACTTGCTAAAATTTGTATTTGTGAACCAGTACCCTAGATAATCCACACCTTTCGAGGAAAGTCTATTTTTATTAACATTACCTTATCGCATCAAATTGTTGTGTGTTTTTCCTACTTGTTTACAATTTCCAATATTGCTTCGAATCGTTGAGAAAGATATCAAACGTCATAGCACGTGCAAAACGTCAGTTGCCTCCTATAAATCAAATTTGGGTTTCTCCCAAAGGGATCACTCGCTGAATACTAATCTCTAGTTGTAAACCCTGTGAGAGATTAGTTTCATAATATAAAATGGCTGAATAACCGTACTTTATATAGGGTTGTATGATATTGAATATACTGGTTTCTTTGAACTGGAGATGAATATTTAAATCATCTAACAACAATTAACGTGAACCTATGTGTAGGATATCAAGGTGTGTTCATTTGTTTTCAGGTTAAGCTTTCTGTTGTTTGATTGTTTCGATGTTTTTTCATTTAATTTTACTATTTTTCGTCTAGTTAGTCACGTTTTGTCACGCGTACATATATTTAAAAAATTCGCAGTGTATTTATCTTAGTCATATTTTTGTATATTTTTTTTCTAATATTGTTTTTATAAGAGTATTTAGCATATCAGCGAGGGTATACATTTCAACGTGCCTGTTTTTCTGTAATACGTCTTTTTTTCAAACCCTACTTATGTTATCAAATCCGAAATCAATTCTATTTTTTTAAACAGTCTGTACGTGTTGTTTTAATCCAAAATAAAAACAGGATACGACGTATACTTTCATTTTTTTAATGATACAATACAAAACCACTAATTTCGTGGATTACACGAATAACTTATTCTTAAACGTTTTACATATATGAGCCATAAATACAAGAACCCAACTTTAATACTTACGTGATATAAAAGACTAGTTTTAC
This sequence comes from Strongylocentrotus droebachiensis, assembly GCA_035222895.1. Taxonomy (NCBI): domain Eukaryota; kingdom Metazoa; phylum Echinodermata; class Echinoidea; order Camarodonta; family Strongylocentrotidae; genus Strongylocentrotus; species Strongylocentrotus droebachiensis. Next base: position 47,821 of record JAVYIG010003707.1, read on the forward strand.
CCTCATTCAAAACCTCTTTTGACTTTCAATTTACACACAGTATATCCAAAGACACCCATTTCCATAGGGCCTAAGGAACACGTGTCAGGCAATGAAATTGACCGTTGAAATAAAATAAAGGATTTAGCAGCGTCGTAAGCAGATTATAGGATAATATTTCAGCTGCAAAGTGACAAGACTGACCTGATGGAAACTAAATCTTTTAGCCCTAAATATTCAGATTTCATTCTGATCGGTATGCAGTGACCGTAATGGCAAGATTTGTCTTTTGAGACTCAATTAAAGAGAGAATGCACCGTGGCAGTGAGCGTCCATATTGCTTTATTTCAAACTATTACCATTGACACAGGGTTTAGTTTGAATTAAAGATTCCGCTGCGATTGTGAATGATGGTTTAAAGTCTAAACAAGTATTTTGAGTAAGATGCGTAGCTGTGGAAATTGTTTTTCCTCAGAATCTTCTTCAAATGCCTCTTTCAGTTTTGGAATCGAATGTAGTTATGCAACATTGGAATTAACGAAGTAGCTATCCAAACTTTGTATAACCTCTGCGGTTTTAGAGAAGACATCCAAATATAAAAATAGCACATTTGAAAACTAAAGAGATATCATCTTAATCTTAGCATACAATAGTCACTTTTAAACTCCTGGACATTACACAATTGCACTTGAAATATTGTCCAACAAGAGAATAATACAATCGAATATATAAGGATATCGTTTAGCATTAAAAAAATATCATTATATTTTATGAAGCATGTTTTGGTTCGAATTGTGAAACAAGACTGGGAAAGTTCGTCAAATAGAATTGTTGGTGATATAAGTATGATATAGGCAAGAATCACGTTTCGATATTTTGGTGACGATAAAGATGTCTGATTTATAAATTATATTCACACCGAGATATAAGATAACAACTATCATGCCTCTTTATTCTCTTATCAACCTTTTAAATATGATTCATGTTCCGGGATTCGTCTTCTTTAAATATCGAATCGCCATTATAATCACTTTCATGCATTTTCGATAACTATGTATCTTCTCTACGTGATATTAAATTCCAATGAATATTCCGAGTGTGCTACGTGAGAATGATATAATAACCACAATCGAGATTCAAGGGGTAATGTGTGGATTGGAGAGAGTTGACGGAAAATAATATTGTGCAATTTGAGGTTGACGGTTTAGGAAGTACAAGCATCATCTCAAGATATCATACATTCATAATCACGTTTCAACTTTGTCTGAGAAGTTTAAATGCTTGAATAATTATCATTATTAATTTTGATGCTGTAAGAATGATATTTTCCAGGTTTTTATGTAAAATGACGTTTTGTTTCATGCCTTAAGCATTGGCTACCTAAAAACAAGTTTACTGAATAAATATCCGTCTAACCGGAAATGTAATGTTTGAGTGCTTAGACTGTTTGGCAAGGCAATGACACATCAAGTATCTCATACCATAGGTTAAAGTGAGCTAACCCCATTTCATTTCATTACCGATGATTTTTGGATAATTTTCCTCCCCTGAAAAAAAACACAAACGTGTTTTTTTTTTTGTTCGTAGAAAATGGAGGAATACATAACATTGCATAACATCCCCGTATTTCCCAATTCATTGAAGTGCCAACCCTTTGCCAAACAAGATGAACGACCTGGGAAACGAGTACTTGAGTCTCGATTCCCATGATCGGAGGTAGATGTGAACGCACTCAATCCATGCTGGCCCCTTTCTGAGTGAGCCTTACTAAAAAGAAAATGGGAGTGAGCATAAGAGTGAGGTGAATAATAATGAAGGTGAGCACGAAGATACTGCATCAAACTGAGAAGCCTAAGCGTGATAATTACATGTTTACCTCTATATTATTTAACTTTTTAAGACAAAGTGAACAAAGTAAACACGAAGATACTGCATCCAACAGAGACGCCTAAGCGTGATTATTTATATGTTTACCTCTAAGTTATTTAAATTTTTAAGACAAATTCAATAAAAGAGATCAAATTGTTAATAAAATCTATATTGATCTGGCACAAAGTGCGATAACAATCTAGTGGTAAAATGGGGGACTAAGGCTGCTTTCTGGGGGGGGGGGGGGGGTCTTGTATTTGTTTTCCCCATGTGCATCGCACCAATTTGTTCATTATCGATAGAACTGAGGGTGTCTCTTTTGTAACAACGTCTACAGGAGAAAGTTTGCGTCTTCGCAAATAATTACTTTATTTTGAATGACCTCGAAACCTTTTCTAACGCGTACATAATTCTTCATTAGTTTAACATGTGGGTAGTCATTGAATGCCATTCCTTTGTTACAGGATAGTTTTATTTCCTGCCTTCACTTTCATATTATTTTTTTCCTCACCACTCTCCAGTCTGTAGTGTTATCGGATACTTCCGATGGTGAAAGAAGGTCGAGTGTTATGACGAGAGACAGGGCAAGGCCTTGAGAATAGGGAAGAGGGGAATTAGATTCGCTTGGTCCTGTTTATGAATTTGTATGCAAGTGAATGAGAGAGAGTGAGAGAGAAAAAAAGGGACGAGTATTAGGAGAAAAGAAAGAAAGAGAGAGAAGTGGAGAGAAAAGAGGAAAGAGTGGGGTGCTATAGACAGATAATTATGATGTTGGTAATGTTGTCTTTGCTCACCATGATCACTCGCTCATGTATTTGTTTTCGTTACGCATCGCAAATGTTCATTTTTTGGTGTCTTTCTCTCTTTTAAAATGTCGATGTCTTTGATGAAACATTTTGGTTCATTTTGTTTCCCACTTTTTGGCTTTCATGAAGCTCATCCTCAATGCAGCCTTTATGAAACCGTGCAATCAACTCTTTTCATGTCATCATTAGTATTCATTCATCGTCAGGTGTGCAATTGCATGCATTAAAAGTCTACGTGCAAGCTGTAATTTTGGTAATACGCCCGCCTTCATTTATGCACGAGCATGGAGAAGGACAGGGTGGTTGATTCACATGTATCTATGAAATCACCTTCAAATGACCTTGTTACTTTGCATCAATATCCTTTGATTTGACCGTCCGGCGGGCGGGTCGGTGGGCGAAGTCGTGCGTGATGAAATAATGAGGGGGAGGGGCAGTTTGTCAACGCTTCTGTGATCAGGAGGTGATTGACCAGTCTTACCTCATGTCCGTCCTATGGTCGATTCCGTACTATTGCGATCAAAATTATTTATCATTATTATTACTATCATTATTATAATTGTTATCATGGTGATAAATATTATCACTCATTAAAAAAAGGGAAAATCATTCCTTTTCCCTTGAAAATGTTCCTTACCCTAATATTGTTTATTTCATATTTTTCTTAGAAACCTAATTATTTCCTTTTTCCTTTCGCACCTCATCTTCCTCTCCTCTCTCTCTCTCTCTATCTTTCTTTCTTTCTCTCTCTCTCTCTCTCTCTCTCTCTCTCTCTCTCTCTTGCTATAACAGTAATTTGTTTTCTTCTCAAGAAGACTGTCACTTCTAACATATCGAAGGTTAGCTTATGTGATATCCTATATTTCTAACTATATGTTCAAAACGATCCATTATACTGTAAATATTTATTGTGATGTTCTAACCGTATTGTAGTGCCCATTTAGTTGTTTCCATCTTAACATGTACGATCAAACGAGAGAGGGGAATGGTATTGATAAAGATAAATGTAAAATAGACAACAATAAAAAAGCAAAACGTGAAACTGTTAGTCATTTACAAGGGGAAAACGGACAAACAAAAGATGAAAAGTTAAATGTTCTATGACAGTAAGAATAATAATATTACTAGACTATTTGGACTGCTCTAGATACAGTCAGTTGATTGTTTGTGTTTTCTTCTCAAGTAGGGTAAATGAAGGGGGGAATTTCCTTTTCCCTCAAATTTGATGTCAGTGTTGAATTCAAGTGGAGAATGCTCCTTGATCGTTCTCGAGGTACTCGTCTCCTTCTGAGCGTGTCGGTACTTAAATCATCAATGAATTCAAGAAGTGTTGACTAAAATGTGACAACAAAATATACTATGAATTATCTGCATTTTTTTTTCCGGGTTGTCGTCGTGTTACGTCACATTATTCCGTAGAATGAATGTACCAGCGTTGATGAGTAAGAAGATGATGTTGCTTTAATAGTTGTTGTTTCTCTTTCTTGGAAGGTAAGTGTTTTTTTGACAATGTAAGACGAGAACTTGTAGGCGGAAAGTGTGTCGATTATCTTGACACCACTACAAGCATGCTTAATAGTTTATGAAGTGGGAGGGTAAGGATTTTGGGTATCCAAGCGGGTGTTTTTTTCCACGTGATACACCAACTAACCATTGGGAAGGTCGAATCAAATAACCATGACGTCATTTTGTCGAGACCCATTTCCCGCAGTTTGATAGAATGTTGATAATATTTACAAAAGCAAATAACGTCACTTCAGTTGGATGGATTTGATACGTCATGAAGTTAGAGTTCAATTGGCTGGATTGAAAAGGTTAGGTAGGAATGGTAAAGAGTGGGAGAGAAAAGGCTCGAAAGAACATGAGCATTCCCCTTTCAATGCACCCATGCGTAATTACTGAATATATTATGAATGGATTCGCTGCAGGCAAGAGAAAATGATATATATATATGACAGACATGAATAACGTGAAACGAAAGTGAAAGTTTATTTGTATTCTGTCTCGTTGCTATGGTGAAAAGCCACATAAAACGTTTATATTTCATTTTCAAGGCACTAATCACAGACAGCCCTCCGCCAGATAATCATTAACGTATATTGTTATCGTGGTCATGTAACATATAATAACTCCGCCATCTTGTGTATTACTTCTAAATATGAATAGACACTGTTTGGTTTCCCTTCTAATATGCTTATCAGAGTGCGTAGCATTTATCATTATAACGAATTGCATTGTTACAATAAAAAGATGGAATCTCATAGAACACATGGCTTCTATATGTATGTAATAGAGTCGCGAACCGTGTTTAATTTGAATACGAATTACCTATCATTTTCATTATGCATTTATTTTTGATTTCTTCACACAAGATGTTCCTCATATGATAATTTATCTACATTTTCGTAAACAATAGCATATATCAAAGTATTACATGCTTCATTCATAAAAATTAAATGTGTCACCCTTCTTGGGAAAGATTCAAACAGGAGTAGGAAAAGGGGAAATCATGTTTGTCAAACAAGCATCTTCCTGGAATTTCAATATTTTTCTTTCACAAATTTATTGACAGAATCAGAAAACAATTTTATGCGACGCGAAGTATTATGGCATATCGCTGATATGAGCAATTGTGTTTCACTTGTAAGACCTGTTTTGTATCGTCTATTTTTAGGTTATATACGATCGCAAAAAATCAACCCAACCCACGATTTCAGTACCCTACTGTATGTCCAATCAAAATGTTGTTCAGGTTTAACGTAATTCATCATAGTAATGTTCGCTCACGTCATATTAAGGTGACTTACGATGCCACAATAATTGCATCAGGTAGATTTTGTTGTTTTAGTTGTTAGAAACAGCTATATGTTATATATATCCTTCAATTATTATCCTCTTTTGTATGACCTTATGACAATTCGTATTTTAGTCAATCGTATTGTAATTAATTGTCATCATTATGATAATTATATTCATAGAAATATTTTTATATTATCTGTTACCTTTTTTTTCATTCATGCTTTCTTGTTTTCATTACAGGGTAACAATGCTGTCGGGATTCTGGAAATACATCAGCAATTGAAGAAGAAGGAGTGATGCTTCCATTCAACACACACTGGATTTTATATCTTACACATTTGATAAGTGAACCGGGGATATACACATTGAAACGAAACGATGCATGGTACATTGAGACATGTCATATTTGCAAGACCATAGATCTTCTGATTGTTTAATCAAAACATATGCTGCATTTATAGCCAGCTTAAGAATCCCAAGCTGAAAGCGATATACTCGACAATTAAAACACCACTATCAATTCGATTAGGTTAACTGAGATAACGCACTATCAGCGAGCAAATCGTATTTATCTCTCCCCTACCTACCACCAACGGCTACTAATTTATTCGACGCTGCTTCTCAAGTCTTCTGATTTTCTGAATCACTTTTTGTTTGTGCAAATGCGAGACGGGGACGAACGAGTGAGCGTGCACGTACCACGCATGCGCCGTATTGCTTTGCATGCATGCACTGCAATGGGTGAAGCTGTCGAGATAAAGAACGGCATTTGTGATTTTGGATGTAAAGCTGGAGGGAGCCTGCCCTGCTGTTTCGCGCCAAACTAAAAAAATCGGGCAAAATCTTTTGAAGCCGATAGCCAGCAGATCATTAACCTTAGGGAGACACGTTTGGGAAATTATTCGCTTGGAATGACTTTCAGCATTGTGGATAAGGCTTGGAAAATATATCCTGTTCGTTTTTAGAGCATTGTTTTTGGTGACGGTATCTTGCAAGGCTGCCTGATCCCTCACGATTGATAGAATACCTCATCTATGGAGACAAAATGGAAAGCTGTTGAGTGATATGCACTGCAGGATTTGATACTCACCGGAGGTACCTTGTCAACCTGAATTGTTGAAATGATTTCGCATGTTGAAGCATATTACCTATAGAAACATCGACTTGTATCCATGTTTTGAAGCGGACTCATTTCGTCCACGAAGCCCTTTGAAACAGAAAAAACAATATCACAGTGTCTTGAGTAAACTTTCACCAGAGCAAGCCAATTGTATTGAGAACTGTTGGTATAATTAGCTCACTTCAATGAGTGGAGAAAATCGGCTAAACTAATTACTTTCGGCAGACAAAGTAAAAGGGAAAATTATAACTGAAGGAAAGTTAACCCCAACTTCATTCCCGACCATCATCTGGCCGCAATTTTGCAAATGTTTCCCGGTCAGTTCATCGCGAGGCATTATGAAATGACCACTGTCCATGGCTTGGTGACCATGGAGAGAGATGACAACCGATCATCCCATACTTCGCACTTGGCGCGATCGGTCATGTCGCCTTCAGGAGCTGAGAATACTGTCGCGAATACCAAGGAGTGGGACTATGCATCGGGAAACTCAACAGGTAACACATCTGAGCTTCTCATGGATGAATTCCGGGGTCCACTTGATGGTCAAGGGATACCTAGGACTATTGCCGTGGGTTGCGTACTCTGCTTATGTTGCTGCCTTACCATATTCGGAAATACACTTGTAATTGCTGCTGTATACAGAGAACGGAACCTGAGAACGGTAACAAATTATTTCATCGTTTCACTCGCCTTTGCCGATTTGTTGGTGGGAAGCATTGTGGTGCCATTTGCGATCATTGACACTTTGACCGCCGGATACTGGTTTTTTGATGCCATTTGGTGTGACTTATGGCACGCGTTCGACGTTTTAGGATGTACGGCCTCTATTCTGAACCTTTGTGTCATTTCTTTGGATCGGTACTGGGCTGTCACGCATCCGATGAGCTACCCTACAAGAGTTACCAAAAAGATGGCAGGACTTCTCATTGTTTGTGTCTGGTTCGCCTCGGCTGCTATCTCATTCCCTTGCATTCTGGTTTGGCGTGCCGTGGAGCCCCCGCAACCTCCCAGAATGTGCATCTTTCCACAGAACCCTTGGTATCTGGTGATATCTTCATGTGTGTCTTTCTACCTACCTAGCTTAATCATGATGTTTACGTACTACAAAATCTACAGGGCGGCTGTAACTCAAATGAGACACATCCGAGCAGGGACCAAATTAGTATGCGCCAAAGCAGCTGATAAATCGAATATGAACGGTGCAGTGTCCTTGCGGATTCACAGAGGGGGAGGGGTAAAGTCTACCTTTAATACCCAGCATTCCAATAATAACTTACACAATGGACTACCACCAGAAATGCGGCCTCTTAACGTTCGACGGGACACCAAAATCGCGCTCACGCAAGCCGCTGGTCGTCGGCTTCTCTCCAGAATGAACAAAGAACATAAAGCAGCTAAGACTCTTGGTATCGTCGTTGGTGTCTTCATTCTCTGTTGGTTGCCTTTCTTCATTATCAATGTGATGGCACCATTTTGTTTCGAGACCTGCATACTTTCTCCCGACCTTGTAATACCCTTAGCGACATGGCTCGGCTTTATAAACAGTGCATTAAACCCAGCGATCTACGCTTTCACAAGCCGTAACTTTAAACGAGCTTTTAAGCGAATTCTCTGCCAATGTTGCTTGAAGAAGAAAAAGAGGCAATACATAGAGGGACATTCAGTGAAAGACAGTACCCGTTTCATGAGCATTGATTCAGTATATTCTATGGGTGATATCGCTCTTCAGTAACGGAAGCTCCTTTATCAAACATCAAGACTTTTAATTATGATTCAATTAATGTTCCAAAGAAATCGTGCACTTTAAAAAAGCGGTGGTAATTAAATCATGAAGAGTATATTGATTAAGTTTGATTATCTGTACTCGTTCTTAATTTACCCACCGATAATTGACAGTTTTCGTGAGTCATTGTCGGTTTACAAACATTAGGGGTAAGACTAAGTAAACAACTGTCTATCTAGGGAATTCTCATCTAGTCACGAGTTCAATATGGTAAAATCAAGCTGTTCTAACAGTAGAATCGAAAAATCAATCGAAAGCGAGAGCGTATACAAGAAAACCGTAATTGAGATTCATCACCCTTTATCGCTGGCATAATCCTTGGGGCCAAAACACCATACATTCCTGAGCAAATATATGCCTTATAGGAGAAGAGCTTTGTTACGACAAGTTGACATTTTAGTTTATATATCTAAAATCTAGACTTTTTCACTTCTATTTCTTTACTGAAATTCGTATCTTTGGTCCATGATTATGTACGTGATTATCAATGTCATTTGCTTCTCACGAAATTGAAAGTATTGGCCTCGCGATGTCTATTTGTTTTCAAAAGTCGATGGGAAGAATTCATCCATAGACCTGTTGATTTTGCCAAATGTGTTTTTCATGTTAGTGCATACGAAGTGGCTCAAGAGAGATTTGTATCCTAAGCTTAGTGATCGAGTATCAATTACATTGGTTATCATACTTAAGTTTATGCTATCTTGGTCAGATATGAACACACGGCTTTATCATAGTCTCAATGTAGAGGTGTCGTGGTCGAGTGGATATGTCACCGCACTATGGATCACAAGGTCCGCGGTTCGAGTCCCACTACGGCACTAATGGTTATTATACTTAAGTTTATGCTATCTGGGTCAGATATCAACACACTGTTTCATCATAGTCTCAATGTAGAGGTGTCGTGGTCGAGTGGATATGTCACCGCACTATGGATCACAAGGTCCGCGGTTCGAGTCCCGCTACGGCACTACGGCACTAATGGTTATCATACTTAAGTTTATGCTATCTGGGTCAGATATGAACACACTGCTTCATCATAGTCTCAATATAGAGGTGTCGTGGTCGTGTGGATATGTCACCGCACTGTGGATCACAAGGTCCGCGGTTCGAGTCCCGTCGCGGCACTAATGTCCTCTGGCAAGACATTCATCTACATTTGCCACACTCAACCCAGGTGAGGTAAACGGGCACCTGGTAGTTATTATTCTTTGAAATGTACTGTGCGCTGATAACGGGGTCGGAGCTAAAGCTAGGGTAACATTTTCCAAAGTTCTTAGGAAGCGCATAGGGACGTTATATAATGTGATATGCTCTGTACAAGAACTAAATATTATTATTATTATAATGCACAAACATGTATCACTCAAGATGAACAAGATAGGAAACAACTTTGTTGAAAAGATATCTAATTTCAAAAGAAACCTGTTTACATAAACCTGTTAAATTATGTCCTGAAGTATGTTAAATTTTAACTTATGTGTATTTTACTTTCTTTCTTGAATTACTTGATGGTCGTATGCCCACAATTATACAATTTCCACACAACTGCGTCAGGAGTGTCATTTTTGTCAGACATGGCGCATTAGAAATGTTAACTATTATTATTATTATCATTATTATTATTATTATTATTAACATAAACCTGAATTTTTAATTTCGTACCACATTAATTGTTGTAAAGTACCCTGAACTATCTATGTAAAGCACAACATCGTTTGCTACTTCCGTGAAATACGATTTAATTGCCAGAGTTATTTCTCAGGCAATGTAAGAATACTTAGATATTTCCACTATCATAATTGGCCATATTCTAAAAGCTTGTCATATTGGTAATATAATTTAACAGCAAGTGTTATTAAGAATGTTTGATAATGTGTATTCAGGATTCAGGCAACTGTCTCAAAGCTATCAGGATCTGAGTTTCATTTCCAATAGAAAGGGGGAAAGAATAGAAGGAAATTTAAAGATACAATTACATTTTCTTGTTTATGCAATAAAATTATACATCTTTTGATGAACAATCTCTCCCCTCTTCCAAAGGAAAACAAATATCACTAAACTATTTATGAATTCATCAGGCTTATCAGAACTGAAGATATCTCTTATTTTGTGTTAACTAATGTTCTGATAATCTTTTTTTTAATAATTGAGGTACCTGGAAAACATGTTCGGAAATGAATGACTATGAATCAAATGAATAATCCCAAACATTTTTCCTGTGTTTTACGTATGTAACAATTTTTTTAAAATATTTTCATGAGATATATTTTGTCATGTTTGCATCAAAATCTGTAAATGAATATTACACTGAAGGAAGTAAATTGAAAGGTGCTTAAGACGTTTGCTGTTCTAAATCATTACGGTATTCTATAAATTACAGTATAATATTATGATATCATCTTAATTCTAAACTTGCTGTTGTCACCGCTTCAAACAATCGCTATTTTGTACCCAATAATGGAAAACAATTAGCTCATTAAAACCCCACTTTGAAGGTACTGCAAAAGGTTACACACAACGGTGTCTAACTTCACAGACTTAATTATAATTACGGTACTTCCAAGATGTATTAGCATACAACATGAGTTACGGAGATCACTAATCAGTAATTGATTAATAACAGAGGGTATGCTCATTATGTGACTGGTTGCTTATCTATGGATAATTAACTTTGTAAGTGCTTTCATTGATAAGATGATGACTCTCTAACACACATGCACGCACAAACAAACTAACCCTTACCTTTTTTATTCCCTCCATCTGCCATACTCTACCAGGAGATACAGAAAGTGAGATTATCGTTAACCTCGACTTTCAATAGAAGTGAAACTGAAAAAAACATTTCCTTCATCTAGAGCAATCAATTCAGTCTTTTTAAAATCGAATACCTATAACTTGAAATACTTATTTCATTGATTTATTCATACAAAAAGAAACGGACGTTTTATTTCAGTTTGATAACGATCATTACATGGTCTTATGTCTAAATGAAGGCATCTTTAAATTGTCAGGAAAATCGAATGAAAACTAAAAGCTCAAATAATTGTCATTAAAAGAAAAATCGTTGTAAATTATAACACGTGAGTAGAAGGACGTCACTCTTTACGCAAGACTTCCTGTCTATAATAACATAATTTCCGCAATCGATGACCTATTTCAAATACATAAAGTAATGATGAACTGATACTTTAAAGCCAGGGTAGAAAGCTAGAAGTAGCGGCTGGGGAGTAGGAGTAGTGCATGACGTATGGAAGGGATTAAACACCGCTTCGAGAAAGAATTTAACTCGGAAATGAAGACTGGACGTTTGCCAAACTTGCGTTAAAACTGGATTTCAACGCAGAGGAATTGTCAACAGGCTGAGAAGGGAAGATCTAGTTTTCTGTCTAAATCTGTGCCTCAGGGTCTGTCAACCAAAGTAACTTTAGATTTTTTACTCTTATGAGAATATTTAATTTATATTTGTACTTAGCTGCCGGAAAATGCTCACGGCTTTGATTGAGATAATGCCCATTCAATGCCACCTTCTCCTCCGACCCACATCCACCTTTCTTTTTCTTTCTGTCCTTTCCTCTTTCCCTCCCTATCTTTCTATCTCCATCTTCTACTCGTCGATTTATCATTGTCGCCCTCCTTTCCTTCTCCACTTGTACTAAAGTATACATGATATGATTTATATTGTAACCGAAGAATTCCATATTCTTTTCTCCGATTAGGTCAGTATAGATGTAGGTCTCTACTCATTTGTACCGTACACGTGTAAAGGCAGGCCTTCTCTTTGCTTTGTTTCTACGAATATATTGATTTAACAGGAAATCATCATCATTGTGTCTGTCACGAAAAATTGAGTTTGTATTGCATTGATTTTACTTCAATCAAAACGGTTATATTGCCAAGTGACCCACTTTTTATCTTTTGAACTGCGCCCCAGAAACATGAAAACCTATGATGTCCATTTTGTGTTCACATCTTGTTATTCTAGTCTTCATTTAGAGTGAAGTGGCGTAACGACTGCTTTTGTAACTATTATATTTATTACCATTTTGATAATGGAACTATGCTTTTTTCTTTAAATGATCTCGTGCTGTTTTCGCATGTATAATGTCATATTACATGTCTGCAATCTGGTATTGTTTGTTTTTACATATAAATATGATATTTTTAACAGCTTTATATTATTTTGTATACCAGCTATGAGGTATAAAGACAGACAATTGTTTTTTTAATGGCTAGAGGTATCTTATTTTTTGCATTGTTGAGTGTAAAAAGAAATTTAGAGCACAATAATTGTTAAGAGTGAAAATGAACATCGCTATTATATATGAATAAATCTATTCACTATGAAATACATCCAAATAATCGACTCTTGATTGTGCTGTCTTTGAATTATGCGCTGGATGTATCGACACTCTGATGATGATGATGATGATGATGATGATGATGACTATGATGATGATGAGACTGATGATGATGATGACGATGATGGTGAGACCGATGATGATGATGATGGTGATGATGATAATGATGATGATGAGACTGATGATGATGATGATGATGATGATGATGATAATGATGATGATGATGATGATGATGCCAATGGCGATGATAACAAAGATGACGATGGAGATTCATGGTAAATTGTGTATCCAAATTTAATTTGATGTGCAAAATAATGTGAGGGTGCTGTAATTTTGGCCAAGGTGTTTAGCAGGGTCAGTCAGCAGTAAAACACCAGAAAAGAACGATAAATATAGATCTATTTGTTACAATGTAATGGTGGTGATATTGATGATAATAATGAAATCAATATGATTTTGATGAGAACGACTACGCAGACAAGGATGACACCACTGCTGATAATACTGCTGCTGCTGATGATGAGTGTGATGGTGAAGATGATGATTATGAAGATAATGATAATGATTTACAGACTACCTAGACTACATATCGAAACAATTCGAATTGGAGACATTGTAAACAATATTGAGCTTATACATTTTGTGAAAATTTATACAAGTTTTTCACTATGACCGATGAATACATGAATACAACAAAGGAATATTGTGACCATGAAATTGCTTATTATTTATTTTACGAAAGTTTACTATTGTCTTAAAGTTGGGATAGAATCGCTGAATCGTTATCAATACATTTGAAAAGAATACAGTCAACATTTAGATATATTTTTTTTTACAATCATATCTAATTTGATTTGTTGATCATCTTTATTATAGCACTAGATACAATATGGGCAAAACAAAATTCTTCATAAGTCTATAACCTAACGCTTTTTGTCTTTTCACTTCATTTTCCGTTGGAAAGAGCAATCATATTTTTATAGGAAAACGATTTTTTTTTTGTTGGGGGGGGGGGGGGTCCTTTCTTGAGGGGAGGGGGGAAATCAACATTTTATGTAGTAACGGCTGGACTTGAAATAAATAACAAGTATACTTTGCAAGCCATACTGAAATAAAAGGGAATTGGGAAAAACGTTATAGTTAAATATCGTATTTCAATAACATTCCCCGAGGCTCATTTTTTTCTCTTGGGGTCATCTGACATTTCATGAACGGCAGGCAAAATGGTTACTTGCATAAAGCACATTCTATTTTTAGGATCTCTTTTATCTATGACATTAAGTACGTACGCAAAACATCCCCAGTGAAATTAATGTTCACTGTTACTAATTTTATTGGATATATGGAGGTTACAATGTAGTCTGTTTATAGCGATATAAACACTACGCAATAAAAAAGCAAAAGAGTCACATAAGGCTGAATGATAGCGTGGACCCCTCCCCCTTAACAAATATTAGCGAAACATATTTTAGAGATATGGGTGTCTTTCTTCGTTTTTTGTGGGGGGGGGGGGCAAATATATATATATATTCTTTACTAAAATGTTGGTCTGTTGGTCAAAAAGTTGTAAGGGAGCATAGGAATTTTAATTCTTAGTTTCTTTTTTGTGTGCATCGTCACGAATAGAAGTGCTAAGAATAGTTTACATATCAGATATTGACTCTGCTTTTACTATGTTCTGTACTAAAGACTGCTTGGCTAGCAGCGTATATAAGGTAATTGACTCTCTCTATCATTAATATTCGCTCATTCTGCTCAGCTTGTAAAAATATCTGAAGCCGGCTCTCTGTCGTCAGCGTCGTATTACTTCTACCGGAAAGGGAGAAAACCGCGAGACATCGCGTCAGAACACCATGATCCATACTTTTTCATAAGTCTGCTTTTTTTTCTCAAAATGGGGGGGGGGGGGGGGTGTGGCTGGGGAGGTGAAAGGCCAAACAAAAGTGATCCGATCGATGAGTCGGATGATGAAGCAGATGTTCTCTTGCTCGATCTCATATACGTGTTGTTATTCCTGGCGGCGTAACTATGTCTGCAGCGGTCCCTCAGGAGATGGGGTTGAACGCGCTGAAGGCTGGAAGCCCCTGCGGCTGGAGGTTACGTATACATTAAGTGCAGTCAGTAGAGCACCAAGCATGGTCTGATGAGCAGTTTATACAAAAAATTAAAATGATTTATTTCACAAATGCAACCTTAACTCGATGACCGGGGTAATAATATATCTGTAAAGCGCTTAGGCACATCGTTGGATCGGTGTATTGAGCGCTATATAAAAAAAACGGATTATTATTATTATTATTATTTAAAGTTTTGGAGGAGGGTTCTTTTTTTGTAAACTTTTGTTTTCTAAATTTAGATAGAGAGATCGAGTTCTGGCAAAGGAAGATGTTTAAAGGTCTAGTTGAAACCTCAGCGAACTGAATATTATCCCAAGTTCCGAAGTTCGAATCCCTGCCATAGCACTAACATCAGCTTAGTTCCTACACTCAATCTATAGGTGTCATAAACAGGTACCGGAGGAAAGAAGTACCCTTGATCGCCCAGTTCGCCTTATCAGGATATCGAGACTGGTGCCGGGGTATACATAGATCACCCCAGCAAAGACACAACGTTCTCACAACGTTCTCACAACGTTCGTAAAATGCCTTGATCAGGACGTTAAAAAATATAAAGAACGTTTATTTTTACGTCTCATAACGGATGGGCTTCCTTGGAAAGCGCCTTTAACATTGGTAACTGAGTGTGTGACGCAACATTATATTACAGCATCAAATAGATTAACTACCTGTCACATCTTAATGATCGTCGTAAGGTTCGTCATGAAAAACGTCTCTATAAATTTTTCAAGGACGTTTCTTCGACTGTTGCTATTCCCATCGCTCTGTTTTTACCTCCGACATAAATCAGTGGGATTGATGTCGCTCTTTGAGGTATTGCTACTATCGTCGGCGTATCCCAGTGGCGGATCTAGAGGGGCCCGGGCGCCCTCCCCTGACCCCCAAAACAAGTAAATTTAACCTTTTTTTAAATGAAAAAGAAGACAGGCCCTCTCCCCTGGCGCAAGGGTGGTGTTGATTCGGCGCTAAATATTTTCTCACGAATTTGGAAGAAAAACAAAATAAGTGTTCCTTCCCCCTCCCCCCCCCCCCCCCCGCTTATTCACCGGCTGGCTGACTCGCCGCTAAAAATTTTCTTACGAATTGGGCCCCCTATTTGGCCCCCTCCCTTGCCGCGGGCTGGATCCGCCCCTGAAGAGAAGAAATTATGTTATTTATTTTCTACTATCAAGAATAATAACAGGGAAAGACATATGAAATCAATCCTATAAACTATGTAGGCCTACCTGTAATGTTGTAGGATTTTTTTGTTGATATCAATCTCAAATAATAAGCGAAAGTAAGGAACAAGCCTCACCATGTGTTCGATCCTAATCGGACAAACATTCCAGAAACCCAAATATTCAGGAGACACATTGCAATGAAAAATAATCATATCACAATGCACGTTAAAAGTAATGCAAAGTTTTAGGTAATGTTGAAAATTAGATTGATAGTAATTCTTTAAAATGTTGATATATTTGGATGCCCCTGTGAATTTATTACAATCACTAGAAATTTAGCCCCTAAAACACTTCTGCTTTCGAGAAATTGAATAATCAAAAATTTACCGGTGGTCCCGGTAAATTTCAAATATTTCAAATAGCGCCTAAAGCCATTCCAAGGTGGCTGCGACCATGAACATTTCAGAATATGCAGTTCTGATATATAATTTCCAAACGGAAATAGCAAATTGGTCGATTGTAGTCAAGAAACGTTGTTTTAGAGCTAAAGTAATATCAGTCTTGAGAGGGCGCTATACAACATAAAGAATTTATTTTTTACAATTTCATCACTTTAGACTCGATTTCAACCGCGACAACTATCAGTGAATATTATAGGCACGCATATGCTTCCAATATGTTAATTTAAACCAAATTCATGACCCCATACCAAAACGTTGTAATACCTTTTAATCACTTCACATTACCTACATTCCTACAACATTAGTCGGCAAGCAGAGGTTATATTCTGTGTAATCATGGGCAAGAATGCCTGGGAAGAAGAAGGAGAAGTAAACATCACTTTCTCATTAAAAGTATGACGCAATATCTTCGCGAATTAATGTACAAACGCGTAAGTTAAACATCAAGCGCCATACAGGCATGATAGAGGAGATGGAAACT
This sequence comes from Strongylocentrotus droebachiensis, assembly GCA_035222895.1. Lineage (NCBI taxonomy): Eukaryota > Metazoa > Echinodermata > Echinoidea > Camarodonta > Strongylocentrotidae > Strongylocentrotus > Strongylocentrotus droebachiensis. The sequence goes on from JAVYIG010003707.1 coordinate 64,760, forward strand.
AGATGTGCACCAGCTGTTAAATAAGGCAATATTTATTTGCTACCGGATGCACATCTTGGCACAACATTACAGTGTTAATTGACTTTCTCATTATCGCACAGTTTAGTAATCGTTCATCATTCCCTAATAAACTAGCATTATATACTTGGTAACTGCATCTATCAAATCGGGGGAAGGGGGGGCCTTGGGCCTGATGATTTCATTGGTTATGCTATAGTCACATTACCCAAAAGTAGCCTGCTCGGCGGCCGAGCGGCGAGTTTTTAACCAATTCTGCCCGGCGGCTGGCCGTCTACCGAGCGGCGGCCGCCAAGGCACCGCTCGTTTTTAGGACATCGCTCGGTCGCCGCTAAAGTTTTAGCGCGGAGTTAAAATTTGGGCGGCGCCTGCTCACTTTTCACTCGCCGCCCAAAATACGCTCGGTGCCTGGGCGGTCGCCGCCCGGGCACCGACCTAATCGCTGGGCGATGCCTAATTCCAGCAGCGACCGAGCAGGCTACTGATCGGTCGGTCGCTGCTCTGATTTGTGACCATAGCTACGGGGAAAATTCATCATCACCACGCCTTCATAATCTGTTGTCGCCATAGTTGATTATTTTGCGCAAGTTGGCTTTGGAATAGCATCAAACAAGCAACTACACAGAAGACGGATAACCGAATATCTTATACACGCCGAACCAATATGGTTTCCATTGCACTTACATTCCGATATGGGGCGTATCAACATAATTCTTACAGTCCCTACTTTAGAACTATTCCTAAACGAAATCTAGGGATATCTTAATTAAGTAATGAAACTTTTCTCACATACTCCCTTTGCTCCCTCGTTAGGTAGCCTTGTTTCTCAAGACTGCACACTCTATTTAACAAAGTCCCGGAAGTGGGTAGGTAGGGCCTTTTCCTTTAATTGGGGAAAAGGGAGTTTATGAATTTGGTCAAATATTTTTTTTTTTCATTCAGAATGTCAATTCCAAGTGACGTATAAATCAACCATGCATGTTTAATAACACACGCGCTTTTCTTAGACCCCCCCCCCCCCCTGTCGACCTTAGCGAATATTCTTTGTTTTTAGCAATAGTGGAAAGCTGACATTGTGCCGACAGAGATATTGTAAACCCAGTCGTCTCCATTTCCTCCTTTTGTGGTGCCTATTTTTTTTTCAACAAGGAGAGAGGGAGAATAGAACGGATGGTATATACGTGATAACCTTGGCTAGAATGAGAAAATGTAAAAGTTACATGACGTACCACCGTGCGGCAGCTGACAAAAATACTCCACTCTATGCAAGCTGTAGAGGTTTCGGCTCTCTGCGTTCAAGTTTCAAGAGTATGACATAACATTGTCCCACAGAAAAAGAGCTTGGAAAACACTTTCCAAAATAGTGAAAAACCGCGAAGTGATAGTTTTCAATCTCGATATTTGCAAACATTGACCATAGTTATTGAAATGCGAAAAAAGGGCAGAGAGGTTGATGGAGAGAGAGAGAGAGAGAGAGAGAGAGATAGAGCGCGGATGAGAAGAAGACCGATTAGAGAAACAGCACTTCAATTTGGAAGATGCTCGTGGGATTGGTGGGGTAAAGGTTTACAGATATGGAAACACTAGTATTCTAAGGGAGTGATATGGAAAGATGTCCCACGAGGACTTTGGTCTAGAACAGCAATTAGGAAATTAAAATATTTGCGAAACTGTCATGACGTGAATACGAAGAGAATGGTTTAAAGGCTTTGATAGCCATTAATATGTCTTTGATCAAATACATTTAAGCCAATCCCTTTTATCTTCCTTTCCCTCTCTCTCTCTCTCTCTCTCTCTCTCTCTCGCTTTCATTCATCCAGGTGCAGATGCGTCAGACGTTGCGTTACCCGGACGGAAGTGATTATAAATTATTTAATTGGAATTCATTCCCATTAGTAGATATTATCAGTCATAATCAAGTACTTTTTAAAGGATTTTGGTTGTCACTTACGGTAAACCACGGTTATGGAAATGCAGTAAAAAAAAAAAAAATTAGTCTTTGACATTTGAAATAAGTCTTCAAAATAAACCGATGCGGAGCTGATTCTTGTTCTGTTAACTTTCTTAATCTGCTTATTATCCTATTTGTATGCGGTGGGTGCAGGGGACCCCCACGTGATAACCTTTGCTTTCTTCATGTTTGTTGCATAAAATGAAACAAAATCGGGCCGGGTTTTTAGACTCGACAGCCCTTTGTCGTGTGTGACGTGAGAGATACTGAGGAGGAGAGGGGGGGGGGGGGGGGGGTCACATGATGTTTTGTTTGCTCCCTCTGATAAACTAATCCTTCATCTGCTACTGCATTTCGTTTTCAGCAACATCTCTCTTTCCTTCGTTGAAACAGTTTACGTCCAAGATTATGTTTGATTTAACAAGTTGAACAAGTAGAACCATAGACATTTTTTGTAAATGTTACTTTTGCTTATCCATTTGAACATATTTCAAATGTTGATCAATTTTTATACAATACAGATCGTCCTGCTGTCCAGCGAGCATTATGAGGGGGAAAAGATGAGACAGGGATGTTTGTATTTGGAATACGTCATAGCAACGAGACAAAGATGAAAGAAAAATGCAAACGTGTAAAATGCGTATACTGAAAGAGAGGGTAAATGGAGTCGTTTAATCCATACAAACAAAAAGCGTTCAACACATCGGCGACGCCTAATTTGTCACTCTGATGGAGACATTGTGTGAGCAAGAGCACTCAGTGACAAATCACACACTTATCCTCCTCGCATCGAGAAGTAAGGTGACCGTTTAACCCCTCCGTATCTTCATAATATTACTATCAAATACTTACCTGGAGTGACCGTTTCCTCTTTTCACCATTAGTGGATGTGTGTTGACGCCATTTTCAGCTGTAAAAATACATACAAGCTGACAAATAACTTGTTGCATTTCCGTGGAAAGATTTGTATTGACAAGTTGTTTTTAATCAAAGGAAGAAAAAAAACATGCACGTCGCATTTCTCCATGTTATAAAGTCATCATACATTCCGACCGCGTTTTCCGAAGAAAAGTTGGCAATTGGACTCAACTTTTGTTTGGGGTTAAAATCATGCTATAGGGTTATAATTTGACAAATCTATTGTTTCCCAATAATATGACGCTTTCTTTTGGAGATGTCTATTCGTGGCAGCTGCTTTGACAAATCATTGGAGCTAGAAGTTGTAAACAACATTTCCAGCTCTGCCATGTCTTTGATCATGCGGATTCAAGACATCAAGACTCTTAGGGCCACCGAGTAAAGGCCGAGGGTCTGGAAGGGGATACCATCGTCTTCTTTTCACGTCGATTTCTCCTCCCTTATATATCTCGTTTTAAATTCCCTTTTTAGACAATCGACTGGGTGGCGAGCCCCTTCGTGCCGGCTTACTTCGAATCAAGGGATCATCGCGTCCGGTCGGGTGGTCGCGAGTTACACAACCTTTCGTGATACGAAAGTGAAAGATCATGCGACCTTTTGTAGATTTGCACTAGGGTTTTCACAAAGTCTCGGGTACAATGAAGACCACTTGTAGATGGGAGGGTTAATTTCACAAACATTACCCCCCGATAGTTCGTGAATAAAGTGGCATGTTTTCACAAAAGGTCAGGTCAACGCGACCACCCGACCCGACGCGATGACCCGATGATCCGAAGTACGCCTGCGTGCGCGGCTCGTAGCTACACATCTGGAAAGATCATTTAGTAGTGGCATGATTACAATTCGAAAATATAAATACAATTTTAAAAAATCCAAAAGTTATTTTGGTAAATGATTAATTAGATTTCCTTCAATGACACTGAGTCCCATAACAGGAATCATGAAGTATGTTTGAAAAAATGGTATCATTTTTTCAACTAGATCACAGGCAATATTATGGAGTAACCACACAACTAATTATGGAATGAGATAATTTGGACTATGTGATTTTCATAGAAGTGTAAATAAGGTTCATGTATATTTTTCATCGTCATATAAAATAAACTGGATTGAATAACGTTTGGATAATACGGTATGCATTGATATCGCACATCTTGACGTTGAGCAGAAAAAGAATTACACGATAAATCTCTAGCTACTTTTTCTATCCTGGAGCAAATATTTGTTCGTGCGAAATTGCCAAGTAGCGTCCAGCACTCGGTATGTATCCTGGCCGCTGTTAATATTATCCAATACAATTAGTAAACACTTGTCAAGGCTGTGGACCAGCTGCTGCAAGGCATCAGAATCACTGTTGAGATCGTAGACAAGGTTAGAGATGTTTTCAAAAATATTATATGCCTATAGGGACGATGTTCTTTCCATTGTTTGATTGTTCAACATCATTGTGAATTTTTAATATATATATTTATATATATATATTACGATAGACGGCCTCGCATCTAAGGTAAATTGATGCTGCGAAGAGACGGAATTAATGCATCAGTTGTATTTATGAAGATGAAATATTAATGCACTGTACCTGGGCAATGATACTTTGCCCAAGTAATAATGCATGATTATCTCATTTTAAGTACCCTTAATTACCTCCATTGTTATCGTGTTTAGGGTCAATAATAGGGACCTACTACATCACTTAGCGTCCAAGACAGCTTTATTTAATTTACGATATCCTCATCTATCAATTGTTATCCCTTGAGCGAGCTGGCATCTGCAATTTTTATGAGCTATAGCCAGCTGATGGATATAGGCTGGTGAGTGACGTAAATTAAATGCTTAAATTGGGGCAACAAATTGACTTACGCTAGCTTTATCACGACCTTTATACACGTGGCCCGCGGTGAAATATGCTTCAAATGAGGAAATGCCAAAATGGCATGGACCCGAACAATGCAAGAACTGGGGCATTATCGTGCATCATTCATTTTTAAAGGGATCTTTCTGTAAGCAGTGCAATTCCGTCCGATGTTGATTTTGTTGTTGTTGATGTTGCTGTTGTTATCGCTGTTTTTGTTGTCGTTGTTGCTTTGGCTTGAGCAGTGGACGCCATTTTGGAGCTAAATTTAAAGACATTAACATCAACAACAACAACAGTGTTATACAACAAGGCTTAGCGCTGGAGTGGCAACTTTGACTATGTTTTTCTTCCCAACCCCCAACTCCTAATCCCCTCCCCTTCCTAGCAAAAAAAAAGTAATTTGGTAGAACTATCTGTAAATTAGTTTATTGTGACAGATTGATTAACCCTATAATGAACGAACAATTTGCCAAACCGAGTACAAAAATCTTTCTTAAAAAGGGACTGTTATAGGAATATAATGCCTTTAAGAACAGAATGTTGGAGTATTGTTAGTACCCCTCCCCTCCCTTCCCCTCTCTCTCTCTCTCTCTCTCTCTCTCTCTATCTCTCTCCCCCCCCCCTTCACTCTCTCTCTCTCTCTCTTTTTTTTTTCTCTCCCTCGGAAGAAAATGTAATATAATTGAATTATAAGCAAAAAAGGAAATTAAGCCAGTAATTCTGACCTCATGAAGAACACGTAAAAGGTAAGTTTTCAGTAAAAGTGATTTACAGCGAGTTTTTTGTCAGTTCTTCATTTTGTTGGTCGAAATAAACCATCTATAGAGCATAATTAATAATGTAGAATAATTGAAGTCGTTTGCGAAATGCATTTTCATTAATAATACAAGCAATTTAAATTGCATTTAACAGGTGAAAGTCTTCATTCTCATTTATCACTACTTGCACATGAATAGCATGTATGTCACGATGAACGAGTAGACAATAATTCACCTGTAACGATGATTTGTGAATCTTTCTTCGGCAGACTATAGGTCATAAAATATATAAAACATTTTACATTTATTTACTGTTACATTTCTGGGAATAAGCTAAGCGCCCACATGACTTTATAAGCAGCATTATAAATGTATGAACTAAACCATGTAAAATGATAAATCAAACAAAACTTCAGTTTGTTATTCTACTTTCACTCTCTTCTCTTAAAGTCTAGATACCCATTGGATACGGCGAGAAATAGAGAGAGAGAGAGAGATACAAACTGTTGTACCCTAAAATGTAATCTTTTTTGGTACCTCTTTTCATCAAAGAATTGTGGCAATACGGTTTGTTCATGCAAGATAAAGTTTATATCTTCTCAGAACTTTATTGATCAATTTCAAGAGCCACAGAGATTGAAAGTATAGGTTACAAAGAATTATTCCAACTTTAACAGTGTATATTAATTACGCTTTTAATTTTTCGAGAAGATTTTTCTCAGGCATGTCCGTGTACTAATTAATAAATCACATCGTTCTAAAACTCTAAAGCTAAATCAATATAAAGTAGGATGACGCAGAAAGCAGAAATACTAAAACTGTTTTGGAATCACCAACAGTAAGATGTATAAAATAATTTCCTAATTTCTCGTCATACACGTCTGAATGGAATATTTTACCGTTGTTGTTTCAATTCCTTCTTCCCCTTTCAGTAATGCCGGGTAGCGCATTCTATCCTACTCCTTCAGTTTGGAACCCCGTTAAGTAATGGGGTTATGCATTTCACGTCCCGCTGGCTCGGTTATTTCATCCCTGCTAGAATGTTTTTACAGTGAATTAAACCTTGCATGGCTTCCGGCTCTGTAAGACGACCCACTTGCCCTAAAGCGCCCAAATAAAACATACTCATTAATCTTGCATTCGATTTAATTTGCCTGTTATAAGCTTCGATTGTTCTCTTTATGCTAAATAGTCATCTAGATGTTCTACCATTTCGTTCTCCTTTCGATATTCAGACTCTTCGGAAGTTAGTTACAGATAAAATTAAATTAAATTACAGCTCCTTGAATATTCTACCTGCTTTGATCATTATCTTAGTATGTCTCAAACTATCGGTTCATCACAGCAATTATTTTTCTCTTAATTAGCTTTCATTGTTATATTGGGAAACAATTAAACAATTTTAAAGTCGATGAATAATAAGAAATATGGAAGTTAACTTGTCTCAAACACTCAACGACAGATTCTGAACATACAATGAAAACAATTTAAAAGAAAGAAAGAAATTGTATTGCATTAAACGCAAGAGATATACTATATAGGTCCCTACTTTAGCATTTAATATTCCTCCATTTAAATAGAAATAAATCTTAAATAGATTGCATGAAAATAGTTGTGGTATGAAATGAAATCAAGTTTTGGTGTATGTTATTTATTCATTATCTATATACTTTGTTAACATTAAATTGAATTACCGTGAGTTATATTCACTATAAAATCGCATTATGAAGGTTCTTGGCCTCCGATTGGACTAGTTAAGCGCATTAAGATGAGCGCGATATTCTTAGACGGGTATTTACTTGTCTAGACTCTACAAATAAATACATTTCAACAGGCATATTTTTATTAAAATATCTCTTTGCGAGAATCGACATTGTGATGCGGTATATAATACAAATATGTTTGTCTTTTTTTAAGTGGATTTATTAACTTCTTTCATTTCTTTGTTAAACATGCAAAGTTAAAGAATACAATAAAATATTTCGACCTTGTCTCGGGTCATAGTACAGTTTCGACATCATCTTGGGTAATAGTTTTAACCGTGCCACTAAACGCAGTCCATACTTGTATAAGTATTTCATTGTATATGGTCTTTTTTATTGAAGATGATCCGATTCAGGATGAGTTTGACACACCTTACTCCTCGAACTGTGATACATTCCTTTATCTGCGAAACCAGGACTAAACCCTCTCTTGAAGCAATACAATTGTCCATTTTCAATCTTCTCTAAAACCTTACAGAAAAGAACCACCTTGGAATTCGCAGAGATTGTTAGAACTCTGCATGTCGTTCAATATTTTCTCCCGCGGGAAAACTCGTCGATTCAATAAGCCGTCAGAAAAATGACACCACGGGTAACAAAACCGTGTTTATTGATGACTGATATGACGAACATTTGGATGACAGCTTTGATGAAAAAATAATTTCATCGAGGTCACAAAATCTCTTGCGCAAGGTACTTGCTGAAAGGCTGCTTGTTTTCTTTGTATGAAATATGCGAGGGGGACAGAATGATCGACGTCGCATGTCTCCTACTAATTCTTCGTTTAGTTTTCCATCTGATTTTCATTATTTTCTTCTTCTCATTTGTTCTCATCCATTTCTCATAAACATTTCTATATGTCCTGTTATTTTTATTTCGGCATCAACATCATTATCATCACCATCTCCTTATTCATTATCTTCATCTTCTTCAGAATAATCTTCGTTATCATCCACATGACAACATCATCATTTCTTCATCAGTAGCTAGACTATCTTTACATTAGTTTCATCATTTCATCATCATCATCATCTTTATCATCATCATCATCATCGTTGTCGTCATCGTTACCATCATCATCTCAGGACTGCATCATTTCACAATCCTTTGCAACATGAGCTAATAACTCATTACTCCCTTGAGATAAGCTCTTAAATCCAGCGATTCAAGTTCCTCTGTTTGAGCTTCCCTTTCAAGATAATTGGTGAATGAATTTCCCTGCTTTGAGCATAATTGTTATAACTTCACATCTAATAAGATAGCTCGTTATGGTCTATAATCGTTTGTTTCCATTTCAAGTGGTATTATGAAGATGAGGATATCTCTGAAGGTAAAAAATTATACTGTCTAAAGGCTTGACAACAAAATATCATGCGTGACCTTCCATCTAGATGATGTATTTTTTTCCGAAACTGACGCCAAGGTACTCGTCATCACTATCGTATATATTAGTTGGAAACTTCGAGTTAGGCTTTAAAATCAGTTTACTATTGTAAGATAAGATCTTACGTCGAATTGTTAGGCCCTTTATCCTTAGACGATCTGGATAATGGTTTCATATCTTACGTAGATATGCAGAAACCGCTGTACAGACAAATGCACTTGGTTTGAATTAAATGTAAGATCGGTGGTACAACCTCAACCATTTTTTGACTTTATCTACTATATATAGCATTGTACTTATCATAAAGGTTTTTCTCTTTCTCTCTCTCTCTCTCTCTTTCTCTCTCTCTCTCTCTTTCTCTCTCTCTCTCTCTTTCTCTCTCTCTTCCTCTCTCTCGCTTTCTCTCTCTGTATAATGTATGAACATCTATTTATATGTCTGTTTGCTGCAGATGCTAAAGCTATGGTCACAAATCAGAGCAGCGACCGACCGATCAGTAGCCTGCTCGGTCGCTGCTGGAATTTAGGCATCGCCCAGTGATTAGGTCGGTGCCGGGCGGCGACCGCCCAGGCACCGAGCGTATTTTGGGCGGCGAGTGAAAAGTGAGCAGGCGCCGCCCAAATTTTAACTCCGCGCTAAAACTTCAGCGGCGACCGAGCGATGCCCTAAAAACGAGCGGTGCCTGGGCGGCCGCCGCTCGGTGGCCGGTCAGTCGCCGGGCAGAATTGGTTAAAAACTCGCCGCTCGGCCGCCGAGCAGGGTACTTTTGGGTAATGTGACCATAGCATAACGCGCAAGTCATCGAGATGTCCAGAAGGCAGGTTTTCCTCTTTGAAATCGACACCAGTTATTCCCCTTTCAAAATCATCGGGTAAACCAGGATATCCAGCCGTCAATGTCTTTCATGTCTGGCTCTTGGTATGCATGGCAGACAGAGAAACCAGACATTTTGTTAATCCCTTGGGTATGAGGATCACATTGATGGCAGATCATCTGAATTTCGGTTTAAAGCCAGAAGGGCGTTAACACTGTGTAAAAGGGATGCAAAAAGCACGATCGCATTTCCTTTCAAAAAATTAAATTAAGGAAATTTCAATCGCTATCTTTATTCCTTTTGAATGCGCGAACATTACAATGGCGTATTATTACGTAATTCGAACGTGATTTTTATGGGATTTCCAATAGGGTTTTGAAATTACGCCTCAGTTGGTTTTTCCGAAAGTAATTGTGAATTAAAGGTACTATGTCCCATTTGCAGGCCAAAAAAATGAAAAAGTTAAATTCCAACGGCATTTGAAAGATAATACTAATTTAGAACTTCCCTAAAAAAGGTGGTGCTTGAAAATGTCTTCAAGTGGGAAAATAACGACTATTAGTTGTCAAATCGACTTTAGGGCTATAGAGCCCTAAAGTAATAGTCTTGATTTTCAGACAATTGTACCGAATGGTCATACGTTTTATGCTGCGCAAAGATTCAATCAGTTTAATCTTGGCCATCCCAAGAAGTGGGTTATTGATGTAGACAAATGCTCATGTACCCTTTACAACTCTTTTCATGTATGTTATTACCAAAGAAGAAAAAAAGACAGTCAGTCACTCGATAGTGTCTGACAGTGAAGTCTAGCAAGTAAACAAGTTTCCTTGCATAATTTGAATATGAGGACACTGCTAACGTTTAAATTTCACAGATAGGACATACATGACATATTCATAATTCCTGCAAAGTTCTACAGCATTTGAGGTTGGCTGCAAAAGGGACATAGTACCTTTAACTTGAGTCAATACCCTTCTGACACTCAAGGGCAGAATGAAGGTATTGGCAGAGAAGGAGGCGGATGTTGCTCGGCCTTGCCACTGAGAATCACATCGTTTCTCACCTTTGTTTTCTTTGTTTATCTTTATTGCGTTCTGATCCGATTCGCACTTGACGTGGCTTATACAAGTTGACGTTTTGGATTATATGATGTCACGAACGGTATTCGATTGTGCTTGTACTGTGTATGTCTATTTTTCATCAAATGAGCCATGGCATCCGTGTCACTCATCGTGCGTTCATAACACACTTACACCGAACGATGTTGGTATGTCAGGCATGCGGGGAACCTCGATTCGAAAACAGTTGCGCAAAACAATGTAATGGATGACAGCAAATGAGAAGGGCCAATTCTATACTATTGTACATTCCAACTTCATTTCTGCTTTGCTCTGTGTCTCTCTCTATCTCTCTCTCTCTCGCTCCTTCTCTTTCCCTCATTCGCTTCTTCTATTTTTCTGTCTTTCTCGCATCCACTTTCTTCCTCTTCATCTCCCTCTATTTCTCTCTTTATATATCTCTGTCTCTGTATTTCTTTATCTTTCTTTCCATTTGTGTTCCCTCGCTTTCTCACATCCTTTCTCAATCCCATGTTCCCTCTCTCTCTTAGTAATAACAAGCACAATCAAAATGCTGCTTTGTCACATGTTGCTATCTTTATTGTACCCTTTTCACCTTTGATCACCAACAATATTCGTCAGGCATTCTCTGTTTACCATAATACACCGGTGTTTAAAGAACATTCTTTTCCTCTTTCCGTATGTTTGCATACTAATTATCATTGCTTGAGTTGCTTTTCATCATCCTCGTTGTCATTCTCAGCTAATTCTCGATTTATACACCCCTCCCCTCCCCTCTCTATATTTCTCTCTCTCTCTCTCTCTCTCTGACATTTTCCTAGTCTACTTAGTTACGCATCGGTTCTTTACCATTCTCTTTTCCCTTCATGTGTTACTCCTCTCACCGCCTCTCTATTTTACCCTCATCAGATCAAATTCTTCTCGCCTTTAAAGCAATTCATCATATCACCCAATCACGTCCCGCTAACACGTGGGATTGAGATGCTAAAATCATTCGATACCCCAGCTAGTAGTGGACAAGCGATCATTGCATTACCTCGGGGTTGTAATTTATATATTATTGATCTATCAAGCATACCAAAAATATCCCATATTTCTCATAATCTTCCTCCATTCTTAATATCGTCACGTTAAATTCATCTTGAGGAAAACACGGCCATTTCGTTCGTGAGGATTTCGTTGAGAGCATAACCTAAATTGGTAAATCTGTTTAAGTGTTCTTGAAAACCATCCGTTTCTTGTTATGAGGTATTGACTGGCAGTAACGGTGTAAACAACTATAAATATGAATTGATGGGCAGTGCGTATAAAACCAGCCCACGTCTGATTTGATAAGACGGAGCACAGCGCCTAGAGCGGAGTGTCACTGTTTGTAAAAGAAATGTCATGGTAAATTCTATATATTTTTCATTATCATCATTCATTTTCTTTGTTGTTGCTTATGTCAACAATAATAGGTCTTCGCAAGAGGAAGAAGTAGAAGAAGAAAAAGAAAAAGAAAATCAAGAAGAACTAAGAACAAGAACAAGAACAATTATGATAATTAGGACGAGGAGAAGAAGAAAAGGAAATTGAGGAGAAGGTGCAGTAGAAGAAGGAGAAGAAAAGAAGAACGAGGAGGAATTATCTATAATTACATAAATAGAAGCCGGATCATTGGTTTGGTGCGATTATTTGTTTTTTACCCGATTGCTAAGAAAGTATTTGTAAGCTTTTAAGAAAGCACCAACGTCTTCGAATCAGTCCTCTCAAAGACACTTTGAAATGAGGATTATTGCCTCAAAGTGCACAAGCGCATCGACTAGGTCTCGAACCCGAGACCTTCTAGTTACTTTTTTATTTGCTCGGTTTTTTTATTTTTTTATTGTTGCATTTACAATAGAAATTAGTATTTGTTCTCATATTAGTACCAAGGCGTTGTCGTTGGTTGATATTCCTTGCGAAAATCAATGTTTTCGTTTCATCGAGAAACTGTATTTCAATGCTGTGTATTGCAGCAGTTTGATTGATAGTAGAGCTGATTATAGTCAGCTTGTCAGAATCATTCATTGTAGCACTTCTATCAAGTGTAGCTTTAACAAAATAATCTTTTTCATGGAGATTGTGTAATATTCTCTCGTTTTCTCAAGAATTGCCATTTGACTTGTAGGTTTGCTTTAATATTTTACAGTTAAATCATCAAAATAATATATATATTTCATCACTGACACTGATGCACCTTACGTACTTAATTATTTAAACTATGAATTATATAAAACGGTCCCGCTCAAATCTATTCATCATTTTAGGGGCCATAAATACCACCTTCTGAAGCCAAAATACAGAATGACCCAATAATTGGCCCCGTTTTAGAATTCCTGTCTGATGCTGGAGGACCAAGTTTAGTTTAATAGTCTTGCGTCAACAGCGCTTCAATTCTTTCTTGACCCAACTGGAGATGTGACAAGCGGAATAAAGCGATCGTCGATGGAAACGCAGACACGCTCATCACCATTAGGCCTATAAAAAAAGATGTTGTATTGCCCTTGAGGTGCCAAAACATGGGTCGGTCGGTCGGAAATCTTTTCTTTTCTCTTTTCCTTTTTTTTCTTCTTTTTTCTCCTGCTTTGGGCTGATATTTCTCAATTTGTAATGCTTTAATATTTTTTTCTCTAACAAACGGTAGAAAAATATTTTAAAAATTAAACAGCCGACCGTAGATTTCAAGATTTTGGGGTCGGTCCTAAAGGGCAATACAACATCTTTGTTTTAGGCCTTAGTTCGGAGGCACAAACCGTAAGTCCATGCATACACTCTTGTCAGCTTTATCAGAGCGTCTGAGACTATGCCGACTGCACGGTCTAGGGCACCCCATACGCCATGTACTTAAGCAACTCCTGCAACAGTCTCAGAATGATAGAATAGGGACTTTTAGATTTACGTGGACTGAGACGTGTGACGTCCATTCAAGGCAGTGCATTAAAAGGACGTCGATCGTAGCAATCCACGTTGTCGTTGTGCAAATCTAAAAGTCCCTTATGATGGCTCTGCTCATTAATGGATGTGTGTTTTAAGTTTCAAATTAGAGTCTGTGCCGGCAGACTACGTCATCATTGTGATGTTGACAATATATTAGCAAGCTACGTCGCTATACCAGTTATTGCGCCATTGAGCACATTTTTTTTTTCATATCAAAAGCTTATTTAAACTTTGATATTCAGAAACTAGGGGAAACGTTATTAAAATCTAATCTGGCCTTCGGATCGTGCAATTCCATTTCTGGGAAATAGGCTCAAAGTACGTATGAATTATCAAAGAGGAGATGAGGCGCCCACACCTGAAGACAGAGATAACATGTAACGGAACCTGCTCGAAAAAACAATCACTGAAAGGTCAACTTAAATCTGCATATTTATTCTACTTCTTGTAATTTACCTCAGTCGGGACTGCTGTCTCAGTTTCCTCGTTTTAGCTCGGTTAATTATATTACATATTCAAGGAAAGTCGTTTAACAGATATGATTTATCATCTTGATTTTTTTATTTTGTATTATTCCGTTGGAGAATTTATTAACGAAACTCAATCTTAAAATAGAAAACAAAGCCATTCGTACATTTCCTTTTGTGTTCCATATCAACCATGTTAATAAAGAAAACAAAGTGTTGTGAATATAATTTTGATATCATGACGTCGCAAATTTACAACCTACAAGGCCAAAGGAAATTGCTTGTTTGTTACCTGCAAATTACACACAGGAGCGTTGGAGAAGGGGGTCGACACCCCACTCCGGTGGAATTTTCTTCTGTCAACAAATTTGTATGCACCGTCTGCAAATCTTTTCTGTTTATTTGTTTCATTTTGTAACTTTGATTTTCAGTATGTTGTCTGGTTGTTTACAGTAAATACAAATTCGTTTAAAAAGAAATCAGCTACCTCCTCGGCAAAGTTGGTTCGACAACTCCCCCGACTAACTAAAAGGCTCGAACGACGCCCCTTTTTAGACACACATAATTTAATCTTAGGAAATGAATGACGGGACTGACATGTAAAACCTGTTGGGACTGGAAAGAAAACCAATATCTGTCTGGCACGGCACACCGACATTAAAACATGAAATATCACATGATATACACGTCACAATAGGAGGATGAAATTTAGGAGTGGACGACGCCGTCTCAAAATAGAGTTTGTGATGCACAAGCATGCCTGGATTTGGGAAATTAAACGAACATGCCCGCACGTCTTAAACGGTTGAGATTTGATTTGATGGTTGAAGTATAGACATAGTCTGACTTGAAATCGATGGAATAAACCGTACCACGGGATTAAGAGGGGAAAGGTTAAGGAGGAAAGGATGGATTGAAGCCTTTGGGGGGAAATGCGAGTAAAGGGAAACGAACAGTTGCGATTCAAGAGAAAGAAAGATAGGAGAGGAAGAGAAGGAGAAAGGGGGTTCAATACAGTGAAAGAGAGAAGAGGTAGAGAGAGGGGAGGGAGAAAGAGAAGAGGTAGAGAAAGGGGGAGGGAACGAGAAAAGAGGTAGAGAGAGGGGAGGGAGGGAAAGAGAGTAGGAGAGAGAGAGGGAAGAGACAGAGAATCATACAGAGAGCTGAAAGGGTGCACCATGTGATATCTTTCCACTTAAAGATTCCTTTCTGGCTTTTTCAGATATGACGCGGTAAAACCGCAAAAAGAGCCGCCGCGATATATTTCTTCTTCTTTTTACGTGTAAATAAATGGAAACTGTGCACAGCAATGACTTGCGCATACATTGAGTCGTAATCACAGAATCGTGTCGATAAATAGTATTGACCCATTTCCACGACATACTTCATGGTGCCAACAGTTTTATCCATATTTGAATATTTCTTATCGGAATCAAAAAAATGTTATATGCCACATAAAATAACAACCTCTCTGGGGCACATTGTATTTATCAAGGGATATGTACACTAAAGGTTTCAGGACTTTCTATTTGTTTTCAGTGCAAGATTGTTTAAACCACCAAACGGCATCCCTTGGCTGATGGAAGTGGATGAGACCACTAGGGAGTGGCTGCTTCACAGTACTTTTGAAATATAAAAGTTTTTGTTCTCGACATACGAGAGAAGAAGAAAAAGAAGAAGTGCAAGACTTATCTATTCCTGTGTTAAAAGTTTGTCGTGGAGCTAACCAAGACGATGTTACCGAACGGAGCAGTCATTCTGTCAACTGGTGCCTAGGCTATTGTAAATTTTCACGTGTGTATAACACTGAACCGTGCAGCGAGGTGAAAAAAGAAGTTACTTCCTGCCTTCCATGGAGATTTTTCATTCTTTTTCTATTCTTTAAAACTTTTTTTTTAATTTAATCCCGCCTTTCTGAAATATTTTATTGCATGATCAACTTTTTTTCTCGTCGTTAGACCTGGGGTCTTTCTGGGCTTCTTTTTATGGGTTTTCAATCTCCATTAACAGCATCCTATAACCCAGATCTGGTTTGTCGAAAATAACCTAATAATGATGTCACCCGAAGGAGTAGAGAAATGGATTGCATCCGATCATTTCAAAATGAAAGGATACAAAAAAGGGAATGTCTCAGAATCTTCAGTCTTTCTCATCTCTTTGACTTTATAGTCTCTTTGTTTTTCCATTTCTAGTCTCTACAAATGAAACGTTTTGTATTCATGTACCTAGTAAAAGTACAGTATATATACTTTCATGACCAGTTAATGATTGTTAGTAAGTTAAAAGTAAAGAAATTATAAAAGTTGCCAAATTTAACTTTTTTCAGTTTGAGTAAAGAGAACTCAAGGTCCAGACTCACCTGCAAATTCTGCTGAGGTTTTGTCCCGTTTACTACACATTGTGTTTACTCAAACTTGCGAATTACAAATATGCATTTGAAAATGCGTGGGAGAGACCTTTCCTAAAGACGGGCATTAAGATAAAAATGAGGTTGAACCGATAAATCATCCCTCTTGAAAAATAAATTTGTCTGATTAACGAATAGCCATATCCTCCTGATGTGATAAGGGAAGATGGCGATTTCCAAGAATTCTAAACTTTGTTCGTTTGGACAAAACATGATTAATACAGTCTGAAAATGTTGTTCCATTGTGAGGGTCTTTGGATAGGTTGCATTACTTTTGCGATGACAATATAACTGCTATCGATCGATCAACCTAGATCTCGAGTAAAGGATCTCTGATTACGATCAAATACCTTTTTATCAGAGCACATTGTCTCCACATGCGTGAGAATGATAGCCTTTAGAAGCGGGCGATTATACTTGATTCGTCTTTGACAGATAATTCTTGAAATAAAGTCAACCGAGCATTTTCTTTCAAAACAAACCACCTGGCTCGTCTTGTTATTCAAACAACCGCAGATCTTCTCTCATTTTCACTATTTTTCCCCTCTTTTTTATTTTGAGAAACAGTCCCACACCATTTTGAGTCGGTGTATGACGCACTTTCTGCAGCTGGCCAATGGTGATGCAATTAGCTAAATTGCTGCTTAATACGCAGAACCACCATTTGCCAGGCTAGTGCATTTCCACCTAAATTATCCTCTGGCCTTTTCATATCATTCTATTATTCGTGTTTTTCCGGGTTTTCGTTTTTTTTTCTTCGGTAGAAAGAGGAAAGAAATTGCTTGCCTTTGGATAAATTTCTCTCCTTGACAGCGTACTCTCTCGGAAATTGTTGGGAGCCCTGCGGAGAAATTGTCTTAAAAATTCCATGAAAATTCACACTCTATGCACATGTTGCTAATAAATACATTTTAATAGTACATAGAGTATGCATAGATGATTGCCTATTGATCTATTACGGCTCAATAATGCCCCAAATCACTCATTATGCGCTTCATTAAAAACCAATAACGCACATCGTTTTAAGAGGGGACGGTAATTACTCTTCATTTTGAGCCGCCGGGAGAGGTTTAAATGTTCTAAATCAATCTTACACATTCAGGAACATTAGGAAAAGTTTTTACTTCTAACTGAACACGATTGAAAGGAATCTCTTTTTAAAAACCTACAGCAGATATTTCCAACTAATATCATTAACTCTTTATGCTAATGTTTTACATTCTCCAATTTCCGATGCTTTTCTATAAAAGCCGTTTAAAGCGCAAACTTAAAATATCTTCTCCATATGCATCAATATTTTGAGTATAACACTTGTTGTTGTCATTTGTTTAACTGCTAAATACACATTTTCAAGGGAGGTCTAATTTGTTTGCGTTAAAGATATTTGTCTTATTTCGTGATCACCCCCCTCCCCCCCCCCCCCCCTTGACCTCCAGATGTTATTATTATGATAGGAATGCCACTTTATGATGCCTGTTTAGATGTGAACAACGAGGACAAAATATAGAATTCACACCCAGAAAATTATTTTGTACACCGATCCGATATGCACTTTTATCAACTTAATGATTAGCTGGTAAAATGTAGGATATTTCGAAATCATGATTAAGTTACCATCATTATGTAACTTACGGACACATTGTTGCAGGGGGTGGCAATTCTTGCTTAAATATTGAATTTCTAGGATCTGTGTATCAGGAGACGCTTATCACGGTAATAGGCAACTCGTTGCCCTAGTTTAAAGTTTACCTGGCACCTAGCTGCCCACATATGAAGTTGTCATAGGGTAGATATGTTTCAAAATCTCGGGAGGCAGTCTCGCAGCCTCCCCCCCCCCCCCTCCCCCTCCCTCTCCCGACTTTGTATGCCTATGTTTTTATCATGATGATCGAAGGAGAAGAGCTTCAATTGTAAGCTTACAGTTTGGGTTCTGGTGACCGAAAACAAGACTTAACTTGACGAGTCATTGTGCGTCACAGACCCCCGCACTTCACTTCGGGAAACCCGATTATGAGCTACCTTAAACGCACCTTATCTCCACGGCACCCGTATCTGTCACGAACCCGATGTGATTTCGGATTGATTACAGGAGTTATCTTAAGATTTTCTGTCAGATTCGTAGGCTTCCAGAATTTTTTGCACTTTATTAATTCACTCTCTTGCTCTTCCTTGCATTGCGATGAAACCCCCCTGGATGCCGAGAATATAATTTTTCATTTTCTAATCTTATCTGACAATCGTATAGTTGGCATTTATATGCTGCATCTGTATAGCCTTAGAGTAAACCAATCCGAATTTGGCGGCAAATTACCTGCAAGATACAGGGTGCGTCAACAAAAATTGAGCGGGGTGTCAGCCCTAAAATTGCTGGCAGATGTTTTACAAAATACCGATAGAAAAAGGGTCATCAAAATTTGCCGAAACTTTTTTTTTCTTTTATTGTAGAAAGGTGTCACACCCCATAATGTTTAATAAGCTAATAATCATATTGATCATCATTTCCAATATGGAATCGAAATGAATAATGCTTTTAGCTGGGCAATATGATGGGAGTTGGTTCAAACGTGTTAGCAGGTTTTACCCCTTCTCCGATATCTGTTATTGTTTGGAATGCAACTGAAATTTTGATAAGCTTGAATAAAACCTCGGAAGACCCTACGCAGAACCACATGGTTGGTTGTTTGAATAGCCTAGAGTAATGCCAAGTAAGGTACTTGCTCTACTTATTTTAGATAAATAATCAATTATTCCCAACCTGCGACAGGTTTCTTCAAAATATTGATCCGTTTCCCATTATTAAGATTACGGCATTTTATTAATAACTCCTTTATTCGTCTCGCCTTATTTTTATCTTTTAGATGGATTCTCATATCTGATGAAAATAAAAACGAAGAGTATTACAACGTCAATCTATGATCAAATCAGGCATTACATTTTGGCAGCTTCGCCCACTACTTGTCTAATTTCCCTTTGGCAAAACAATGGTCACAAAACGAGCGAGAAAGAGAACAAGAGTGGTTAAACATGTAAAAAAAGGGTTTGAAAAAAAATGTTGAAATCGGCCTGTGGGAACGGGATAGCAACTGAGATGTTTAAACATTTTTGTATTAAACCCAACATTTGATATACTACGATCATGGAGATCGCAAAGAATCTTTTTTAATCAACCTAAGGCAAATTCTATACAGTAACTGTGTCTTCCTTTTGAGAACATATTTTCAGAGCCAGAAGGGTTTAAGTGGGTGTTAAGCATGATTAAACGTCCTTCTGGCTTTAAGCATAACAAATCATTATTGGCATTACAAGAGGGCAAAGACAATTTTCCTTGGGTTGATTTGTCGAAAGTCTTTGCCATCCTGTTTAACTTGCAAATAACTATCTCTCTCTCTCTCTATTTACCCTTCCCTCTCTCTCTCTCTCTCTCTCTCTCTCTCCCCCTCTCTCTCTCTCTCTCTCTCTTTCTCTATTTACCCTTCCCTCTCTCTCTCTCTCTCTCCCTCTCTCTCTCCCCCTCTCTCTCTCTCTCTCTCTCTCTCTCTCTCTCTTTCTCTTTGCTGCCCATAAACTACGTGTACATGTAGATCTTATAAGGCGTCCATTCAGCAACGAGAAGAAAAGATCGTAACGGTAATGTCGGTTTGGAAGGAATCCAAAGAACGCTCTCGATCATGCTGATAAGACATGCATTTCTGAATGAACATATCAAGAGAGGAGAGGGAGAGAGAGAAAGAGAGAGGAAGAGAGAGAGAGAGAGAGAGAGAGAGGGAGAGGGAGAGAGGAGCTTCTTGAATTGGTCGTTTTGTGACAGGGTCGTGTTGTGTTACTTCCCAGCGAGACGCCGCCATCAGTATACAGTGACAATGTGTTTTTCTAAATGAGCGCGCCCCTAGCAGGAAATTAAGATTTTTTTTTAAACCCAGCACGATATGTATGGCGAGGGATTTAGAAAGGGATTGAAAGAAAGGTATCTTTGTTTTCGTCATAAAGGTAGTGTGTACCATGATTTAATTTTAGAGAAAATATAATAGGCCGTATTCGCCATTACAGTAAAGTGTTTAAGGGTTTTGGAAATATTGGTAAAACTCGCAAAACTCGAACATTAGAAAGTCGATATTCGGGCATCACGCATTGGCCCCGGCGTTTGTGCGCCCGCCTGAATGTAAATGTTTCTGAAACCTTCATTATTCTGTTAATTTGTGTATGGCCATGTAAACATATCATTCCTATTGTAGACAGCTCGAAATTTCATTTATAAAAAAATCACATTTATTAATAGTCATTCGTTATGATTATAAAAAATCACAAAGATACCATGGTCTTTTATAAATATTTCGCGAAATCAAAGTCCGTTTATTCTTTTGAAACGTAGAGTGAGCGGTTTTGGAATGATATATTTGCCTTCTCAGTCCAACACATTTTATTGACTTCGTCATTAAAGAAGCAAAATAAAACTAAAACAAAAAGAAACAAAACAAAACGACTCACACACCCCCTCGAAAAGAAAAAAAACATCTTAGTCCAGATTTAGTTTGTTGAACACGTATCCAGTTAAACAATAGCGAGTTATGAGTTTCTATCTCATCCTTTTCATATCAATCATACCACACCAATAAAATGACAGGTGACTCCGAAGTTATAATTCAGAAGAAGTTGAATCTATTTTGGAAAAGAGGAAGATGCCCGTTTCCTGGAAACTTTGAAGTTTTAGCCTTTAATTAATTACCCATTGATCTCATATTTCCACCTGCCTTTAATCATGTTAATGCATATTGGAGGGAGAAACAATTCCATCGTTGTCAAGTATGGCGTATTCTCTTTTACGTCAATGATATTTATATGAATCGTAAGATCTTCGGTTGGTGCCCTGCTCCTGATAAATGACTCGTGATTTTCGACTGATACGCTTTACCACCGAAACCGGTGGAGGTATCTTAACATTAAAAAGCCCGCAATCATATATTCGCTTTTAATTCTTTTTAGGTTATGCATTTAGTAACAAATATGTTTTGCAATAATGGTGTGAGGATACAATAGCAAGTTTACGAAGAACTTTAGGAAGAAGGGGTATGCCAAATCACTGATTTTGTTATCGAGCTAAACATATTGTTAGGCCTATCCTTTATAAACGTAAAAAGGAGTACTTTTTGGATTTGATTAAATTCCAGAGAAAAACGTAGAGAGGTAATCACAGCCATTGGGAGAGTGAATAAAGTGGGAAAAGAAAAACCCGTTGAAGCTTCAGTTAGATGAGAAGACAAAAGAGCAGCGAAAAGAGAGTGGGGGAAGTATGTGCGTCAGTATAAGGGCGTGTGGATGTGATAGATATAGATAGAAGAAGAGACAGACACAAACATACAGAGATACAGAGAGGGAGTTTGTTTTCGAGCTATAGTGTTTTTTCTCACCTAAAACATCAGTACCGATTAAAAGCTAAAAGAGTAACAGCGGTCGCAATCCGTGAAAAGTTGCCTTTGAACCGAGCGATACGTAAATGGATTATGGAATTACTCATTAACAGAATCCTAACACTGATGATATCATTTTAACTCTCTACATTGCTAGACATGTTGCCTTTTATGGTTGCGATTGGTTCTCTCTCTCTCTCTCTCTCTCTCCCTCTTTCATTTCTATTTCGCTATTTGCCTTTATTTCATCTGTACTGGCATATATTACATGCCCAGAAGATTCCATTCCTGTTGTCGACATTTCATTTCCAAAGGGATTATTGTTGGAAATATGCTTTGGTGTCTGCACATTATCTTGCGCGAGGGAAAATAATAATCCCTCAACGCAAATCATCCATTATGTTCGTGAACAGTGGCTGAATACAAGAGAGATGTAATATGCGTGGCCGGGGCAAATCTCTGACTTGCCTGGGATATTAGCGAAAAGATGATTCGAATTCTTAAAGGTCTCTCCGATGTAATCAGGTCGGATTCGTGAATACAATACTCAAACCAGAGTAAAATATCTGTAAATGTCACGCAATCTTTGACACGTGTGCCTCAATGTGCACCTTCTGTAGAGCTTAAATGGCCTTACTTTGGAAGGGTTCGTCTAAAGTCATTTGTTTTATGTCGTTCTATAAGAGCAAGTGTTTCAAAACGAAAAAGGCATTTCCATTTTCTTCTCTTATCTTTATGTTTCTTATTCTCCCACGAGTATAGATTAAGCGTTTATATTGTATGTCTGAATGTCTTAATTAAAAAATCAACATGATAAGTTTGTTAACCTGTTTCTTCATCTTTTTTTATTTACATGTACTTATACAATTAACAATCATTCGCAATTTAAAACAAACTTGACGATGAGTAACACACTTTAATACCACATATAATGTCTACAGTAGATGTGCAGCGGGGGACCACTTTCGATGATGAAGATGTTCCTATGAATCCTTCCTATTCCAATAAGTGAGTCTGTAAGACTTTACTGCATGTTTCAAATAGATACGTATATGTATGTTTAGAAAACATAGTCTATTTGGTCCCTCCCGATCCTCTCCAGTCTCTAATAAATCCCACTGGTATTCTTCCTAAAAATGTAAAGTTCAGTAAAAAAAAAAAAAAAAAAAAAAACTTTAAACGAAACATAGAATTTGAAACCTTTTGTTAATACCGACTCTTAGCTTAATCAACTCGTGTTTAGAAGAGTTCTGGGGGGCATTTCACAAAGCCTTTTTTTCAATGACAAATCTGCTGATAACCAATCAGAAGCAAGGATTTCAGTAGCTTATAACAAAAACTTTCATTTGTCATTGATGACAAGTTTTGTGAAACGCCTCCAGGTCTAGTGGACGAATCTCCGGACTGTCAACCACAAGGTACGCGGTTCGATTCCCGCACTAATATCCTTCGATTGGAAAGAAATACACCGTGATCGTATAAATAAATGATTTTGCTGATACATTCTAACCCCTCCGCCCCTAAACAAATATACCTATGTACAAGTATTTACACTGTCGCTCATAAAGGTGGAATATTTGTGTTTCACCCCAATTTACGGAATTATTTTAAAAATAATTTAAAAATAATAGATCAAGATTATAGAATACATTATTAAATTTTATTGAATACTAATTAGCCAATGTGTGTTTTGCGTGACTGCTGAAGCATGTGTACGCTACTATGCTTATCAACTAGGGGACCTACGCCCTTAAGTAATAAATGACAGTAATGAGGATTAATGCCACACAAAAGGGCACTAATATAGCACATCGACACGCTTTTGATCATGGGGCCTCACAGGTACGAGGCCATTGCTTTGTCACTGAACCATGGCTGTACGCAGTGGGGGCTAGGGTAGGGGGCAGTTTCCATAAATAAAATAAAAAACAGAAAATTCAATACATTTTCAATAATTTATTGCATTTTACCCTGGTCCCCAACATAAAAAAATCCTCTGGACGGCCATGCATTATGGCTCAAGGCATGGGCACACAGAAGATTTGTTTATGTTTGGAACCGGGGTAAAATGCAATAAATTATTGAAAATGTATTGCATTTTCTGTTTTTTTTTTTATATTTATGGAAACTGCCCCCTACCCTAGCCACCGCTGCGTACAGCCATGGTTCAGAGACACAGCAATGGCCTCGTAACTGTGAGGCCCCAGGATCAAAACCGTGTCGATGTGCTATATTAGTGCCCTTTTGTGGGGCATTAATCCTCATTACTGTCATTTATGACTTAAGGGCGTAGGTCCCCTAGTTGATAAGCATAGTAGCATACACATGCTTCAGCAGTCACGTATAACACACATTGGCTAATTAGTGTTCAATAAAATTTAATAATGTAAACTATAATCTTGATCTATTATTTTTAAATTATTTTTAAAGTAATTCCGTAAATTGGGGTAAAACAAAAATATTCCACCTTTATGAGCGACAGTGTAAATACATTGCAAACATAACGCTTCATGGTTTAAAACTGGACAACTGCTAGCCTTCCTCATAGACGCAATTAAGCATGACTGCTCAACAAAACCACCACCTCCACCACCACCAACCACAACATCAACAAGAACAACAACAAAATAACAACAACAAAACCATCTATGTAACCACTACGTAAACCTGCAATTGTGATCACTGCATGCATATAACAAAGTCTGAGAGGAAACAGGAGAGACAGAGGAAAAATAGATAATTTGAGGAAATGGGCCTGCTGGTTGAAAAAATGGCAATTTCCGGTACGCTCAAAAATGGCAAAACGAAAAAGGGGAAAAAAATAATGAATTTATTTCCATCGCCGCGTATTCTTCATAAATATTTATTCGCATAGATGAAGAGCTTCATTCAAAAGGCGATAAATCCAAGTTGTGTTTAAAGTTGCAAATTAGGCAAATTCCACTATGGCAATTAGGAAATTATTTATTAACCATTTCTAAGTAAGGTACATTATTACAGTGTATTTACGACTCTAGATGATCATTTCGACATTTTGACATTTTTAACATATCTTAATATTCTTAACGAATACTTTCGAATATAGAGTCTTTTTAACATCAAACATCCGAAAGCGATTTTTGTTTCTTTTAGCAATGTTATTTGCATCGAAATTCAGAATACAAACTATGTACAAATAAAATGTATTGCTTGATTTGGTAACACTAAACAAACATGATGAAAATTATGTAAGGCAAGAACCCTATCATTATATTAAAACAAACCTATTGGTACATGGAAAATCCCTGATTTACTCGAGATGATCATTTCGACATTTTGACATTTTTAACATATCTTAATATTCTTAACGAATACTTTCGAATATAGAGTCTTTTTAACATCAAACATCCGAAAGCGATTTTTGTTTCTTTTAGCAATGTTATTTGCATCGAAATTCAGAATACAAACTATGTACAAATAAAATGTATTGCTAGATTTGGTAACACTAAACAAACATGTTGAAAATTATGTAAGGCAAGAACCCTATCATTATATTAAAACAAACCTATTGGTACATGGAAAATCCCTGATTTACTCGAAAACGAGAAAAGTGGATTTAGAGTCTTTTTGAATCGAAACTCTTCATTTGTATACATAGAGAAGATTCATCTGACTCGGTTAGAAATTGGAAATATGTCCGCATGTCGTCTGCTCACCTGCAATTTATTGATTCTTTGAAATATCAAGGTACCGAAGTGACCTTTAATGGAATTATGATTGAAACAAAATGAATAGCCGAATGAAAACAGTAAAGACTTGTTCAGATATGACCTGATATTAAAACCGCCGCAAAAACCCGCTGTTTTATAACGCCACTGAGCGAAAAAGGAAGAAGGTCCTTGGGGGTGGGGGGTGTTTCACAATGCTGTGCGTACAGTTACGCGTGACTTTACGATTGACTTGAATATGAAGAGCTAAATGGGATTCTCAAATCCTTTTTAATTGCATAAGCCAAAGTTGAAATATGCTGATGTTGATTAACCTTATCATTATTAACAAGACATTTTAATGCAAAGTGTTTTGTTGGCTACAATTTAATTGAGATTATGGGGGAAATACAGTCACACATTGTTATAATGTAAGGAAAAACTTAGGGCATCCCAGTTAGCTCTTCTAATTCAATTCATTTGTATTAAAGTCATTCGAAACTTTATGCACATCGTTATGAAAAAAAACCTGCACATATAAGACACAGAAATGTGACGTATTATACTTTTAACGTCATCACACACACAAGAACCGCCACGGCTTCATTTCTGAACGAGGCTTATTAACTTTTTTTGTATTGACAAGGTAGCGAGAGATACATGTACGTTGCGAGGTCAAATCATTATCTCGTATATTCAGTGATGCTCAAATAAGATCACTTTCAATACTGACTGTATTGAATGAATATACCCCCCCCCCCCCCTCAAACACGCAAACACACATACCCGCACAGAACTCGGACACAAATCGAAGTTATGAAAAAGAAACAGGACCTAAACTTTGTCCTGTATTTTGTTTGTTTATATTGCTTCTTCAGGGAATGTGATTACTCCCCTCTCCCTCCCCCTTCTTTCTCTCTCTCTCTCTCTCATTTCTCTCTATCCTCTCTCTCTCTCTCTCTCTCTCTCTCTCTTCTCTCTTTCTCTCCCTTTCCCTTTAATACTCACACATACCCCCCCCCCCCTCTCTCTCTTCCCTATACTCTACGTTGTCTATCGTGGACACACGTGTAACCATCACTGTATTTCATCGATATCTTGGTTTTAAAGGTAATACAAAGTTTTGGTATGGGGTTATGAATTTGGTTAAAATGAACAATATTGGAAGCATATATGCGATCCTAAAATATTCAGTGATCGTTGACGCGGTTGAAATCAAGTCTCAAGTGATGAAATTGTAAATAATGAACTCTTTATGTTGTATAGCTCCCTCTCAAGGTTAACAAATATTGATTTACCTATAAAAACATGTTTCTTAACCAAAATCGACCGATTGGCTATTCCCGTTTGGAAATTATATATCACAACTGCATATTCTGAGATTTTCATTATCGCAGCTATCATTGTATGGCCGTAGGCGCTATTTGATTTTTATCAAAATTTACCAGGAGCACCGGTAAATTTTGATATTCAATTTATCTCGAAAGCAGAAGTGTTGTATGGGCTAATTTTTTTAGTGCTTATAATACATCCGCAGGGGCATCCAAATATATCAAAATTGTAAGGAATCACTATCCAGCTAATTTTCAAAATTTATCCAAACTTTGTATTACCTGACTTCGGGCACGGGTCATACACGTGCGTCTTGAATCTGTATTGCGGGAATGTTCTTTGTTCAAAGATTACGCGGTAAACCGACGCCAAAATAAATAGGAACTGCGCCCAACAACGGTCATACGCGAAGTTACTTTTAAAAATTTAGAAATGCGAAGCGTATTACATCTTACGCCATCATTGTATTTAAAAATCGCCGCGGTTTTGCCGCTTCGTATCTAAATAGGGCCAACGATGATACTTGCTCTTTGCGTCCCTGGGCGAGATACGATTGGACTCGAACGACGATCGTCGAGGGGTCCACTGGTCCGGTAATGCATGAAATTGCCCTACGATGAAGTCTCGAGGGATCATTCAACCCTTTAAAGAAACAAATGTAATCAGTTGAAAACTTCCTTTAGGCCCATGCATTTATTTGTGGGTTAGAAATAAGCAGACACGGTAAATAGGGAAAAGCTGGATGCGTGCACTTAAGCGTAGAACAAATGAAGATTAGGCTGTTTAGACTTTAAACTGGGATGATTGTTAAAAGGATTATGTCAAGTTGGTTCCACCCGATGCTGGAAATGCCACTGCGTTGGCTTACATCGCCATCTCCTCGAAAAACAAGTGGAGGAGCAAAAAGAAGGGGAAAAAGAAAAAGTAGAAGTAGAATGAGAAGCAGTAGAAAAGAATAAGAAAGAGAAGAACAGGAAAAAAACAAGAAAAAGAACAAATACAATAAGAAGGAGAAGAAGAAGAATAAGAAGAAGAAGGAAGAGGAGAAAACGAAGAAGGTGGAGAAAAAGCAGAACAAGGAGAACAAGAAGAACAGCCGTAAAATCAAACAGCCTCATAAAAAAAATGATGATCTTGATGTATGTTTACTCGAAAAGAATATGCTACCCAAGAAAACAAAACCCAATAACATTAATGAAATTATGGGTCTCAGATTTTGAGTTCTTTTTGGACCACTTTGTGCTTGCTGTACAATGAGACGAAATGTAGCTGAGCCTTCAGGCTTTGTTCCGATTTACATTTGATTAAAATCGTGGACAGCGGTTTAAGCAGAGCAAATTAGCTTATTTCCCCCATCTAGCAACTTCAGATAAGATGGGTATTTGCTGAGCTAGATTGAAAAAGCCTAGTACTTAAGTTGTATGGGCCAACAAAATGCATAGAAATTGTATACATTTCCGTAATGAATCAGCAATACATATTCCTGAACTATGGTTGAAACCCTATTTCTTCATTCACTTCGTAATTTACTCTATTTATGCATGTATTAATGTATTAATGTATTTATTTATCTATTTATCTATTCATGCATTTATTTATTTATACATTCATCTTCTATTCATCTAGTTTTCATTGAAAAGTGTAATAAAAGGAGTTAAAGTTCGAAAGATGGGAGGCGCGATAGCTCAGTCGGTGGAGCAGTGGTCTCGTATTCCGTATCCCGGGTTCGAAACCAAATCGATGCGCTAGTGCCCTTTGGTAAGGCATTAATCCTCATTACCAGGTCCCTCGGAGAGGACATAAAGCCGTCGGTGTTCTGGTTGCTTACTAACAAGCATTTATTGCTTTCTATAGCTGTCAGGTAAAATAACCACCACTATCACTATCAAAGATGAAAACTTATTTTGTTTTGTAACCTCGTGTATGCAACCTACATTCTGATTCCCGGCCCCCATTTCACAAAACTCGTCATCAGTGACAAATGACAGGTTTTGTTATGAGCTAGTGAAATCCTTGCTTCTGATTGGTTATCCGCAGATTTGTCACTGATTGTTTTTTCACTTGTCATCGAATAAATGCTTTGTGAAACGGATTCCTGAAGTCCGTTATCTAAGAGGAGGTGAATGCAATTGCTTTATTTTCCTTTTCTTAATATGCCGGTAATTCATTTGTTGTTGTATCTTGCTATGTTGCGCTACTTATGTATGTAAAGTCACATGGATTGGAATAAAAGACATTCGGGTTTTAAGTTATTGGGATATTTTTTTCTTTTCCCGGCATCCATGCGACTTGTTTCAAATATTACTTTGCCGAATAAACAAAACTAAGAATGATAACATATTCTTTGTCACTCTTGATACTCGGAGAAGAGCACTATAAATGTCACTGTTTATTC
Organism: Strongylocentrotus droebachiensis; assembly: GCA_035222895.1. NCBI lineage: Eukaryota > Metazoa > Echinodermata > Echinoidea > Camarodonta > Strongylocentrotidae > Strongylocentrotus > Strongylocentrotus droebachiensis. Next base: position 93,953 of record JAVYIG010003707.1, read on the forward strand.
TAATGTTACCACTCTATTTCCTATACGTCACATTATCTAGACAATGACAGCTTTCTCCGACCCCGTAGTACTTAGAGGATATATTTGACATATTGTGGTTTATTTCCCTCACATATGTTTTAGGACAGGAAGTAAAGCGTGACAGGGATAAGGGAGAAGATTGGAGAGAGCAGACTGAGATGGTATGGACATGTGGAGAGACAAGACGTAGATGAACCGATTAGATGGACAGCCGAGATATAGGAGAAAGGAATGAGAAGGAAAGGAAGACACAGGAAGAGGTAAATAGATTGTATTAAAGGGATTTGGTATTTTTTTCTCAGATTCTAAAACAAAATCCTGGATTTAGCCCATGCTGCAATGATAATTATAAACCTTTAAGGTCAGTCAGGAACCCCATGACTTTTACAAGCCGATCGCCTGTCTGATTATCAAGATATTTATTTTAATTTCAAAATTCGTTTGTTCAAATGGATAAGGTAATGGATATGGCTGTATTATTCTGTCAAAATAACATACACACAGTAGCTATTTTGATTATTGTTTTCTCGTTTAGTGTAGCACTGGCAAAACTAACCTGTAGACAGAACAGATGTCATGATAGATCACTTATTTTTGTAAAATGTGTTGGTTACATGTATTTTTTGCATTTATTCGCTATTTTTAATCAATTAATTTAATTACAGACTCTGGGTTGGTGATGCTCATTTTATTCTACCTCGCATAATAACAAATTGTTGGAAAAGATACCTGAAATACAAGGAGTCAACATTATGGAAATTTATTAGGATATCTTCTCCAATATAGGCCTATACGTTTATATGTCAACAATTTGAACATTATATAATGGACCCTAAATGGAAACATTTTCTCGTGAAACTGAACCCACAAAGCATTGAATTGTAATCCTATCCCCCATTTGTAATCTTATATCTTGATGTATTGTTTTTTTATTGATTGTTTTTTTCGTGGGGGGGTTCTCATGTTTGTAGATATTGATTTGTAAATTATTTTGTGGACCCCTTTGAAAATCAAATTCTGTTGAAAGGGTTCATCAACCCCATGGGTTCGAAATAAATGAATTTAATTTTGTTATTAATATATAAGGGTCATTCACACGTAAAGCAATTAGACAGATATGACAATCCATTTTTTTTATTTTTTTTATTATTATTTTGTATGCGTGTAAATCCAAAATTCTCACTTTGGGTGAGCGCTGTGCTTGTGAACATAAGTGAGATTTAAATATGGCTATCCCTCAATGCACCATTCCTAAATACCAGCTAAATCAATCCAGCTAAATCAATGAGGGGTCATACGACTTAGGTTTGTATTACAGACACTGAAGGTATTACAAAACAATGCTATTGAAAATATTAAACTAATCAGCTTTTTATTTGAAAGCACTGGTCCATCAAAGTTCGGAATTCATGTTTGTTTGTTTGTTTGTTTATTAATTGCGATGTGCTTCTTTATACATTAATTGTGATTATCAAATTTGATATAGTGGACTTTATAGTTGAAATAGTTAGTTGAAATAGTTGAAATATTAGTTGAAATAGTTGAAATATTTATTGGTTACTGAATCATCATAGGTTATAACAATAATGTGACAATGTCTTTACATGAGTATAAAACATAAGTTAAATTACATTTCCACATTCAGTAAATCATAGATACATACGCTCGAAGAGGTGATGATACAGAAGGGCTACAGCCTAAGCGTGACAGCTTGATACGCTTGCAGCCCAGAAACATTTAAAATCATAACGATTGTAAAGTAAAGTAAATTACAAAACATAATTGGGGGAAAATAACAAAAAACAGTGACTTGCAACCAAAAAAAAAAAATGGGATAGAGGGTGCATGGGAGGGGGATTTTCCTGCTATATCAAGGAAATGCTGACAAACATATATGATATTATGTGTTAATTTAAGAGATTTGTCAATATTTGCTCAATAAAATTGATTTCACACTTTTCTTGAAAGTATATGCTGACTTCAAGTTACGGATGTCAACGGACAGTGAGTTCCAAATATCCGAACCAGAATGTCTTATAGATTTCATAGCCATTGTTGTTTTAGGATTACATAAATGGTATTTATTTGATTGTCTGGTTGGGTATGTATGAATATTTCTATTCAAACAAAACATTGGTGGGAAGTGGGAAGGTAGGGAATCATTATGTAGACGGAACATGAACAGTGCTTTTTGTAAAAAGTTAATATCAGTTACTTTCAGAGTTTTTAACCTCGCGAATAGGGGATCAGTGTGATCGCGATATCCAGCATTGGTACACACACGAATCGCTTTCTTTTGTAAAAGTAGCATTTTATCAGTATATACTTTTGAGTCTGCCCACAGTATATTGCAATAAGACATGTAAGGAAGAATCAAGGAATTGTATAGCATATATAGAATATTCAAAGGCACATAATGTTTTAACTTATACAGTAAACCAACAGAGCGCGACACTCTCTTTGAAACGTAATGTACATGATCACTCCATTTCAGATTTTCATTGATGATAGTTCCAAGAAATTTAGTATTTTGTTTGTTCTCCAAATATTCACCATCCAAGACTATTTCAGGTATAGGTTTATCAGTTGCATTTTTCCTGCTTTGAAAATGGATATAATTAGTTTTTTTCAGATTCAGAGACAATTTGTTGCTCCTAAACCACAAAGACAGCTTAGGTAGCTCGGTGTTCAGAATTCTCTGAAGTGATCGAAAATCGGAATTGGAGCAAAACACATTAGTATCATCAGCAAATATAATATATTGTAATGATGTAGTTGAGTTCGAGATATCATTAACATACAGTAGAAACAATAAAGGACCGAGTATCGATCCTTGTGGGACACCACATTTCATAGGCAATAATGATGAATCTACAGATTCGTAGCTTACATATTGCTTTCTACCTGACAAATAATCATTAAACCAGTCAAGAGCACCTCCTCTTACTCCGTAATAATGAAGTTTGCTTGATAGTACCTTGTGATCAAGAGTGTCAAATGCTTTGCTTAAGTCCATGAATACACCAATAACATGCTTTCGAGACGCCAAAGCATTCGAAACCTTATCATATAATTGTGCAAGGGCTAAATCGGTTGAGTGGTATTTCCTGAAACCATATTGATCCTGATTCAGTAAGTCATTTTCTGTTAGAAAACAATATAGCCTATTGTATATAAGTCTTTCCAATACTTTGGACAAACTCGAGAGAATAGAAACAGGGCGATAGTTTGAGACTTGGGAAGAGTCATCCTTTTTGTATATCGGAACAACCTTAGCAATCTTAAATGCTTCTGGAAATGTACCTGTCGTCAGACAGAGATTAAAAATATGCACTAGTGGGGTTATTATATTTCCTATAACTTGTTTCAAAAGATATGTGCTTATCCCATCATGACCGTTAGCATAGCTTATTTTAAGAGAACGTGCAATATTCAAGATTTCAATCAAGTTTGTTGGTTTGAGAAATAATGACTTGTTGCAGGGAGTTTGAAGAAATTGTGAGAAGTCGACTCCGTTCGAAGCTATTGTATTGGCCTGATTGGGGCCAACCCTAACCAAGTAAGCATTGAAGCAATTTGCTATTTCTTTTGAATCAACCATTGTATTATTATCTTTGGTAATATGACACTTTGATTTACTCTTTTGTTTTTTGAGGGCTTGATTGTTCACATTCCACGTTGATGATGCATTTCCATTTGCATTTTCAAACTGCTTGGCAAAATACATTTGTCGAGACTGTCTAATAATGGTGGTTAGTTTGTTCCTATATGATTTGTAATTATTCAAGCTTTCCTCTCCTGGGTGTCGAAGACTATATTTATATAATCTATTCCGTTTTTTAATAGAGCAAAAGATACCTTTAGTTATCCATGGCTGCTTGATTCTATTTCTTGCCGATCTTTTTTTAGTCATTGGGATATGTTTATTTAAAAGAGAGGAGAACAAGTTCCAAAAAAGTGCATATGCCTTATTGGTGTCAGTACATGCGACCACGTCATTCCATGTTACTTTGAGTAGTTCGTCATTAAACATGGCTATTTTTTCAGCTGTGATTTTACGTATCATAGCTTGATTCTTTTCGTCCTCAGGATAATTGCGAACATGATTACAAATCAGGAAAATTGGAAGGTGGTCAGAGATTTCACTATACAAGAGGCCAGAGCCTATATAGTTATTGGTGACATTTGTAAAAATGTTATCTAACAATGTAGAAGAGTTATTTGCCAATCTGGTTGGTTTATCAATCATGGCATTGAATGAATTTGATCGTTACATATTATGAAAAGTATTATCTTCCTGCAAAAGATCAATATTAAAATCACCCATCAAGTAAACATCCTTATTTTCTAGATTGACCTTATGCAGCATCCTATCAAACTCATCCAAAAATAATTCAACATTTGTATGCGGAGGCCTATATATTGTACATATCAAGATGTTTTTCCTTTGAGCTATATTGATTTCAATGCATATCGAGTCAGTACCATCACTCTTCAAACTAAGGTCAGATCTAATTTTGTATGTTAACAAGTTTGAGATAAACATAGCAGCTCCACCACCCCTTCCGGTTTTTCTATCAGAACGTACAATCGAATAATTGTCAATATTACATAAAGTAGATGGAGATGTATCATTAAGCCACGTTTCTGTGACTCCTATGACTGAAAACGGTTTGGTAAGGGCTGACATCAGAATGTTCAGATATTCATAATTTTTAACAAGACTTCGTACATTTGTATGTAATAAGCTAAAGGAATTATTTTCACTCTCAAATCTTGAATTAAATTCATGAGGAAGATAATATTTACAATCCACTTTGTCATCCAATGATTCATTCAATTCATCAATATTGAACATAATATATAGTTACATGAAACATCAAAGAATATATTGTCCATGACATAATAACAAAAATGTGTCTACAAAATGCATGATAGCAGGAAAAGGGGGTCGGGGAATGGGTGCAAGTCTTAAAAAATAAAATATAATTAAATACAAACATAATTGAAACTATATGTTAAGAGAAATTAATGTTAACAGTAGTAAAAGTAACTGCCAAAACACTCCTAAAACATTAAAATGTGAAAATACAGCTAACACAAATCACATGAAGAATTTTAGTAGCAATGGAATAGAGGAGGTAAAATGAAGAAGAGAGCAAGAGCACACATGTGCTGATAACATGCAAGGAGCCATGACTCATTTCTGAGAAGTAACCCCTTTTGGAGTGGAACGATAGCCTCTACAATTTTGTAATTGTAGGATGATGTTCCTTCTCCGACATGATCCGACGAAGCACGAATTACTCAGGTATTTTTTGTGTAAGCCTTGTTTCGAAATGAGGAACCCATCCGTGACCAATTCTTACAAGATTTCTCCCATCCCCTAAACAATCCTCTATCATTTCTCTCTCATTCCACTTCTCTCTCCTTCTCTCTCTCTGTCTCTCTCTCTCTCTCTCTTCCTCACACATACTTTTGAGTCTCCTTAACCTTTCTGTCAATTTTTCTTTTCCATCCTTTGTTTTGTTTGTTTCTGCTACAGGACCTTGGATAAATATAGTGTCGTATATTCTGAAAATTCTGGAAAACACGCTGCATCCGTCTGTGTCAAATTGAAAGGTTATCTTATAGGTAAAATAGGAAGAAAAAAAGCATGACAAAAGAATATGAAAACAAAACTGTATCCAAGTCACTGCTGACACAGAATAAATTTCGCATATATATAGACGTCATAGATTCTGTTTTTCAACGATTCGACCATTACATAGCATTATTATAAAAGTATGTGTCGGTGACATTAACTCGAATGATTATGAACCACCTCCTATTTGATTTTCGATTTTTTTTTTTTTTTTTTTTTTTTTTTGGGGGGGGGGGGGAGGGGGCTTCTTGGTTCTTGCGATCTCTATCTACATTTGCCTCATTTTTGTTTCATAATCAAAATTTTGCGGCTTGCCGATTGTTTTCATAGGGAGTTAACGCCCCCTAGCCCAAACCCCTTCGCCTTCCTCTAGAAGCGTTACTGGGAGCCGTATATCCTCTAACTATTCAGCTCATTTAAGTTCGGGTTTTTATAGTTAAGTTTTATGATATATTAAATTATTTAGGAACAATATCATTATGTTCTGCGTGTCTTTTTATTTAAGCGACCAATACAAACAGTGCTTTGTAGTGATCATGATCAAAAGTTGAAGGAGAGAAAGTGGTAAGGACTATTAAGACTTGTACTTTCTTGTCCAATTCGGGGAAATGTAAGCGTAGGTTAAATCAAAAGGATGTAAACAGATCGAATTACACCCGGAAAAACAACTTCAAGATTCGAGGTTTTAAAAACACTAAAAGGTCAGGCAAGCACCACGGTCATGACGTCATACTTTGGGATTGATTCAAAGGGGAAGGCCACTGCCATTTGGTTTCAACGATTCTCTCTAATGTTAACTATTCACTCAGTTTACAATATGAAATACAAAATGGTTTATATAATCATCACAACAAGAGACAGATCGAATGTTCCATAATTTGTTATTTTCATGTTTTTCATGACTTAATATTGAGCTCACAGTCATCGCGCTGCGACAAGAATATTAGAAAATATTTGTATTAAACACGAGCAGATGAAGGTTGTATTGAAGGCGAACTGAGAAATGAAAAGATGACGTTGGGCATGGCTCTTGATTAGAAGTTCTCCTATCGAGCGAGTAAACCAGCCTTTTAAGATGACATTTTACGGATCGAATCGATGCGTGTCGCCTGCTGGCTATATGAAGAAGCGTTTTCACACGTGACTACACAATATGGACCAATGGCGTCATCGCAATAGATGCACGGTCGCGATCCCTCTAGAGGGGACATGCGAAAAATAAATGAACTTCTTTTCGTACGGATTTCATCAAAACTCCCCTTTCCCTACTGCACTTATCTCCGGTGCATGTAAATCCCCTAGGGGTAGCTTTTCATTCGAAAGTTTTTATTTTTTATTTTTCTATTTTCTTGTTATTTTGTTGTTTTTGCTATTTATATCTTTTCTTGTATTATTTAACACATTTTCATGTTATTTGATTTTGTGCCGAAATTGTCTGTATTTAGACGTTATTTAGTTTTTCTTATCAATAATACAGACCCAACTGACCTGACACCACCCCCCCCCCCCCCCCCTCACCCTCTCTCTCTCCCTCTTTCTCTCTCTCTCTCTCTCTCTCTCTCCCTTTCTCTCTTTCTCTTTCTCTGTATTTCTCAAAGTGTCGGTATTGTAAGCATATTGTCATAACTATTGCCTCCTACTCCCTTCCATTCAATTGAACCACTTTAGACATAAGAATTCATATCTCGTTATGGCGCCTCTACGTCTCTGTATCTCTCTCTCTCTGTATCTCTCTCTCTCTATCTATCTCTCTGTATCTGTGTATCTGTTTCTCTCCCCCCTTTACTATACTCTCTCTTACTTAAATTTCTCCATTAACTGCGATTCAAAAGCAATTCTTTATTTCGTCATTGAGTATTTTTTTCATAAATAGCATTTCGGCAATACTGGGTCAGATTAAAATTAAAGTTGTAAAGCAGAGATAAAAGTCAGGATGCCTTGGTGGTCAGGGTTGGCGGGAATGTATGTGCGTATGAACATTTAGGTGTGTGGATGTGTGTGAGGATGTGCGTGTATATATGTGTGGGCTGGTGGGAGGATTGGGAGGTCGATCAGGTCAACTTATTTGCTGTCACAAGATGGAATGCAACATATTTGTTTCTAGGATGGGGTGGAATCGCAAATTAATATGAATATTACAATCTTATTCTTCATAAAAAACTGTCACGACAGCTCATTATTCGCAATCCTCTGTCCAATCCGATTTTAAGTCATAGCTTTAGCGATAATCCTCGTCTATCTTCTCTTATCCATAGACTGATTGCCTTTAGTGCATTTTTATTTCAAGCCCCGGACAAATTCGAAGCCTTTTCTGTTGCTTATCGTTCGAAATGTTTGAAAATATCTCCTCTCTCCCTCTATCCAAACCCATTCTCATTCATCACATCGCTATCATGCTTCCCACCATATGTTTTGCGTGTTACCCACGCCGTGATGTTATACAACCATCCGGTCGATAAGTGTTGGCAACGATAAATTTGATATTCCAGTCACGGTTCAATTATTCATGCAGTCTTTAAATCGCCTATTGCATATTGACAGGGAAATGGACTACTCGTATCATCAAGTGTTTTGCGGTCAAGTGGAAAAGACAACTACTGAAAATAAGGACCAGAAGCATGGATACGAGTAAGGGCATTGCGAGAAAGGAACAAAGGCCGTTAAAGAGAAGGTTGAGTTCTGGGAAGAGGTGAAAAATAATTTGTGAGCGTTATCATTCTTATTATGCAAGTGTGGAAGAACATCAGATAAGAAATGTTCCCTGAAAAGCATGGCTCTTCAAATGCCTTCATATTCTAAATATGTCATGTAACATCGTAAAAATCCAGGGTAGGATTTTTACGCCACGTGTTCGTGTAGTCCCATATACATCTATCTGTGTACAGTGTTTGTAACTTTACCAAGACTTGGCCAAATTTCTTATAATTTTGATGATTCCAGAACCTTGTAATACACACAAATTCTTTTTCTGGTCGATTCCACACCGTTTCTTTCACAATGCAATCGCATGACCAGAACTCAACTTCATCTTTAACTTTGGCGGGGAAATCGATTTGCAATTAAGTGTGTGCTAGGTTGTGAAATGATAAAAGACGTTTAGCATGATTTTCTTCACCACAGTATTCTTTGGGGCTGGCCTCGAGACCAAAATTAGAATTGATTTTCTCATCATGCAATTTGCGCCTTGCAAGGATCGAACAAGACAGTGTCAGGAAGCATGCGAGCCCGGTTGTATCATACCGAGAAACGAGCTACTCTCCTGTGCTTACACTCCTGTCCTACTTTTCTTTCAAATGTATTTATTGCTTTACAGCTGTTCATTTTCACTTTCTTTGTAATATATGTTCATTTCAGAGAAAGGGTCTCATCAAATTGTTTTTTTCGCCAATCATTCATCTCTGAAAACTCGTTCTTACTCGTTCTACAAAATTCAACCCAGTGCTACTTTGTATGTGCCATTACACTGAGTGAAAGATTGTTGACAGATTTTCGAAGATCAAAAGACTCACGTATGGTCATTTTACTGAGTGATTTTTTTTTGCCAGAAAGGCTGTTTTCTATTTTCTAATTACTAATGCAGAGACGGAAGAATTTGTGTACGATCAACGTGTCGCCAAAAGGAGACCAGCACCTCAAATTCAAAAAAGAAAGAAACAGAACCTATTTCAATAATAGCAACGTAGGGCAAAGTCCTCGAATATTGGACCTAAATGTCTTTCGCCCAATCATTTATTTTTTTTAACAATCAAATGCCTAGCATCTTTACATGCGGTATATGATCAAAACCATCTGATGACAAAAAGAAAAAATACGAAAATGAGAAAAATTGCGTAAATTAATCAATAAATGTAAAGCTTGACAAGGCTAGGCTATTCACAATGTACGTGCTAAAAAAACTCTGAATAAATGGAAAGGTTATATTGTGATACACAACGTTCTATTTAAGGCAACTGCTATATTAACCATATTAAAGTGTGCTTTTATGGGTCACAGCTTGACATTATTTTATATCGATTTTTTGGTACTTAAAACTATCGAAACTGATCTCCTTGTTGCTCCCTCCTCAGCCTCTCTCTCTCTCTCTCTCTCTCTCTATATATATATATATATATATATTATATATATATGTATATACGTATATATATATATATATATATATATATATATATATATATATATGTGTGTGTGTGTGTGTACAGTGTATACATATCTCCCTCTCTCTTTCTCTCTCTCTCTCTCTTTCTCTCTCTCTTTCCATCCCTTTCCTCTATCTTTCCCCTTCCTCCCTCTTCTCTCCCTTTCCCTCTTTTTTCATGCTCTTCCTCTGAATTGATTATATTTTTTCTCCGGTCTCTCTCCATCTCTCCACCACTCATTCTTCTTTGCCCCCACATGTTTCTTAATTCACTGTTTTGGCAATAACCTCATGCATTCTATAACCATGGGCATGACGATCTCTCTCGAGTAGTGACGGGTAAACTGGCCATTGCCTTGATAGCGAAAAGTAGGCCGCCCCTAGGGAGTTCTTGAGTGCCTCTTTATCTTACTCAAATGCTTTACAGTCACCCCAAGGGCAGGTTCAACGAACGGAAGAATTTCGCTTCATTGTCCAAAAGTGGCAAAAGGTCAGAAAAAACGATATACCGTCATGTCATGTAGAAATCACTTGAATGAGTATACGGCTATTGAAGAACCCTCTCTTCAACATCAGATAAAACGTTGCGATAGTTCATGGACGTGGGTCTGCTGTATAGAAGTTTAATCGATAGGTAATTTTATATTGTTTACCTTTGGTTGATATTTTGTTTCCTTTCTGAATCCCTTCCGACCTGAGAGCTATATACGTCATAAATGTAGTGTTTGTTTGCGTTCGAAAAAAATTGTGCATTATTTCGGCCACTGTCGGCACAAAGGATTTACGATATAGCCTAGGTGAAAGTCTACCAAAACAATATTGACATACACATCCCAAAATAACCTACTTAAAAAGACGTTCAATTTCTTTAGGATTGCTTTACCTACAAGTTGTGATGAACAAGTAAACCTTTCATCAAAATATGCTTCATATTGGATTCGATCTCACACTGATATGAACTTACTTTGAACCCAAGGTAATACCGTTAGAGGGCGTGATTTTCTCATTGCATATAAATTATCGGGAACGAGCGAAAAAGTGCTTCCCGTTTAATTATCTCTCTCCCTTCTTTCCCCCCCCCCCCCTCGGGCCCTTTCTCTCTCTCTCTCTCTCTCTCTCTCTCTCTCTCTCTCCCTCTCTCTCTCTCTCTCTCCGTAGTCTCAAGTTCCACAAAGAGAATATAAAGTTGAGGGGGTGTGGGCGGGGAGGGGTGGGGCGGGGTTTGGGCGTCTCATTTTATAGCTACCCACCTGGGAGTTTGTGGGAAGGAGCCTCATTGGTCAGGCGGGTAGTTTTTAAAAGAAAGGAAATTGGGCCATATGAATGTGCCGTGTAGGGCGGGTCGTAGCTGACGAGTATCGAGGGAGTTTCAGGGGAGACAGTTGGATGGTGGTGAAGTAACCCAAAAATGGACATGGTCTGCCGACATCCGTCGTTAGCTAACTGCGCATGTCGTCAGCTTTATTTTATTTCCTTCTAGGGCACTCTCCCCCCCCCCTTCTCTCTCTCTCTCCCTCTCTCTCTCTCTCTGTTTCTATTTCCATCATCCTCATATATAACCCCGACCCACCCCCTCTCAACCTATCCCCATCATCCCATGTCTACATACATCAGCATGTTATGAACCATGGCCGTCACGTTCCGAAATTGTTTGCCACATTTAATGAAGCTTGATCCCCAATCCGTGCCGATTGCGACATTTTTGTTGAAGGCCTTCATTTATAGAATCTTATATTACGCAGGCAACCGTTTTCGTCATCTTACACTCCTGTCTTACTCTACGATCGACCAATGGGTCGATGGATAGATATCGAAGCGTAGGGTGGCCGAATCGCCGTTATCATTGAATGAAAGAAAGACAAAAATATATACACTGTCGCTCATAACGTTGGAATATTTTATTTTTACCCCAATTTATGGAATTATTTTGACAATGATTTATTCCTAATAGATCTAGATAATAGTATACATTCTCAGATTATTTAATTCTGTGTGCCCATGCCTCGAGCCATAATGCATGGCCGTATAGAGGATTTTTGTATGTTGGGGACCGGGGTAAAATGTATTGAATTATTGATAATTTATTGCAATTTCTTTGTGTTTTTTTTATTTGTGGAAACTGCCCCCTACCCTAGCCCCCGCTGCGTACAGTCATGGTTCAGTGGCAAAGCAATGGCCTCGTAACTGTGAGGCCCCAGGATCAAGACCGTGCCGATGTGCTATATTAGTGCCCTTTTGTGGGGCATTAATCCTCATTACTGTCATTTATTAAGGGCGTAGGTCCCCTAGTTGATAAGCATATTAGCATACACATGCTTTAGCAGTCACGCAAAACAAACACTGGCAAATTATTATTCAATAAAATCTGAGTATGTATACTATTATCTAGATCTATTAGGAATAATCATTGTCAAAATAATTCCATAAATTGGGGTAAAAAAAAATATTTCAACGTTATGAGCGACAGTGTATATAACATAAGTGCAGTACACGTGCTCTATCAATCATCTTTTTTTGTTCTGAGCCTGTGATTTATCTGAAGCAGAGCTAGCAAATAAAATGAATTGACCCAGAAAAAAGGGGTCGCGGTTATCATGATGCGGCAGTGTAGACATATAATCGAAATTATTGATGATTTCTACGAGTGTACATTGAAAACAAATCAACAGTATTGTGTCAAATATTATACTACTTATACCATACTTGCCGAATAAAAGTCATTGTGATTGATAAAAGAGAAGAAAAAAATGTGCAGAGGGTTTTTATTCATAATTTATTTATAATTACCAACTACCATGCATGACTCGGTCTCTTTTTTTTACATAAGGTTTTTTTAAAGTATATTTAGGCTTAATGCCTAAAGAGTGAAATGGAGAGATAGAGAAAGAACAAGGCACAGGCAGATCCAAAAATATATGTATATTGTATAAAAATAAATATACATCCCATGTTCCATTAAGAAAATTAAACAAAATTAAAATAATCTATAGATTTGAATCATTGAATTCATAAATAATTGAAGCAATTAACCCAATTATTTTAAATATATTAGCAATATCTTAACATTTATACTATGTTTACTGGGGGAAATGAATTACAAAACTAGTTAAATTACCATAAACTGTCAACAGATTTATTAAAATCACATAATAGAAGTATGAATTAAATTCCATGAAGTAAAACGGTCAAACTTTACAGATCGGAGATTGATAAGGAGAGAGAAAGAGAGAGGGAGAGGGAGTGATAGAGAGAGAGAGAGAGAGAGAGAGAGAATGGGGATGGACAGAGGCAAAGAGTTAATACTACAAAAATGGATTTCAAGCCATGAATGTAGGAATCACTTTTGGCATATATTTCCGTGATATTCATGAAACTTCTATTATATATATTTGTGCCTAATATACGTAAATCAACAATTCATTAAAAAAAACTTAAAATATGCAAAGGATGATAAAATAATACAATCTAAAGTGACTTATGCCAGATGTGTTAGTGTACATGCCAAAGTTCAAATATTTATGATGCTAATCATCAAGAAAAGTCAGATTAAAAATCAAAGTTGCATTATTGCCGATGGATCAGATTTAAAAAATGTTTATCGTCCGATTTTCAGAAGGCATATTGTTCCTTCCTCAGGGAATTTCAAATATAAAGAGAAAGTGAAGAAGTTACTTTACACATAATTGTAACCTAGTTTGGATTGAACCAAGTTCCTGTACACAACGCGACCCTATTTCAAATTCTAACCTTTCGAAGAAGGCACTTAAAAATACGAAGGAATTCAAGTATTGGCCTGATCCAATAATCGCAGTAAAACCGGCTAATGTCAGCTCTAGGCTCTAGAATATTCTTCAATATTTATTCATACACTCAAATGGCAGACTTATGTTTTAAAAGACGGCTTCAAACATCAGCTTTACAATGACAGCTTTTAATCAGTGGTAAGAAAATAAAGAAAATAAAAGAGAGAGGGTTTTGTGTCTTTAATATTGAAACTTTCCTGACAAAAGTATACTTTATAATTTGGTTTTCATCAAATTGATGATTTTTAACATTAAAGTAAAGTCTATGTAAGATTAATTCACAGTTCCACTTTGCCTGTGTGTTGCTTATTTAAAACAAGCAAATATTTCAGTGACGTATTACGTAATCCGAAAATCTAAAAGCCTATATAGGCGTGACAATTCAGAAGCCCGTGACTATTAAACATCATTTTTGCGAGAAGATAAATTACTTTTAGTTAAGACGAAAATCTCAGCTGAAGTGTTTGAAACATCTAGATGACCAATTGGAACAAATACAGATTGATTAACTTATTCGAAGAGGTAGTGCGTTTACATCAAGAGAAATACGAAATGTATTTTAAAAAACACTAAAAAAAAATCAAAAAATCAAAAAAAATCAAAAAACAAGAAAGAAATACAAGAGACGAATACATTGTTCACATGTTAAAATATAATCTTTCTTGTCTGAAACTATCCGTATTTCTTTTACCCGTTGACTACTGAAGTTTCATATTCCCCGGCCATAGAGAAAGAGTTGCGGTTTTGTGGTGTAGCAGTTCATTCCCATGACTTGAAGGTTCCAATCTCAGTCCTGCACTAACGTCTTTTGGCAAGACTCTAATCCACAAATGCCCGACATGACTTTCAAACTCCATTTCTTTGTCTTCTTTGGATCCATATGAGCTCAATCTCTTTTGTTGAATTGTGTTCATATAGAGGGCGAAAACGACTTCTGCGAGGAAGCGGGATTGAGCGCTAGCTGCTAGCAACGTTGTCCGTCCTGAGGTAGCTCCCAACTGGCTACAAATGCATGTAGCTCTCAAACGCATTTGCAATCTAATACAGAGAGTGTCTATCATGGGACCTCGAAATCTCTATATTTTGTCCCAAAAAAATTGCATAGAAATCGAGGCATAATTCATGGCAAGCACCAGTAATTTCTGAACAATATGCAACCTCGGTGGATTGCATAGGGCCTATTATCGAGCTCAAACAAACCGAATACACAAAGTTCAACTCGTATCTGAACGATTTGTACAACGTAGATTGAATACCCTATACGTCGACTTCGTGACAAAACATTTAGTTTCACTTTGAAACGTTTGTTCTAATGGCACTTAGCCTTTTAATCTTGTGATCTTAAAGGCTGCCAAGGTTATGACAAGAACCAATCAAGTCATATGATCATCATGATACTGCAGGAATACACGTATATGACACTGGTACGTACGTTATATATTGCGAGAATACCGGCATATATTGCATAGTACTATACGTACACTGCGAGAATAAACACAGGAAAAGGATCAAATGAGGAAATAAGCACAGCGAGAATAAGAAGAGTACTGGTATCATTGTTACATGTTTCAAGGTGAAAGTGAATGTTACAGACGCCATAGAAACCATGGACATAACGAGGGTACATGTAGCTGTGCTAGGAGCTGGGGTCTCCGGTCTTGCTGCGATAAAAACCTGTCTGGAGGAAGGGCTACAGCCAGTATGCTTCGAAAAGGCAAGAGAACTAGGTAAAGTATAATTCATTTTTGGACTGTGCATGAATGCTTGTAGAATTCGTTATACAGTGCGTCCCAGAAAAAACGAAACCGAGAAGTATCGATGTTTTATCATAACTTAATCACAACCATAATTAATGAATGATACATATTTGGAAAGCTTAGAGTCTCCTCTTTCAGTTGATGCTACTCAGATGATGCATATTTCACGCATGAGTGATTAAAAGCAATTTGAAGGAAGGAAACCAAAAAGACATTTGGCGGGCGGTATCTGAATTTCGAAGAAAAATTCACATTTCTAGAAAGTTGAGTTTCTGCCCTTTCATATGACACCTCAATCAGGAAAAATGAGCGAGGAATACAAAAGTTCTGTTTGTTTAAAGTAGCCCTTACATTTTCATAATTTTAACAAACGAATTCGTTTTCACTGGGTGCCTGCCGTCAAAAAGCAGATTTGACAAAAGACTTAACTCCGTTTCGTTGACAATCAGCCATGCATGAAGACTCTCGTCTACGGCTGATTGTCAACGAAACGGAGTTAAGTCTTTTGTTAATTTCGTTTATTGATACGGCAGGCAGCCAGTGAAAACGAATTCGTTTAATAAAATTATGGAAATGCAAGCACTACTTTAAACAAACAGAACTTTGTCATTCCTCGCTCATTTTTCCTGATTGAGGTGTCATATGAAAGGGCAGAAACTCAACTTTCTAGAAATGTGAATTTTTCTTCGAAATTCAGATACCGCCCGCCAAATGTCTTTTTGGTTTCCTTCCTTCAAATTGCTTTTTATCATTCATGCGTGAAATGTGCATCACGTGAGTAGCATCAACTGAAAGAGGAGACTCTAAGCTTTCCAAATATGTATCATTCATTAATTATAGTTGTAATTAAGTTATGATAGAACATCGATACTTCTCGGTTTCGTTTTTTCTGGGACGCACTGTATACACGTAGCTAGGTTGTGGATCGATGTGAACCTAATTATCAATGAGCAAAATTAACTCTTTGACTTCATACTTGGCTTCTTCGTCTCTACTGGAAAAGGTCCTGTACGTACGATTGTATTACTCATCCGAAACAAACAGGGACAATCACCCCCACCCCCCCCCCCATCCAATTACCAGCGGGACAATAACCCCCCCACCCCCCCCCCCGGAAAATTACCCCATATATCAATTACCATCCAAAAATGACCATCTATAGGACAATCAACCCCCGTGTTGGTGCGTGTGTGTGTTTGGAGTGCGTGTGAGGGGAGTCGCACATGATATATTGTCTTTTGGTAATTGTCTTGGGGCGTTATTGTCCTGGGGGGGGGGTAATTGTCCTTGGGGGTAATTTTCCAGGGGGCAGTTGTCCTCGAGATGGTGATCGTCCTGATACGAAGAAAATGTGTCTCGATGAAGGGCTACAACCCTTGTATTTGAAAAGGACTAAACACTACGTAGGCTTATGTCAGGTATTTAACTTGCATAATGGTTGTGGTTGTAAATTGTCACGTCCGATGTCTGAAAGCTGCAGTTAGACACGCATTAAATAGTTTAAAAGCATTGTATAAAAAAATTCAAAAATTAAAACCAAAGACCAACAATTTGAAGAGCGGGGCGGGGGAGGGGTGAAATTAAGACGACCCATGTGCTCCAAGACAACCCTTATTTGAAGTGCCATCTAGATAACCAATACAAATGAGAGATTTGTGACTTACGTGCACTACGTTAGTAGGTCAGGGACAAATCGCTGCTTTTTCGAGCACAGGGGACATGTAGGTCTAGTTAATTAGTATCGAATATATATATAGGCCGACGTTTCGGTCTATATACTATATGCCTATATATTTACAGTGAAAATGAAAAATACAAAATAATGGTGCATAGCTCTTTATTATTTCTGCCCTCCGTGATGATTTTATAAAGGTTGTTGAAAAATATATCCACCTAGAATCGAACCTGGGTCCCTGATTTATAGGACACCGATGCCTTAACCACTAGATTACATAGACAGGACCGATTCAATTCGAGGACAAGGAACGAAGTCATAAGGATGACGACGAATTGACCGACAGTTCAACATACCCTGATCCATTAATAAATGATGATATTGCGAATATAATATATATGTTTCTCTGGCGGTGTGTGCCCCCACCCCCACCCCTCTCTCTCTCTCTCTCTCTCTCTCTCTCTCTCTCTCTCTCTTTGGGTACAATAGGTGGACTATGGGTGTACAATGACGAAGTAGAATCCGACCCGACAGGACCTGCCGGTATCTATAAAGGACTCATCACCAACGTATCGAAGGAGATGATGTCTTACAGTGACTTCTCATACCCAAGACATGTCACACCATTTCTAACAGTACGAGTAATAAATGAGAATTTGTGATGCGTGGTAAAAAAAAATGTTACTTTGTAAAAGTTGGCATTCTAATTGTATACGGTTGTTTAGAGGTTTATTTTATTATTTGATTTGATTTGACCTGGTTTATTCATATAACAAATCTTCGCAGATAGAAAAACTGAGTTGTGATTATTTTCATTCTTTTTTGTTTTCTACAATTAATGAGATCGATACATATATAGAGAAGTAGTAAAATTAAATAATACAATAATGAAGAATGAAGGTAGAATTTAGGAGTAACTACTTCTATTTTTCGTGATTCATATTCAAGAGAAAACACGAGTGCAGAATTTTTACAGAATTGTAGGTGTAATAGCCTAGGTCTTTTAATTTCCTGTATTTGTAAAATCATTTGGGTACTGTATGAGTGTAGGCCGAGTAGTGATCATGTTGATATAGAGTACCGAAGTGCTAATACCATATTCTATCGTCGTCCAAGTTCTGGTTCCAAACAATATTGCTTGTGCATGAGGTTTCATTTAGGGTTGCATTTTATTCTTGAAAAAAAGTAATCTGCATTGTTTTGTATTTCCTTTGCATGAGTATTTTCTACAAAAAAGGTAACATTTTAAAAACATTACATTTGTTTGCCGTAAATTATGCAAAACTATAAAAGTTGTTGCTGGTCGAAATATTGTGCGAGTTTGTTTTTGTTATTGTTCCTATATTCCCTCACAGAGTGACGACGTTTTGCAATATTTACAAAACTACGCAGAGCACTTCGATCTGCTGAAGCATATCCACTTCAATACGACAGTCATAGAAGTGACTAAAGCAGTGGATTTTAAAGAGACAGGAAAATGGAATGTGTGCACCCAGTCCCAAGGCGAACAACCCAAGACAGAAGTGAGTTTCGATAATTATATTAACTACTTATTTACTTATGGATACTTATGGATACTTATGGGAACACGGGCTTTAAAGAGAAGGTTGAGTTCTGGGGAGAGGTGACAATTAATTTGTGACCGTTTTCATTCTTATTGTGCAAGTGTGGAGGGATATCAGAGAAAAAATGTTCCCTGAAAAGCGTGGCTCTTCAAATGCCTTCATATTCTAAATATGACAAGTAACAGCTTAAAAATGAGGCCCGATTTTTATGCCACATGTCTGTGTAGTCCCACCCATACACATCTTTCTGTGTACAGTGATTGTTACTTTACCAAGACTGGGCCAAATTTCTTATCATTTTGATGACTCCAAAACCTTGTAGTACACACCAATAATGATATGCTACGTGCTCAACTTTTTCTGATTGATTTACACCGTTTCTTTCACAATGCAATCGCCTGACCAGAACTCAACTTTATCTTTTAGCCTCTATAATTATATTAATTTCCACATTCCTTCTTCTTGTTAAGTTTCCCGGATCATGACCGGGTGTATCGGCGTCGTATTTGAACTTGGCAGGTTCACTTCTCCAGTACTTGTCCAGAATGCTTTCGAATCTGTAGACACTGAGTGCATTAACTAGATCTTCATTTAAACTATTCCAGCGTTTCCTCATATCCACTTCCGGAAAGGAAGGAGAGCATCGGGGATTTTTATTTCAAATCAATTAGGCAACCCAACCACTATTTTTCTCATTTCCTGTCGCATTAAAATCATCATTAAGTAACTGCAGACATGATGATACGATATGTCACAAATAAAGGCTAATATGGCAGCACATAAAAGGTAACAACTAAATTATTCACACCCTTACCCTCTCGTCTTTTTTTAAGCTTGTGAAAAATTGATTTGTCCCGATTTTGTTTTGTTTTTAGAATGTGATATATTAAAGTTTACATCTAAAATTATTCAACAAAGGCCCTTATTCAACCAGTCCACCTTTCATTCTTGAGTTACGAAAAAGAACCTTTACAAGGGCTATGAATAATTTAGTTTTTAACTGTATAGGCTACATCATATTATAATGAAGGTCACAGGACTCATATCCAATATAGTTATTTTTCAACTTCTAGAAACTTCTAGAGAATACAAATTCAGTCATACTTGTCTTTAGTGGCAACCTCTCTATAAACGCCATCTGTGTAAAGTGGCCATATATTTTGTCTCCCACGAGAAAAAAAAGCGTGTTGTGGTACCTGTCTATAGAGAGGCCACACTTTATGTTTCATTTGGGCATGTTGAGTTTAACTATATTTCACAAACGATTTTCTTTTCATACATGATTAGAATTTTAAAAACTTACTTCGTGACCCACCTAACTAGATGTTTCTCTTTTATCAAAGACCTTCGATGCTGTCATGATGTGTTCCGGAATATATTCATCCGGCAAAATTCCAGACTACCCTGGGTTAAAAGAGTTCAAAGGTCAAATCCTGCACAGCGGTCAGTTCAGAGGCGGGGAAGAATTTGTGGATAAGACGATTGTGGTCGTTGGTACGTGGATTTTCATTCATGATCATGATAAATTCATGGAAAATGAAGTATAAACGTATTAAAGATAGGCCAAATAATAATGACGATAATGAAGATAAAAATTGAAAATTAATGATGATGATAGTAATCATCATAATCATTATCTTAATAAAAGTAACAGCGACATCAATGAAAAATAATAATGACAATAATAACTTTTTATTATCATGATATTAATAATAATAATAATAACGATAATAATACTAATAATATTAATGAAAATACTAAACGTCGCTTCTGTATTTACTTATCAAAGAGTTTCTACTCCGATGGATTAGTATTAATTTGCGGAAGATGTTTTGATGATATTTCTCTTCATTGACTTCTTCCTAAAGGACGCAGTGCCATGACAGGAAATCGAACCCTCTGGCCCGTATTCTGAAGTCAGGTTTAACTTTAAACCTAGGTTTAAGTCTAGTCTAAGCCTCGCCTAACTCTCAGATTTAAACCTAGGTTTAATTTTGCGTTTCTGAAGTCAGGTTTAACTTAAACCTAGGTTTAAGCCTGGTCTAACTCTGTGGAAATTGTACACATATTTAAACCTGGGGTACACCTAGTTTAAGTCTGGCTTAAGTCAGGTCTAACTATTTGTTGGATATTCAGAGGAGAAGAAGGCACCATTAAAAGGCATTACGACGAATTATTGCAAATAATAAGACCGGAGAGACCTCTTGTGGAAAGAAAAAAACCTTTCACAATCATGGCGACGATGATTTTTTTGCATCGCTGTCATTTTTAAATACCAAACAAACAGCGATTTGCACTGACTCCAGCACTAGAGAGACACACACACATCGCTTGCGGATGAAAGTGGGCCTTGCGATTTTATGCCTTCGGCAAGTTTGAACATTAATTTGGATACTTCATTTGCTTATTGAATCTTTATGCCTAATATTTTCTAAGTCTTAAGATTTTATATTTTATATAAGATTGTGTGATTTGTATAGTACGACAATCCTTGAAACTAAAAAGTTGCCAAAGTAAATCAACACGCATCACTTTGTTGCAGAGGAAAACAAATATAGTAGCCCCATACCTTTAGTTTGACGTTATGCTCACATAGTTTTGAAACTGTGAGTGCAATGCACATTTTTGAATTGCGTCCCAACGATGTAAACAAATGCGAGTTAAAATAAAACTGTAGGCCTAAGGTTGAATTAGAATTAAGAGTAAATTAATGAAGAGCTAAATCTATATTTATAAGACAATCATGGATTAGCATAATTAAGAGCCAACGAGTGTGTTAAGCCGGAACTCGAGAGTTTTGGGTAGAATCTAATCCTACAATTTCTGCCCTAGATCTAGTCTAGACTCTAGACCGATTAGGCGCGCCTAGTCTATTAATACTATGATGTCAAAACATCCATAACATCCTAAAGATGCCCCAAAAGATGCACTAGAGCCAGAGGTCTAGATCTAGATCTAGATATCTAGATCTAGACCTAAATAAGATTAAAATGACTAAAAGAGAAATGATCACAAATACCTTCTTGATGCAGAATAACTAGTCCAAAGTCAACATTGAAGCTCATATAATATGGTCGAATTTCAAGCGTTTTTTTTTAGGACAATGCAATATTTCTAAACTGTGTGTACTTGAATGAATGAATGCGCGCACGGTGACCAAGAAGGAGATCATGATACCCGAGGTATCCGATACCCGACACGTCGGTTCGAAAAAGGATTCCATTGTCCTAAAAAAACACACTAAAAATCAAACAAATGAGCTTCTGCAATGTTGACTTTGGACTAGTTATTTTGCATCAAGAAGGTATTTTTGATCATTTTTAGTTTCTCTTTTAGTCATTTAAATCTTATTTAAAGCATTTTTATGATGTTCTGGAAGTTTTGACCAATCTGGGCATACAGAAATTGTAGAATCCTGATTTTTGTATTATTTATTTTTCGTAAAGAACAATTCCACCTCGATTCAGACTTTTTCAGCAGTTTAACAATAAATCAAAGGGTAAAACAAAACAAAAAATCAGGTCATAACGTTCAATGGTTGCTTCGAAAGAGATTTGTTTGTGTCGAATATTTTAAATTGAAGTTATTAAATTTGCAGCACGAAATCCAGCTATAAAAAAGCCTATATCAGCTACCCTTGAAGATGGATGAGCTGTACTGAGCATGTGCAGTAGAAGCAGACTACATCTCCATGGTAGTTAAACCTTGGCTTAACTTTAAACCTGGGTTTTAGACTTAAACCTGGGTTTAACTAAACCTGGCTTTCAGAAACTGAAATGATACTTAGACCTGAAGTCTGGCTTAGTTAAACCCGGGTTTAAAGTTAAACCTAGGTTTAACTAAACCTGACTTCAGAATACGGGCCTCTGACTTTAAATTATTGCTTGAGAGGACCAGTTCCTCTGCGATCCCACAGTCCAATTTTTGCGTCAATCCGCTCCTCTTTGTCAATAATGAACATTGATAAATGTATTCCTACCGGTGGCTTAAATTTCTAAGGTACAGCCATTGTTAAGGGGGACCTAGAAGTTATTAAGAGGGCAGGGTGGATATCATGCGGGAGATCCAAGCAAAAGAATATGATTTCTGTTTTAAAACATAATATAAATCATTGTGGAACCCTCCTATCCCCTAGAGTCTGGATAAACAGGATTTTATGCAGCAATACGTTGACTTGTCTTGAATGTTGTCATGCTAATGTTGTTTTGTTGTGTCTTTATAATACAGGCTCTTCCCATTCTGCAGGGGATGTTGCGGTACTGAGTAGTAATCACGCTAAGAAGGTATTTACATGATGGACTTCATGGAGTAATAGGTTCAAAGCTCATTGTAAAATTGTCTGTTATGTATATCATGCGATTAAGATTGAAAGCCAGGTACACGTTCATGTCATTTTAATTTCAAATTGTACAATACCAGACGATAGGATTTTGCCACGAGTAGTATTGGTCTCAACGTTCAAAAATAATTTAACCTTTCCATTGTAACAGGTGCCAAAGTCGCTCGTTTGCCACGCGTGCCGATTTGGACAAAAGATAGCAATCAATTATTGTCAGAATGTTTGCATTTCCGGTATTGGATGTATAGATTAACTTTTCATTGTAAACATTTAAATAATCTCGAATCCTTTGGAAAAAAACTGTTCTATGAGAAATGAAATGTGACACAGGGAGATCATTTCCATTTCATTACTTGAGAGCTTTTGGATACATGTTATAGCCCTCACATCAGCAACACATGTGACCCGAATGTTCTTAAGCTACTGATTGTGTGGTACTTGACAGCATTTGGAGGAATTCCTTTGTTTTCCTCTTGGTACCCACTCTCCACACAAGTCACTGTCCATCACATGGGTGGAGAGGGACAAAATTACATTAATGTCATGCCAAAGGACATTAAGTTACACTATTGCCGCGCCGAGGCTTGAACACTCGATCTTTGCATCTCCAATCAACTTCCTAATACACCTATACAATATAGAATTTAAAATGGTAGAGACTATTCAGGTAGGTGAGACCTCCCTGGACTTTACGTTTGGTTGACGGCGTAAACTTTTATGACGGAATCTAAAGTATTAAAAGCTATGTGGTATTTCTCTTTTAGAAAATCACACGTTCTGAAATCTCCATTCCACACGCATCTTTAACTTCATAAATGAAAGTGTATACATATACCAAGCAGTTATATTTCCTGTTTTGTTCTTCTAGGTGTATTTGAGTCTACGGGATGGGGCTTGGATCGTGCCTCGCATCACGGGGAAACAGCCCACTGACGTCTACATCAATCGAAGGTGGAATGAGGCGATTCCGGCCTGGATCTACCATCCTTTACTCAAGCTCAAAATGGAGTCGCTGCAGGACTGGAAAACACTCGGCATTCAGAGCAGCACGCATCCGGCTAATAGTAGCTTCATTATGAATGATGAACTCCCTGTGAAGATTATGAGTGGCCGAGTGGTCGTCCGGAGTGGTCTTCAACGGTTTGAAGGGTCAAGGGTCATCTTTGATGATGATTCTTACCTGGAGGACGTGGACTGTGTTGTCTTTGCCACAGGGTATAATCACAGAATATACATGAAAGATGACGTCATATCAGGTGAGTTTGAAGCATTTCAGGAAGAAAGAAAATACAAACAAACAAACAAACAAGACCAACCACAACAAAAACAGCAATAAAAAAGACACAAGTGCATCACGAGATGTCTATCCACAGTGGTTAGGACATCAGCTAACCAATACAAAAAAAATGACATCTGATCAATACTTTCCTCGAAATTAGATTTGGAGGCAACTTCATGATATCCCCAAGATGTTTTACGAAACACATTTAGAAATACGTGAAATTATGAGCCAAAGTCCCCTTCGGCCACTGTCAGAGAAGTGTGGTTGCCTGAACTTTCTCGTAAATATTGTTCAAGCAGTCAAAGCCAGATATTTGACAAATACAATCACTTCTATTCCTACCCCCCTCCCAAGATTTAAAGGGTACCTCATATGAAATATGTATTGTTTCTAAACAATGATCTATTGAATTCCTCGATTGGTTTGCTGCTACAAAGTCTGTACGTGCGCATGATATTCTGCAACTCTCCAAAATGTGGAGTATAGAAGGTTTCTTTGTGTTTTTATAAACAGTAAATTAACATGGAAAATCATATTAAAGAAATTTAAAACAAAGTAGCAAAAAACATTGGTGTAGGTTACCTAAGTAATTATATTTCTACAAAAGACGACATTGCATAATTATGTTGTACTACTCGTCCATTCTGTCATACGTGTCTTAATGTAATTCACTATAGGCAATATACTGATCGCACCGATATGTACACTTCAAAACCAAGTTCTGCGTTTTATATTAAGGTGATATTACGGTCTAATAGTGATTAATCCTTCACATATCATAAATTGGTACGTGTAGATAAACTGCTAAAGTGTACCTTGTCAAATATATATACATGTGTAACTAAATAGCACGGTATCGTATCAACCGATCAGGTCTATAGTCTAGCTAAGTACAGTAAACTTATCTTTCATCATGATATCCGATTTACCTGAACCTTTGAGTAAATCTGTATCACCAATAAGCTTAAAATGGAAGTAGTAAAGCAGTATGATCCTGAGTATATGTGATTTCTATAGCTCTTGACTAACTGCCTTGTCCCACCTAGCTTTTCTGTTGATATGGAAACAAATAAATGGAAGAAAATTAATGTTACTTTGAAATGAATTTTAACGTTTGACACGGTTTGCAGATAATCTTAGCTATAGTTCTCCTTAGAACTATAATCTAAGAAAGATAACCAACAGGCTTTTTCAAGACTGCACCAACAGTCCTTATCAGGACTACATACATTCAAGAAACAAAGAATATCGAGAGTCCTTTTCAGGACTTCCCAATCCTCCTTCTCTCTCACATGGTGCAACCGCAAGCCTACTGTATAGGATGATTATTGTAGAGTGACTGCTGAATGTGATAACGAAAGTGTACTATCCGTTTCACACGGGACATCCTTCATTCCACTACTCAAAGTTAATACGAAAATTAAAAAGATGTTCATACCATAATAAGCATCAAGCAATACAATGGCTATACACGACGAGTTATTAAACCATGGACTATACTACTCATTGGTTTCTGGAGATTCAATGATATGCTACGCCACATTCCAATTTTATTGTATGACTCATGCAGGTAGTACCAGTCAATTGGAACTGTACTTACACGTCATACCACCGAGACTGGAGCACCCAACAATGGCGGCCATTGGTTACATCGTGACACGTGGTACCTTAGGACCATCAGCAGAACTACAAAGTCGGTATGCAGTGAAGGTGTTTAAGAAAGAACTTCAACTACCAAGTCGTTCAGAGATGCTTGCGGATATCAAGAAAAGGAGAGACGAAGTGATGCAACGGTACAATCAAGACACGCCCAAGGTAGGTGTTCAAGTCCAGATGACTGAAGACTGCGTTGTGTGTTAACGTGCCCCTTCCCTTGTTCATAGACGCAGGTTATGTTAAGTGGAAAACACTCCGTCCCTCGGATAGGACGTTAAATGGAGGCCCCGTGTAGAGAAGAGTCACCACCTATACACGTTAACAACCCACTGCACTATTCGTATAAATGTAGGGGGAAAATCCGGTGTAGTGGTCCACCTATACACACACCCCCCCTAGTATAGAACGATAATACTCTGTAAAAAGGTCTGTAATCAAAAAGGAAGAAGGAAGAAGATCTGACATTTGCTCCTTGGGTACTAGTATTTAATTCTGGTCTTTGTATTTCGTCGTAAATATGGATTAAGTTTTCAGGCTTGAATGAGCCCTGTGCCTTTGTTAAGGATTGGGTTATGTTAAGAGATCAATATAATGTTGGGTCATGAGAAATTAATTCTATCTTTGTCAGGTAGATTAACTTATGCCTTAACGAGACACGCACCACTTTAGTGCCTAGACCTTTCGTCTAGATGATTTTTTTTTTCTGAAAAAAATGAAGAAACGGCTAGCAGCATTCAGTTTGTTTGCGGCAGCCAATAGTCGCATCCCGTTTTGCGTGTTGTACCTCTTTAGCTTTCTTTATTGTTCCTTGGTTTCGACTTTAATTATTGTGCAAGACGAACAGCTTCATCATTTAGATTCGTGGTAAACTAATCGTCATGAATGTAATAGTTCTATAAATGCGTCTTACAGTTACGCTGAATTAAAGGATTGTTCAGTCACGTACTATTGATATTATTTACAGTAATATGTACTTACTCAAATTTAACCATATAACCCGATCAGCTTTAATTGTCTACCCAATTTCCGGCTGCACTAACGTTTCGTATTTTACTTCTCCAGATCCATCCGACGAAATACAACGATGAGCTTGCTCGAGCAATCGAGGCTCTACCAAGTTTCTGGAGCCTGTTGTTGTCGGATCCTAAACTGGCGTACCACTTTTATTTTGGTCCAGCCTATCCTACGTGGTACAGGTTGGTGGGTTCACATTCTAGACCTGATGGCCGTCAGAGAATACTGCAAAGTGGTGAAGACATGGTACATGGGATAACATTAAAAACGGTTCGCCCGAGAGCACAGAAGGAACTCCAGAGGACCAAGATAATACCGATGAGGCTTGTAGCTTTGTGTTTCATCGGCTTCCTTCTAGCAGTACTATTATGGACGTAGATATTCTTATGGTCATAGAGTTTATCTTAAGTTTATTACGTTTAAACATAGATCAAGAGGATTTATATATATATATCATGTAGATTTTTCTATGACGAAGCTCTTACCAAAGAAGCTCATAAGCAATATTGCATGTCGGGAAGGTCACGATTTGTTAAAGACGCAGACATGTATTATACGATACTATGTCCCTTTTGCAGCCAACATCAAATTCTGTAGAACTTTGCAGGAATTATGAATATGTCATGCATGTCCTATCTGTGAAATTTAAACGTTATCAGTGTCCTAATATTCAAATTATGCAAGGAAACCCGTTTACTTGCTAGACTTCACTGTCAGACACTATTGAGTGACTGACTGGCTATTTTTTCTTCTTTGGTAATAACATCCATAAAATGAGCTTTAAAAGGTACATGAGCATTGGTCTACATCAATAACCTACTTCTTGTAACGGCTAAAATTAAACTGATTGTATCTTTGCGCAGCATAAAACATACGACCATTCGGTACAATGGTCTGAAAATCAGACGATTACCTCCTGGCTATATAGCTCTTAAGTCGATTAATAGACGTACCTAACTAATAGACGTCATTTATTTAAAAATTACGGAAAAAACACGGACAAAACACGGAAAATGCAATAAATTTTCAATAATATATTACATTTTATCCCGGTCCCCAACATAAAACATCCTTTGGACGGCCATGCATTATGGCTCAAGGCATGGGCACACAGAGGATATGTTTATGTTGGGGACCGGGGTAAAATGCAATAAATTATTGAAAATTTATTGCATTTTCCGTTTTTTTTTTAATTTATGAAAACTGCCCCCTACCCTAGCCCCCGCTGCGTACAGTCATGGTTCAGTGACAAAGCAATGGCCTCGTAACTGTGAGGCCCCAGGATCAAAACCGTGTCGATGTGCTATATTAGTGCCCTTTTGTGGGGCATTAATCCTCATTACTGTCATTTATGACTTAAGGGCGTAGGTCCCCTAGTTGATAAGCATAGTAGCATACACATGCTTTAGCAGTCGCGAAAAACACACATTGGCAAATTATTATTCAATAAAATCTGAGAATGTATACTATTATCTAGATCTTTTATTTTTAAATTATTTTTAAAATAATTCCATATTTTGGGGTAAAACAAAAATATTCCAACTATATGAGCGACAGTGTAGTATATTTGTAAAGCGCTTAGAGACATTGTATTAAACGCTATATAAAAGTGAATATTATTATTAATATTTATCTTCCCATTGACACGGCATCATGCAAGAGGTCTAATCAATAATTGTTTATAATTATGCATATTCAATATTTTATTATCATAGAACGTAAATATAAATGTATAAATGTATAATACTCATAAAAATATATTTTATATATTACATTTTCATATGTATGTCATAGCCTCATAGGCTTTTTTTTTTTTGCACGATTCGCTTTTAATGTTTCACGTTTCGATTATTTACTTTAATGTACATGTATAATAAAAGTAACATCCCCATTTGTTTGATTTATTTTGTAGTGTGTGTACTCCCATCGTCTTCATTATTATCATCATTTATTCAAGTCAGCATTTCCCCTCGTATGAGGAGTTACTGACTTTCGCCTCATAATGACACTTCCCCCCTCTACTTCTTCTTGTCTCGAGTTTCCTCTTCACTACTGCTTTCTGTCACCAACATATCTTTTCATGACATATTCGTCATTCCTTTCTCTTAAGTATGGCATCCTCTTTTTGTCACATCTGTCGTACGTGTTATATTTTCTTTTCCTCTCTCAGCGTACCATCGTCACGTCAGCTAGGTTCCTACTGAAATTGCACCATAACAACACGTTTTCATCCACATATGTTCCTTTCTATCAAAAGTTTAATGACACAACATTATTGTTATATCTGTTTGGATTGAAATCAATAAAGTTTGAATTTGAATTTGTAAGATTGTTCTCACTCCCCCCCCCCCCCCCCCCCCCCCCCCCTAACCATCAAAAACTAAAAAATATTTTCGATAGGCTAAAGCAAGAGATTAAGCAGTAACTTTTCGCATGATATATAATTATTTTTAAATATTTGTTATTTCTGTTTTTCTTCTCAGTGCTGATCTACAATATGTATACGAAATGTCCGTTTTGTATGATAAAGATATATATGTATTTTGCGGTATACGCCTACATAATGTTTCAAGTTTCAAGTTTATTTATTTCACTTTATCAAAGATAATATAATTGAACATAATAAACAATGGTAATTATTATAACTAAACATACAATATAGAAAACATAATGTACATGATAATAGTGAACACAGAGAATACAATCATATAAATCAATCAATAAAGTGGGGGATCTACTAAAAAGCAAAGCTTGTATGATGTAGGTCCCATCGAGAGCGATATTTGTTTAATGTTGGTTAGTGTAGATTATATGGGCATTAGATAACGGGTAGAGTACGTTTACGTTTTTGTTTACGAGGCCGACAGCCGGAAGAACGACAAAGCACATATGTACATTTTATAAGGAACATTTTTTTTAACGTTTTTAGAGAAACAAATGTTTAATGAATAAAAAGTATGTTTTAAAACATTCAAAACTGAAAAATATCTGCCCAAAGAGGGAAAAGGAAATAAAAGTATTAAAAGAAAGATTTCCGACCGACCGACCAATGTTTTGGCACCTAAACGGCGCAGTACAACATTTTTTTTGCAGGCCTTATGCTCGTGCATGCTAGTGCATTTCGCTATATAGTTTTATTTAACTATACACGTAGAATGAAAAATTACCAGGTATACTAAAAACTGCAATGTAGGCCTAACCTCTCATATTATTGAAAATACAAATACTGTGGCAATATTTGTCACTACTGTATTGTCTGCCGTGTGAAACACACACAAAATGAGCCTGCGGCATTGGTGAATTACACTTGGAGAAATTGTCAATTAATATCAGCTCTTATTACATTGAACACTGCAGCATAATAACTGTATTATCTATATGCAGTTGTACTTGCCCCATATATTCCCAATTTTACAGCTTACCACTATACCGTTCATTTATTTACACACATAATATATTCTGTATAATGAGCAATCAAGTATCAAATTCAACTAAGCTACTTAATATGTACGTGGGATTTTCAGGCAATAATATAACTTTAAAATTCCATGGGCTGGCTAATTTGGAAGAAAGTGAGTACCGTATATTAGTAATCTTTTTACACATGATAACATATGCCAAGAATGAAGTTCGCTATGCGCTTGTTATGTAACCCCATAGTTGTTACATTTTAATACATTGTTGTATATATTTGTTTTCAATATTTGTTAATCCTATGTATTTGCCCTTGTTAATACTGTTGAATAATTTCAAATTTGGGGGTTCTATGTTTAGTGTGTTGTAGAGCAAAAATTAAAACCAGTATAACCAGTCTGTGGTAATCAGCATACAATAGCAGTGACCTTTACCCATCAGCGATTACACGATTCTCGTCTGAAGAAAAAGAGACAATGGGTATCAAAACGCAAGAACATTTATATTATGACGTCATGGCCTGTTTAATAAACGGTTTATCTCTCAAAAGTAATAGATAATGGTAACAAGCTTATACATTTCATCCCCAAAACATTTGTTGATTGTATGCACAATATAGAATATATCAAGTAATTATTCAACACTAGGCTATTTGCGTGGCTCAGAAAAGTGACGTCGTAATGAACGAAAAGTCTTTGATTTTGCTTATTCGATTAAACTGCCAAAACAGAAAATGTAATTATTTTCAAAGCGTGGACATGGCGGTCAAAATCTAAGAGGGATCCATCATTCGTCCCATGAAAAGGACCGATTTCGTCGACCGGTGACGAATCATGAAGAGAAATGGGTGGTCTGCTCGAAACAGGATCGGCTTCTCACGTTCGCTTGGTGGAGCGCATCCGCCCATCATCACAAAAGCCGTTGCAGCAGCTGCCTCGGTCCCTTCCTCATTGATATCAACAAAGGTCTTGTGGATGACGGCAGAGATATGAAACTCTCTATCACCTGAGATGCCTTCGAAGTTAGCCCTATCCTCATCAAAAGCGTCGGGCATTCCCATTCGTTTCAAAACCTCCTTTAGTTGGAATGTTGCTTCTAGTTTGAACTTTGGTAATAGTACCTTCACTTCTCTTGATTTGAGCCCTGCGTCCCAGGATTGCAGGACGTCCACAGAGAGCTTCGTCTCAAGTTGACCAAGGCCATCATCTTTGGTGGGAAGAGCAATCAATAGACTCAGATTGCGGCCTTCATAAGGCAGCTCCAGCACAAGACAGTCATTTGTGTTGTCAACAGCCAAAGCAAATTTACCACTTTGAATCATAAGACTCACCGGAACCTTCTTTCTCTCATCGAAAACCTTGAATTTATCCTGTGTAGTATTGTAGGAACGAAATTCTGATTTCCAGTTCGCCTTGAAATAAATGGCATTCACCAGGACAAGACGTGTGAGATCATTTAGGGTTCCAGGATCAATCAGGTTTTTGATTTTATCCTCGGTCTGCTTTGAAACCCAATCATTGATTGATTGAGTGGCAATTGGAGCTGCAAAGTTATTTACCGCCTCTATGGCTGCTCCATAATAGGAAGCACTTTCTTCAAGAAATGACTGAACGAAGTTGTAGCCAGATTTGCCATAGAGCCTGTTGGCGGAATGAAGTTTGTAACCGGAATCTGATTGGTAAAGCAAGTTGTTTAGCTCTTTGAATGTTCCATGAAGTTGATCTTGGTCTATCTGATTGAAACGGAAGACATCAGCGATTTGAGTTGCTGTATCACCTCGGGCTCCTAGCTGTGTCATAGCCAGAGCGGTCGATATGCTGAGAGGGGAGAAGAACAGATTTTTACCTCTCCGTTCATCTTGAAGAGTTTGATAAAGATCCAGGGCGAATCCGATGTTCGCACTTGAAAGCTGGACCAGTTTCCCAGATGTATATTGCTGCTTAGAGAATGCCATGTTTCTGATATATTCTGACCTGTGGATAATTATAGAGAAAACACGATTTGTTGATTGGTAAGCAACCGTCCAGGAGAACCCTTTTTTTTTAATCCCAAAAGTATGAAATTGAGGAATCATGCCTTTCCAAAAGGGCATTATAATTATCATCGATTTGGTTTCCAACCCATGATCTTTTGGATTAAAGACGATTGCAATATTCACAGAACCAAAAAGTCAAATCAGATAAAAACGTTATCCAGGCTAATTGCTCCCAAGCATAAATACAAGATATTACATTTATTTCATTTCGCATCTTTATAAAGAGTATCATGTTCAGCTATATAATCATAACGAAACATTGTTAAAAACATTCAAAAAAAGCTGGTTTACAACAGGGCTCTGTTTAAAAACAACATACAAATGACAATGAACAATATTATATATAGAAATGACAGGGGTAACGAAGGCTAAAACACACACACACACCTGTTTATCACCTGTTTACAAAATACAAATTACATTAAAATCAAGCATAAAATTAATTTGACCTCACTGCAACCCCCCTCCTCCACCTTCATAACAAAAAATGAGCTATTATTTGCCAGGTTTGATAAGATTTTTGAAAATGGCTAAGGACTGGGCAGATCGGCATTCATCAGACAAACAATTCCATTCATTTATACTAACTGGTACGAATGTCCTCTGATAAAATTGAGTTTTACATTGAGGAATACGTAATAACAACCTGTTAGTGATTCGTGTTACACGTGTAGAAACATTGTCATTTAGAACAAATTTACTACATAACTGGGATGGTGCTACCCCACTTACACATTTATACACCATGCATGATATTGACTTGTTAAACAGTACTTTTAGAGTAGGCCAGGCTAGTATTCAAAAAACTGTTTCCGATGAGGTTTCCCAAGTATATCCACTTACAATATATATGCTGCGCGCTTGTGTAGCGTATTTAATATTTTGTATTTAGATTCGGATGAAGGTGACCAGACGGTTGAGCAATATAATGCATGGGGGAGAACAAATCCCCAATATAATATTTTAAGTTGATCAACATTAAATATATACTTGTTTCTTCTAATTAAGCCAAGTTTTTGTTTCATGACTTTTGCAATAGAAGTAACATGAGATTTGAATGTCAGAGTATCATCAATCGACACCCCAGACACTTATAATCAGATACACATTCAAATAAGGTACCATTAATTATAACAGATATTTTTTTATCCTGCAAGGTATTCAATCGTTGTCGAGAACCAAGAAGCATCTCTATCGTCTTTTTATCATTTGTCCACTTGTAGACTTCATTCAATGCAGAATTTAGTTGACTTTCAACCGATTCTAGATTACTACCACTAACATACAGAGTTGCATCGTCAGCAAACATGTATATGTTTAAAAGCCTAGTACTTATGTGCTCAAAATTTCATCCTAAAACTGACAAGATCAAACATTATTGTCAGATATTATGATAATAACAAACCCGTTCTTGTATAGCGCATAACACATTATGATATAAAGTCTCCATACGCTTCCAAAGAGCTTTGAAAACATTACACCTAGCTTTTGCTGAGGCAGCCATTATCACTTTGTATATCACCCCCTAATCATGTGATATTTTGTAATGACAAACATTCACGATGATGCTCTCCCTTAATATCTTAACAGTATATAATTATAAATGAACATAATATTCGAATATTTACCCACATACAACAGCACAATTCCACTTCAAAATGCAACGTGTGTAGTCAAAGTTATTATCGGCCGACTACTAAATGGCCCAACTACATGTACGACTCATAATATATTTACAAAATTGCATTCGTCATGATCACATGATATACATAACAGGATGTCAGGATCAAACGACCATGTCCCTTTCCTGTCATTGTTCGTTATCATACCATGCGTGATAATGTACTAGCTAAGGGAGGGTTCGAGTAAGCGAAGTGAGAGCCTTCATTTTTTCGCCTCAATACTGCTTACAGAGGTCAGAGCTCATATCGCCCCTCTAGGTTTTACGATGTGCACCTTCAACTTATCCCCTCTCTTGTGATATTTCTTATTAGGCTTTGATAGTTAATGATTACCCATTCACCAATACGTTTCAGTATAGTATTAATGACTGCTTTGAGAGAAATAGTTGTTTTTATACGCTCAAGGGAAGGTTACAATTGTGCTATTGCCCAAGGCGTGCCGAGGGCAATAGCCCAATTGTAACCTTCCCGAGAGCGTATAAAAACAACTATTTCTCGAATAATAAAGCAGTCATTAATACTTTTATATGCCGAAAAAAAAGTCAACTTATGACACCACCTTGGCCTTTCTCTAGTTTATCTGCACGGTTTTTTTTTATGAGTGTATCTTTGAGAGTATAGACTAGATCTAGATTCTAGTCTAAGCCAGGGGCGTCGCTAGACCTTTTTCAGTGGGGGGGGTGTAGAGGCCAACGATTACCGACAAAACTAGCCACCAATTACCGACAAAATTAAATGTCCCAATATCTACAAATTTAGCGCTATAAACCCGGGGCCGAAGGCTAAATTGTTTTTCCTATGGATTATCTATAGTACTTGCGTATGCGCAAATTGTCATTTTCCTCGACGACATAAATATACGAATTATTTCGTCAACTTAGTCAGCATCATAGCTATATATTTTAATGCAGGCGCGTAGCTAGGATCTTATTTTCGGGAGGGGCGTTGGTGAGTAAGCGAATCACTGCACTTTTGGGCGCTCATTAGGGGGTGTGGGTGATAGGCCTCCCGCGCGAAGCGCGGAAGCTTAGACGCTCCCTTAAATTATTAGGAAAAGAAGACGCTTTATTGTACCGTTCTCGACTGTTAATCCTTGTCTGAATTCAGTTTCTCCCCCTCCCGCGCAAAGCGCGAAAGCTTTGACGTTTCATTAAATTATGAGAAAAAGTAGACGATTCGTTGAACCGTTTTCGACCTTTAATAAGCCCTATTTATCTGAATTCAATTTCTCCCTCTCGCGCGAAGCGCGGAAGCTTTGACGTTTCCATAAATTATTACAGGAAGCAGACGATTCGTTGTACCGTTTTCGACTCTTAATAAGCCCTTAATGTCTGAATTCAGTTCATCTTATTTTAGGGAGGGGCGTTGGTGAGTAAGCGAATCACTTTTGGGCGCTCTTTGAGGGGTGTGGGTGAAAGGCCTCCCGCGCGAAGCGCGGAAGCTTAGACGTTCCCTTAAATTATTAGGAAAAGAAGACGATTTATTGTACCGTTCTCGACTGTTAATCCTTGTCTGAATTCAGTTTCTCCCCCTCCCGCGCAAAGCGCGAAAGCTTTGACGTTTCATTACATTTTGAGAAAAAGCAGACGATTCGGTGTTCTGTTCTTGACTCTTAATCCTTATCTGAATTCAGTTCTCCAACGCGAAGCGCGGAAGTTTTGACGTTTCATTAAATTATTAGAGAAAGTAGACGTTTCGTTGAACCGTTTTCGTCCTTTAAAGGTAGGCTTTACTACTTCAGCAAGAAGGGATTAGACCGCCTAGCGAGCCAACGAGGTCACTGTGACAGGTGGCTATCTCATTAACTCAGCTCTCATTTAACATAAGAAAAAGAGGATCATGGGGGACCAACAGGCACCGATTGGGGAAGTTTTCTATATAGAGGGAGCAAGTAGCTACAAGTAGGACAGTGTGCCTTTAATAAGCCCTATTTATCTGAATTCAGTTTCTCCCTCTCGCGCGAAGCGCGGAAGCTTTGACGTTTCCATAAATTATTACAGGAAGCAGACGATTCGTTGAACCGTTTTCGACTCTTATTAAGCCCTAAATGTCTGAATTCAGTTTCCCCCTTAAGCGCGAAGTGCGGAAGCTTTGACATTTCCTTAAATCATTAGAGAAAGAAGACGATTCGTTGCACCGTTTTCAACTGTTATACCTTGTCTGAATGATGTTTCTCCCCCTCGCGCGAAGCACGGAAGCTTTGGCGTTTCCATAAATTATTAGAGGAAGCAGACGATTCGTTGTACCGTTTTCGACTCTTAATAAGCCCTAATTGTCTGAATTCAGTTTCCCCCTCCCGCGCAAAGCGCGAAAGCTTTGACGTTTCATTAAATTATTATGAAAAGAAGACGATTCGTTGAACTGTGCCCAACTCTTAATCCTTGTCTTAATTCAGTTTCTCCCCCTTCCGCGCGAAGCGCGGAAGCTTTGACGTTTCATTAAATTATGAGAAAAAGCAGACCATTCAGTGTACTGTTCTCGACTTTTAACCTTTATCTGAATTCAGTTCTCCCCCTCCCGCGCGAAGCGCTCAAGTTCTAACGTTTCATTAAATTATGAAAAAACGCAGACGATTCGTTGTACCGTTTTCGACTCTTAATAAGCCCTAATTGTCTGAATTCAGTTTCCCCCTCCCGCGCGAAGCGCGGAAGTTTTGACGTTTCATTAAATTATCAGAGAAAGTAAACGATTCGTTGAACCGTGCTCGTCTCTTAATTATCCCTATTTATCTGAATTCAGTTCCCCCTCTCGCGCGAAGCGCGGAAGCTTTGAGGTTTCCTAAAATTATTAGAGAAAGCAGATGATTCGTTGTACCGTTTTCGACTCTTATTAAGCCCTATTTATCTGAATTCAGTTTCCCCCTCTCGCGCGAAGCGCGGAAGCTTTGAGGTTTCCTTAAATTATTAGAGAAAGCAGATGATTCGTTGCACCGTTTTCGACTCTTATTTATCCCTATTTATCTGAATTCAGTTCCCCCTCTCGCGCGAAGCGCGGAAGCTTTGAGGTTTCCTTAAATTATTAGAGAAAGCAGATGATTCATCGTACCGTTTTCGACTCTTATTAAGCCCTATTTATCTGAATTCAGTTTCCCCCTCTCGCGCGAAGCGCGGAAGCTTTGACGTTTCCTTAAATTATTAGAGAAAGCAGATGATTCGTTGCACCGTTTTCGACTCTTATTTATCCCTATTTATCTGAATTCAGTTCCCCCTCTCGCGCGAAGCGCATAGGCTTTGAGGTTTCCTTAAATTATTAGAGAAAGCAGATGATTCATCGTACCGTTTTCGACTCTTATTAAGCCCTATTTATCTGAATTCAGTTTCCCCCTCTCGCGCGAAGCGCGGAAGCTTTGACGTTTCCTTAAATTATTAGAGAAAGCAGATGATTCGTTGCACCGTTTTCGACTCTTATTTATCCCTATTTATCTGAATTCAGTTCCCCCTCTCGCGCGAAGCGCGTAGGCTTTGAGGTTTCCTTTAATTATTAGAGAAAGCAGATGATTCGTTGTACCGTTTTCGACTCTTATTTATCCCTATTTATCTGAATATAGTTCCCCCTCTCGCGCGAAGCGCGGAAGCTTTGAGGTTTCCTTAAATTATTAGAGAAAGCAGATGATTCGTTGTACCGTTTTCGACTCTTAATAAGCCTTATTTGTCTAAATTCAGTTTCCCCCTTTACCGCGAGGCGCGGAATCTTTGACGTTTCATTCAATTATTAGAGAAAGAAGACGATTCGTTGCACCGTTTTCGACTCTTAATAAGCCCTATTTATCTGAATTCAGTTTCTCCCTCTCGCACGATGCGCGGAAGCTTTGACGTTTCCCTAAATTATTAGAGAAAGCAGATGATTCGTTGTACTTTTTTTGACTGGTCAAAATGAAGTTTTTCCCTCCCGCGCGAAGCGCGAAATTTTTGGCGTTTCATCAAAATATAGAGAAAGGAAGACGATTCGTCGTACCGTTGTTGACTCTTAATCCTTGTTTGAATTTAGTTTCCCCGAAAATTTCAAACCTCTGATTTCTTTAGCTGATATTATAGAAAAGTGAAACTTCGAGAAAATACAAGTATTGTAGTTGTAGTCACTCTCGAAGTCGTCACAGCCGATAAACAGTCACAGTTCGAAGGGGAAAAAACTTGTCGGCCGACCGACAATATACATCTCACCGACTTCAAACTTCTGCATTGATATAGTAGGCCTACACGAGGATTGAGCAAGAATACCGACACAGCTGACCCGACACAGCAACATATTTACCCGTGTCTTTCTTGCTCCCTCGACGAGACGACTCAACCCAACAACCCCCCTCTCTCTTTTACACCCACTCCTCCTCTCTCAGGCTCTTACCTCCCCTCTCTCTCCTCTCTTTCATCCCCCGTTTCTTCAGTTTCCCTTTTCTCTCTTTTTTCTTTTTTTTTTCCTTTTCTTTTTTTTCTTTCTTTTCCTTTCTTTCCTCTCCTTCCTCTTTTTCTTTTTTCTCTTTCTTTCTTCTCTTTTCTTTCCTTTCTTTTCCTTTCTTTCCTTTCTTTTCCTTTCTTTCTTTTCTTTTCCTTTTCTTTTTTCTTTTCTTTCCCTTTCCCTCTCTTTTTTTCCCTCCCCCTTTTCTCTTTTTTCCCGACGGCAGCGCAATTTTACCGACAATATCCTGACAGGTGGGGGGGTGTCGCACCCCCCACACCCCCCCTTTGGCGACGCCCCTGGTCTAAGCAAGATATTTTTACAATTTTGGGGGTGGGCCAGCCCTGTGGGGAATATGGAGAAAAACCTGCGCTTTCATATGACACCTCACTTATTGAGTATCACCTTCAGGATCACAACAGATAAAGGTTTGAATCTCGAATTGAAAGAAAAAAACTTGACTTTTTTTGCATGGTCGCGCAATGCACGTAGACTGCTTAGAGACTACATTGCGTGCAATCTCTATGGAAAGAATTAGCACAAAACATCGGGTGCGCGATCAGACACCCTGACTACTACTAGATCTAAGCATTTTCAGCAACTTAACAAACATGTTTATGAATAATTTCACGTACCCTTTTTGTTCTTGCTGTCAGCGAGTTTTGCATTTGATAAATTGAAATCTTGGGAGAGTTTCTTTAGCCATGTTTGTCTTGTTTGGAATTGTCTTGTCTTGTATGAAAATACCGAACAAATCTTCGCACACTTACGGTATCCTCGATCGCTCAAACCATTTCACCAAGACTGAACTATTTTTCCGGTAACCATGGTAACTGGGATTTTAGAACTATTTTTTTAGAACTATTTTACCGGTAACCATGGTTACTGGGATTTTAGAACTATTTTTTAAAACTATTACATGGGTTTGGAATTTTACCGGGAATTTTACAGGAATAGTTAAAGTTTATGAATGCAATTTCGACCAATCAGATGGCTGGATTTCTTAAGTGAGATATAAAATGAGAAATATGAAATGGTAGGCACTATTTTATTGAGTTCAATTTCAATACACCAGTTTACGGTTACATCAGTGCGCATGCGCAGACATGTAATTGGCTTTGAGACAAAGCCAATGACCTGAGTTCAGTGGTATTTATGCGTAAATTAAGATTGCGCCCATACGCAGCGCGTAGGAAGTGATATCATCATAGCAATTCAGGAACGCCGGTACCCCTCAGTTTTTTTCA
The DNA here is from genome assembly GCA_035222895.1 of Strongylocentrotus droebachiensis. NCBI lineage: Eukaryota > Metazoa > Echinodermata > Echinoidea > Camarodonta > Strongylocentrotidae > Strongylocentrotus > Strongylocentrotus droebachiensis. Next base: position 133,614 of record JAVYIG010003707.1, read on the forward strand.
AGTTCTTGGCCTGTCTGCCGACCAAAAATCATCCAAAATGAACAGCTGTGCAAACATCTGTTCTTCTGCTTCACAAGCTCTGATTGCAAGGAATTCAAGAGCAATTGCCAGACCCCTCTGTGCAGCAACTAGCAATACAGATGTCAGTTCAAAAAGGACACTAGCCTCATACAGCAGCCTAGCAGGGCTTAGCAGTGCAATGAGTGTAAAGAGTCCAGAGACACTTGTTAGTCAAATTGTGAGCCGTGGCTTCCAGACGTCTGTACCACAACGTGATGTAGAAGCCGCAGCTAAGTTCATCGGCGCAGGTGCTGCCACCGTAGGACTCGCTGGCTCAGGAGCTGGTATCGGAACAGTTTTCGGAAGCTTGATCATCGGCTATGCCCGCAACCCATCACTCAAGCAACAGCTATTCACATACGCCATCCTTGGCTTTGCCCTCTCAGAAGCCATGGGTCTCTTCTGTCTTATGATGGCTTTCCTGATTCTCTTTGCATTGTGAGCAGCATTGTTCAATAGCTTTGTTGTACACAGTTCAGCCATGCCCATTTGTTTCATAAGTATATAAAATATTAGAGACCATATTGTGAATTACATTCTGCTTGATTGGTCTTCAAAGAGAGAGAGTTCTAGTGAATGTTCTGAAAAGAAATGATTGCGAGTTCTGTGTAAATTTTATAGCATTGGCTATTGACAAGACAAATTATATGATTTTCCCAAAATAACTGTTATGTTACCGAGGCATAGCCATGTTGACCAATCAATGCACCGATGTCCTCCACATACTTAAATTAATACTTTCTGGACATGCAGTGCTTCATGACTGTTGACTGCATGGGCAGCAATTGTTTGAAAAACATCTTCAATGAATTGTGTTCTGTGCTGTCACATTTGTTACAGTTTCTTTACATTGTTGTTTTGTAACATCAATCTTCACTCTTGTAGGGAAATGCTCAGTCAGGGAGGGGGGGGGGCTAGTAGTCAGGTCAAGATATGGTTTGACCCCAAAAAAATTGCAACAAAAGGTTTTTCAACGGTTTCTAGTAGTATTCGACCTCATGAATAGCATACTAAAAGTCGACCAAAATCGAAGGTTCAGAAAGCTGTTATTTTCAAGATGGCGTCCAAGATGGCCGCCGATACCTAGAAATGGCCATTAATCACTTATTATCCATCCTAGAGACATAATTTTAGTGTCTATCCCATGGTTTTGGGGGTCAAAGAATCCATTGAGATAAGTAAGAATGGTTTGTAATGGTCTAGGAAACCCCCAAATCCAAGATGGCGTCCAAAATGGCCGCCATAACATAAAAATGGCTATAAGTCACTTATTATCCATCCGAGAGACATAATTGGGGTGTCTATGCTATAGTTTTCGGGGTCATAAAATCCATTAGGATAAGTTAGAACGTTAAGCAGTGGTTCAGGGAACCACGAAATCCAATATGGCGTCCAAAGGGCCACAAAACCACTAATATTTCTCAATAGAGGGCGCACTTTATAATCAGGAAATGAACTTATAATGTTTCTCTCACCCTTATGGTGTCATCGACCCCAGCCCCCCCCCCCCCCCAGCAAGAGGGTCAATTCAATTTTTGACAGGTCATTGTCAACACTGAGAGAGTGACCGAGGGAGGGAGGTGTGACAAAGACAAAGTAACAACTTAATACTAATATCTAGACACACATTTATAATACCTAATCATACAATTAAAAATGTTTAAAACCTCGTGTCATCTTATAGCGCATACACATGCAGATCTTCATGTTCCTTCATTTTGATGAGGAATGAAAAATCATCTTCTGCTCCACTATCAAGTGACTCGTTATATAGATTGCGGCATTCATCAAGTTGGCAAGGTCTACACACACACTTTTACATGGTAGTCCGTAACATATGCGGGTACAGCAAGGTATGCCACAAGCAGTACAGGAGTTGCAATGAATCAACTTATCAAGAAGATTACTAGGTACAGCCTCCGTATTCAACACTATTGTCCTCTAATTTCCAGCCCCAGTATGTGACATCCATGTCTTATAATTCACTCTCCATCCACGCCATGACTTGGTAGTATGTTCTGAGGGAGTGGAAGTTGGCGGAGGCTGGCGTAGGAGGGAGTCGCATTGGCAATTTTCTTGACAAGCAAGTTGTATCGTAATGATGCAACTGAGTTATTTCAGCTACAGCAGCAACCAGACATGAAAGACATTGCTTTGATACCAAGTTCCTCAATTAGTTCCTGTGGCTGACTTAATTGGAAGAAGGAATGTACTAGCACTGGATTTTTATGTGGGGCTGTATTTCACAAGCTTCTGAAAGACTGCTCTCTTTCCGATTCCGAATATCCTGGAAGTCGAATCGCAACCAGTGTAGGCATGTCGAAAAAGTAGTTGTGAGCATAAATCTTTACCCAGGTCCAATTTCAACGAACTGATTAATGTTATACACCTTCGGAGCCTTGCATTGCTCCATTGTAAGAGTGGAAGTATAGTTCTCTGCTATCTTCATCCGCGTAATGCAAGCGTAACACCAATAGGTCAGTGCCTTCAGTAGACTGACGACGAAAAGAATTCACTGCAGCTTTAGCAATATGTACATCTGCATCTGCAGGGAAAAAGCTGTCAGAGGCAACGAGAGCAACAGCTGACAGAGAAGGATGGCGTAAACTTGTGATGGCCACAGCAGCGCAGCTAGCGCCACCTGACTGAAGAATAAGACATCTGCATCCCCGGATACATTGCTGACGGTGCAATTACCCTTCCTCAGTTCCTCACTAATGAGATTCATGAGTCCCTACTTATTGCAGTCTTTTGATAAAAACTCATCCTTCTTGCCTGAGAATACTGTGTCTACATTGAATCTGACAACTGGAAGGGCATTCTGCCTACCTCGCTGGTGTGTATTATCATTTATTGACGGCCCTCCACCATAGCCGTCAAAAACTACATTTGCAGAACCATATAGTGGGGGGTGTTGTGAAATCAGGATATGATCGTGCTATTCTGCCAAAGCTGTCTCCTGTCTTCCATGGTATCCGATGCACCAAGAAACCACCATCAAGGACATACTGGTCTGTTTTCTTTCACGGCTTCACCCGACACTTAATGCATGATCGGTTGTAACATGAGCTAGCTGAGGCTTCTTAGCCTTCCGAATGACATTCCTAGCCTCGAAAAGTGCAGGTAGGAACGGACCGAGCTCAAAGCTCATCACCTCTGCTACCTCAAGTTCCCCCTTTTTTTTAACTACCAGGAACTGTTGAAACAGCAAAGCAAAGCAGCAATTATGGTTTGCAGGTACAATTTGTACTTTCAAAATTTCGCCCAGAGTCGTAGCTTTCCTTTTGAACGAGATTATTAAAACAGCATATTGGAAGGCTGCTGAGCTGAATAGCCCACTGAAAGGGATTGACTTGCAATTAGGTTGCTTCCAGACCTTCATGATTTTGCTGGAATCAATCGGTACCCTGACGAAAGGAACTGGACTTCGCATAATCCTTAGAACCAGATAGCAGGGAACTATAATTCCACTCTTACAATCGACAGCCAAGGCTCCGAAGGTGTAGAACTGTTAGCAGTTGAAATTGGACCTGGGTACGGGATCTGTGCTCAAAACTACTTTTTTCTGGATGTCTACACCGATTGCGATTCAACTTCCCGGATATTCTTAAAGGAAAGAAAGCAGTCTTCCAGAAGCTTGTGAAATGCAACCTCACTTTGGAATCCTGTGCTAGTACTTTCCTTCTACCAAGTCAGCCTAAGTAACTACTTAGAGGAACTTGGTATCAAAGCAATGTCTGTCTTGTTTGGTGGCCGCTGTAATGACTCAGTTGCATCATTACGATACAACTTGTTCGTCAAGAAAATTGCCAATGCAACTCCCTCCTACGTCAGCCTCCACCAAATGCACTCCCTCAAAACATACTACCAAGTCCGGATTGGGGGGGCGATTAGATTATAAACCCCTACCTATTTATAGGGGTCATTTTTCTCGAAGTTAAGCCCACTTTTCACAATTTTCACAATGCAAACACCCGAAAATTTTGTAAACACGGACCCATGTTTAGGGATATTTTTGATAAAAATGGGACCCATGTTTAGGGATTCATTAGAGCGGCACACGCATGTATGTCTTAATATGTGAGTACCCCCCCCCCCCCCCCCCCCTTTCTCGGGCTACCAAGTCATGGCATGGATGAAGGGTGAGAGGACATGGACGTCACAGACTGGGGCTGGAAATTAGAGGACAATCATCTGGTTTCACTGATGTCAAATACGGAGGCTGCACCTATAGTAATCTTCCTAAGTTGATTCATTGCGACTTCTGTATTGCTTGTAGCACACCTCGTTATACCTGCATATGTTACGGACTACCATGTAACAGTGTGTTTGTGGACCTTGCCAACTTGATGTATGCCACAACAATCCATATAACGAGTCACCTGATAGTGAAGCCGAAGATGATTTTTCCTTACTAAACTACATTCCTCATTAAAATGAAGGAACATGCAGCTAGATCTGCATGTCTATTCGCTTTAAGATGACATGAACAACACGAGGTTTTAAACATTTTTAATTGTATGGTAGGTATTATGAATGTGTGTCTAGATATTATTATTATGTTGTAACTGTGTCTTTGTCACTCCCCTCCCCCCACCCCCCCCCCCCCCCCTCGGCCATGGCCACTCCCTCAGTGTTGACAATGACCTGTCAATAGTTGAATTGACCCCTTTTCTGAGGGGTATGTGACACCATAAGGGTGAGAGAGAAATATTATAAGTTCATTTCCTCTTTATTAAGGGCGCCCTCTTTTGAGAAATCTTAGTGGTTTTGTTGCCCTTTGGACGCCATATTGGATTTTGTGGTTTCCTGAACCACTGCTTAACGTTCTAACTTATCCTAATGGATTCTATGACCCCGGAAACCATAGCATAGACACCCTAATTATGTCTTTCGGATAGATAATAAGTCATTTATGGCCATTTTTATGTTATGGCGGCCATTTTGGACGCCATCTTGGATTTGGGGGTTTCCTAGACCATCACAAACCATTCTTACTTGTCTCAATGGATTCTCTGACCCCCAAAACCATGGGAAAGACACCAAAACTATGTCTCTAGGATGGATAATAAGTGATTTATGGCCATTTCTAGGTATCGGCGGCCATCTTCGACGCCATCTTGAAAATAACAGCTTTCTGAACCTTAGATTTTGGTCGACTTTTAGTATGTTATTCCTGAGGTCGAATACTACTAAAAAAAACCGTTGAAAAACCTTTTGTTGCAACTTTTTTTGGGGTTGGGGTGTTTTTTACCGTATATAGATTTTACCTGACTATAGATGGCGTGCGATATTATATATGTATAGCCGATATATTTCCTGTATAATTCCCTTGGCACTCTACTGCGGTCCAAATACCTTGTGCGGTGGTACAGTCTGTTGGTGCAGTACTGCCATTATCAGAAGACAGTTTCAAACTGATCTAAGAAATGTGGTCTCGGTATATAAAGACGATTAAAGAGTGATTTTATTTTTAGCATGGGCGCAATCTTAATTTACGCATAAATACATGACCTCTAGGTCACTGGCTTTGTTTTCAAAGCCGATTAAAATGGCGCCCCTAACCGTAAACTGGTGTAATGCTTTGAAACTTTCCTTTAAAGGTGTCCTTTTTTGTTGGTGCTCCCCCCCCCCCCCCCTCCCCCAAACCATGGAAGTCGGTCCGCCGCCCCTGCCTACGATCCTCGCCAAATGCATACAAATGAATAGCTTGAGTGAAAAATTAAAAGGGAAAATGACATTTATGGAGGGAAAATGAAGAAAAAAAGAAAACACAGAAAAAACCGTTGAAATACAGTATATAAAAGAAACAAGAAAGAATGCCAGAGACGATGTGGTGTTAGGTTTCGAAAGGGGAAGATACGGACAGACATTATTTTTTGTAGAGAAAAATTTCCATTTTAAAACTACATTTTTTTAGATTCAAGATAAACAATGACATTACATTAAAATATCTTTCAAATATTCACCAGTAGAGCCACTGGATATTAATTGAATTCAGTTGATTCGATTTCTTTCAGTTCATTATGCTTTAATTGTACGTGCCTACAAGGCAATGCTAAACAGCCGGATCGCGGGGCGGCGTGCTGGCCGAAAATTACCACAATCTTTTGTACGGTGGGTGTCTTCGAGGATGTTAAATCCGGGGCAACTTTGGTCCTCATGGGATTTGTTTCCCGATTCCAGGCGCCGTGACCCGACTGATTCGTAAAAGCCTATAGGACAGAATTCTGAAGACTCGCAGGTACATTTTGACGGTTCAAACACATCAACTAAAAAAATGAACATAGCCTATATGTAGCATTATGAACATACGGACATCGTTTGTTTCGGTATATCTACACGTACACGCTGAGTTTTTCATTTTCGATGATATATATTCAAGATATATATATAGTTTGATTCAATTTTTGTCAGTGGGCACAAGGTTATATGATCATACCGTTCAAATATTTACAGACATAATAAGTTCTGTAAATGAGCAATAAAGTATCCGTCAAGTTCAACAAAGCTACTTAATATGTAAATGGGATTTTCAGATATTTACTTTTAAATTTTAGTCAGGTACCTACTTTTTATTTTTTATGACGCATTCTTCCAATAAAAAATCCATGGGCTGGCTAATGTGTAAAAAGGGGAGTACCGTATATGAATAATCTTTATACCCAAAATAATAATATGTCAAGAATATAGTTTGCTATGCGTTTGTTATGTAACCCTTGTTAAATTACAAAACATTGTTGTATTTTTTTTGTTCTTCAAACACTCGCATATTTTTTTATCCTATGCATTTGTCTTTGTTAATACTGTTGAATAACTTCAAATTTTGGGTTCTATGTTTAGTGTGTTGTATAGCAATAATTAAAACTAATATAACCAGTCTGTGGTAATCGGCATACGATAGCAGTGACTTCTACCCATCAACTATTACTTGATTCTCGTCTGAAGAAAAAGAGACAATGGGTATCAAAACGTAAGAAACATTTATACTATGACGTCATGGCATGATTAATAAACAGTTTATCTCTCCAAAGTAATAGATTATGTTTACAAGCTTATAGAGTTGATTGCATGCACACTATAGAATAAACAAAGGAATTAATCAATACTAAGCTATTTGCGTGGCTCAGAAAACATCGTAATGAACGAAAAGTCTTTGATTTTGTTAATTCGATTAAACTGCCAAAACAGAAAATGTAATTATTTTTATAGCGTGGACATGGGGGTCAAAATCTATGAGGGATCCATCATTCGTCCCATGAAAAGGACCGATTTCGTCGACCGGTGACGAATCATGAAGAGAAATGGGTGGTCTGCTCGAAACAGGATCGGCTTCTCACGTTCTACTGGTGGAATTGAACAGGTCAAATACCTAACCTCAACAGCCGTTGCAGCAGCTGCCTCACTCCCTTCCTCATTGATATCAACAAAGGCCTTATGGATGACGGCAGAGATGTGAAACTCTCTATCACCTGAGATGCCTTCGAAATTAGCCCTATCCTCATCAAAAGCGTCGGGCATTCCCATTCGTTTCAAAACCTCCTTTAGTTGATATGTTGCTTCTAGTTTGAACTTTGGTAATAGTACCTTCACTTCTCTTGATTTAAGCCCTGCGTCCCAGGATTGCAGGATGTCCACAGAGAGGTTCGTCTCAAGTTGACCAAGGCCATCATCTTTGGTGGGAAGAGCAATCAATAGACTCAGATTGTGGCCTTTGTAAGGCAGCTCTAGCACAAGACAGTCATTAGTGTTGTCAACAGCCAAATCAAATCTTCCCTTTTGAGTCATAAGACTCACCGGAACGTTCTTTCTCTTGAAAAACTTCTTTCTCTCATCGAAAACCTTGAATTTATCCTTTTTAGTATTGTGGGCACGAAATGTTGATTTCCAGTTCGCCTTGAAATAAATGGCATTCACCAGGACAAGGCGTGTGAGATCATTTAGGATTCCAGGAGCAATCAGGTTTTTGATTTTATCCTCGGTCTGCTTTGAAACCCAATCATTGATTGATTGAGTGGCAATTGGAGCTTCAAAGTTATTTACCGCCTCTATGGCTGCTCCATAATAGGAAGCAGTTCCTTCAAGAAATGACTGAACGAAGTTGTAGCCAGATTTGCCATATAGCCTGTAGGCGCAATGAATTTGGGAATCGTAATTTGTTTGGTAAAGCAAGTTGTTTAGCTCTTTGAATGTTTCATGAAGTTGATCTTGGTCTATCTGATTGAAACGGAAGACATCAGCGATTTGAGTTGCTGTATCACCTCGGGCTCCTAGCTGTGTCATAGCCAGAGCGGTCGATATGCTGAGAGGGGAGAAGAACAGATTTTTACCTCTCCGTTCATCTTGAAGAGTTTGATAGAGATCCAGGGCGAATCCGATGTTCGCACTTGAAAGCTGGACCAGTTGCCCAGACGTATCTTGCTGCTTAGAGAATGCCATGTCTCTGATATATTCTGACCTGTGGATAATTATAGAGAAAACACGATTTGTTGAATGGTAACGTTCAACCATCCAGGGGAATCTGTTTTTCAAATCCCAAAAGTGTGAAATTGAGGAATCATGCCTTTCCAAAAGGGCATTATAATTATCATCGATTTAATTTCCAACCCATGATCTTTTGGATTAAAGGTAAAGACCAGTAATGGTCATGCGATTGCATTGTGAAAGAAACGTTGTGGAATCGATCAGAAAAGGTTGATCATCTAGCATCTAGCATCTGCAAGGTTCTGGAATCATCAAAATGATAAGAAATTTGGCCCATTCTTCGTAAAGTTACAAGCACTATACACAGAAAGATGTATATGGGACTACCCTATCTCTCTCACCAGACCATGAGAGAAATAAATTTACCAAATATATGAATTAGTAGGCGGTTTCCCGGCAAATTTGTTATCATCATGTATTAGTCAAAACATATTATTTCACATGATTGGTAATGAGAGCTTCCATTTCATTTTTTGAAATTGGGGCGTTGCAAATACTGGTCTTTACCTTTAAAGACGATTGCGTTATTCACAGAACCAAAAAGTCAAATAAGATAAAAATGTCATCCAGGTTAATTGCTCCCAAGCATAAATACAAGATATTTCATTTATTTTATTTCGCATATTTGTACAGATTATCATGTTCAGCTATATAATCATTACGAAACATTGTTAAAAACATTAAAATGGGCTGGTTTACAACAGGGCTCTGTTTAAAAACAACATACAAATTACAATGTACAATATTATATATATAAATGAAAGGGGTAACGAAGGCTAACACACACACACACACACACACACCTGTTTACCACCTGTTTACAAAATACAAATTAAATTAAAATCAAGCATAAAATGAATTTGATCTCACTGCAACCCCCCTCCTCCACCTTCATAACAAAAAATTAGCTATTATTTGCCAGGTTTGATAACATTTTTGAAAATGGCTCAGGACTCGGCAGATCGGCATTCATCAGACAAACAATTCCATTCATTTATACTAACTGGTACGAATGTCCTCTGATAAAATTGAGTTTTACATTGATGGATACGTAATAACAACCTGTTATTGCTTCGTGTTACACGTGTAGAAAAATTGTCATTTAGAACAAATTTACTACATAACTGGGATGGTGCTACCCCACTTACACATTTATACACCATGCATGATATTGACTTGTTAAACAGTTCTTTTAGAGTAGGCCGGGCTAGTATTCAAAAAACTGTTTCCGATGAGGTTTCCCAAGTATATCCACTTACAATATATGCTGCGCGCTTGTGTAGCGTATTTAATATTTTGTATTTAGATTCGGATGAAGGTGACCAATATAATGCATGGGGGAGAACAAATCCCCAATATAATATTTTAAGTTGATCAACATTAAATATATACTTGTTTCTTCTAATTAAGCCAAGTTTTTGTTTCATGACTTTTGCAATAGAAGTAACATGAGATTTGAATGTCAAAGTATCATCAATCGACACCCCCAGACACTTATAATCAGATACACATTCAAATAAGGTACCATTAATTATAACAAATATGTTTTTATCCTGCAAGGTATTCAATCGTTGTCGAGAACCAAGAAGCATCACTTTCGTGTTTTTATCATTTGTCCACTTGTAGACTTCATTCATTGCAGAATTTAATTGACTTTCAACCGATTCTAGATTACTACCACTAACATACAGAGTTGCATCGTCAGCAAACATGTATATGTTTAAAAGCCTAGTACTTATGTGCTCAAAATTTCATCCAAAAACTGACAAGATCAAACATTATTGTCAGATATAATGATAATGATAGCCCGTTCTTGTATAGCGCATAACACATTATGATATAAAGTCTCCATACGCTCCCAAAGAGCTTTGAAAACATTACAACTAGCTTTTGCTGCGGAAGCCGTTATCACTTTGTATATCACCCCCTAATCATGTGATATTTTGTAATGACAAACATTTATGATGATGCTCTCCCTTTATATCTTAACAGTATATTATTATAAGTGAACATAATATTCGTATATTTACCCACATACAACAGCACAATTCCGCTTCAAAGTGCAACGTGTGTAGTCAAAGTTATTATAGGCCTGCTACTCAATGGACCAACTACAATTGTACACTGTATGACTCATAATATATTAACAAAATGGCATCCGTCATGATCACATGATATACATGACAGCATTTCGGGGGACACGTCCCCCCCCCCCCTCGATTTTTGTAGGGGGGGGATCGTCCCCCCGGAAAATTTTAAAAAGTACACAAAAATAATGTACAGCAAATACTGACTAAAGACTGCAACACACTATTAGGCTTTGGAGGGCCCAAGAGTGCAGCGTTTAGACAAATAAAAATGCAAAAATCTTCTGGCTCGGGAGCTATGCTCCCTCGCATAATATCCTTCAAAATGTACAATTAATATTGTAGAAAAGTGAAGTGTGAAACAGGTATTTTGTTTGTTTTCATACTATAGTTTTGCTAAGGAATATAATTTACCTTGACCCCTCTCGTTCACTATGCTCACTCACTCGTGCTTTGGGCAGTCCCCCCCCCCCCCCCCCCGATAAAACTCAAACGTGGTTTATTTCTAATTCGATACCAGTTACTAATTTACAAATGTTACTGAAATGGCATGTGTAGTGATAGCTACATGTAGTTTAACAGAGTCTGCAAATACAGACTAGCATGTATAACTAAATATAGAATGACCTGCAACCCATGACTCATGCCAGGTCATGTTATGAAACAATGAGTACTTGTACATGAGATGCCTACAAAGATGTCGGACTGACATAGAGCCTCAATAAAGCTATACAACTTATTAGTTTAATCAAAGCTCTCCAACTGGTCTTTTATAAGAACATAATAGCATGATTTTCCCCAAGCTTCCGGGGGCTCTGCCCCCTGTACCTCACTAAGGGCCCTAAGGCTTGTCCCTGGTTACTCAGCTGACCATAATTAAATTCCTAAAACACCTGAGCTTCCGGGGGCTCCGCCCCCTGGACCCAACCAGGGCCCTAAGCGGGCCTCTGGATGGTCATCTGACCATATTCAAAAGCCTAAAACCCTGAGCTTACGGGGGCTCCGCCCCCTAAACCCCACCAAGGGCCCTATAAGGCGGCCCCTGGATGGTCATCTGATCGTTATTAAATGCCTAAAACCGCTGAGCTTCTGGAGGCTTCGCCCCCTGGACCCCAGTACGATTAGTGACCTGCATGCAAGTGTCACAAATAAGGTATCAAAATATGCTCATCTGACCCTTATTAAATGCCTAAAAACTCTGAGCTTCATGGGGCTCCGCCCTTGGACCCCACGCCAAAGTTACACCCAACTTAATTGCTTTGCTCTATCTGATCGCAAATACTTTATCCCCCCCCCCCCCCCCCCTCCAACTTTGAAAAACGGTTCCGCGGGGCCTGCATGTAACATGTAAGAGCGATGATGATGCGGATTTTTTTCTCCCCTCCCCCCCAAAAAAAACGTTTTGGCTCATTACGTCACTCCTCCCTCGTTCCTCGCATTTCGTCCCCCCCCCCCCCCGGTCATGAAAAGAAATCGCCACGCCTTCACCGGACAGTGTCCCCTTCCTGGCAAACCGCCAATAAATACACGCACTAAACACACACAGAAACCTCCCACCCACGCACAAACACAGACAATTACCAATATTGAGGAAGTATATCGGATATTGTTGCAGTTTGTATATGCATTGTTCGTTATCATACCATGCGTGATATGTACTGGCTAGGGGGGAGGGTTCGAGTGAGCGAAATGAGCGCCTTCATTTTTTCTCTCAATACTGCTTACAGAGCTCGTATCGCCCCTCTAGGTTTTACGATGTGCACCTTCAACTTATCCCCTCTCTCATGCTATTTCTTATTAGGCTATGATAGTTAATGATTACCCATTCAGCGAATAGATTAACTGAGAAATGAGAAATGGTAGGCACTTTTGTTATAGGGTTCAATTTCTCTGGCATTTTATTTGAATAATACTATTGATACGACGACGTTTATTTTAAAATTTCTGAAATTCACAAGTCGACATTTTTCCTAGAAACATTCACGTACACACATTCACAGTCTTCTATTTTGCTTCTCTTGTTTTAGGTGTAAGAAGTGCCCCAACAGTGCTTACAACAAGAAGAATTCTACAGAAAATGAAAATGAAAACTTACAGAATCCTCGAAATCTGGATTACAAAAAAGAAATGTTTTAAGTCCCTTTTTGAATGAAGGGACAGATGGTGATTGCCTGAATATTAAGGGTAGTCTATTCCAATATTTAGATGCAGTTATAGTGAAAGTCCTATCTCCAGCTAGTTTCCGTGTGGTATTATATGTAAGACGGAGTGGGTCACTGGAGAAAAAAGGACATTTATGGAGGGAAAATGAAGAAAAAAAGAAAACACAGGAAACAAAACCCGGTGAAATATATAACAGAAACAAGAAAGAATGCCAGAGACGATGTTCATGATGGTGTTAGGTTTCGAAAGGGGAAGATACGGACAGACATTTTGTAGAGAAAAATTTCCATTTTAAAGCTACATTTTATTAGATTCAAGATAAACAATGACATTACATTAAAGTATCTTTCAAATATTCACCAGTAGAGCCACCGGATATTATTTGAATTCAGTTGATTCGATTTCTTTCGGTTAAGGCTTAAATTGTACATGCCTACAAGGCTATTGCTATACAGCCGGATCGCGGAATACGGTGGGTGTCTTCGAGGATGTTGAATCCGGGGCAACTGTGGTCCTCATCATACCTCATGGGATGTGTTTCCCGATTCCAGGCGCTGTGACCCGAATAATTTGTAGAAGCCTATATGACAGAATTCTGAAGACTCACTGGTACATTTTGACGATTCAAACACATAAACTAAAACATGAACATAGCCTATATGAAGCATTATGAACATACGGACATCGTTTGTTTCGGTATATATACACAAACACGCTGAGTTTTTCATTTTCCCATGATATATATTCAAGATATATATAGTTTGATTCAATTTTTGTCAGTGGGCACAAGGTTATATGATCATACCGATCAAATATTTACACACATAATACATTCTGTAAATGAGCAATAAAGTATCCGTCAAGTTTAACAAAGCTACTTAATATGTAAATGAGATTTTACGGTATTTACTTTAATTTTTTTATGACGCATTCTTCCAATAAAAATTCCATGGGCTGGCTAATGTGTAAAAAAGGGATTACCGTATATGAATAATCTTTTTACCCAAAAAAATATTAATATTTCAAGAATATAGTTTGCTATGCGATTGTTATGTAACCTCTTAGTTGTTAAATTAAAATACATTGTTGTATATATTTACTTTTCAATCACTCGCATATTTTGTTATCCTATGCATTTGCCCTTGTTAATATTGTTGGATAATTTCCAATCTTGGGTTCTATGTTTAGTGTGTTGTAAAGCAATAATTAAAACCAATATAACCAGTCTGTGGTAATCGGCATACGATAGCAGTGACCTCTACCCATCAACGATTACTTGATTCTCGTCTGAAGAAAAAGAGACAATGGGTAAAATAACGTAAGAAACATTTATATTATGACTTCATGGCCTGATTAATGAACAGTTTATTTCTCAAAAGTAATAGATAATGGTAACAAGCTTATAGAGTTCATCCCAAAAGCATTTGTTGATTGTATGCACAATATATAGTATATCAAGTAATTAATCAACACTAGGCTATTCGCGTGGCTCAGAAAACGTCGTAAAGAACGAAAAGTCTTTGATTTTGTTTATTCGATTAAACTGCCAAAACAGACAAATTTGATTAATTCTAAAGCGTGAAGAGTCTTTGATTTATTTTCTTCGATTAAACTGCCAAAACAGACAAATTTGATTAATTCTAAAGCGTGGAAAGTCTTTGATTTTGTTTATTCGATTAAACTGCCAAAACAGACAAATTTGATTACTTCTAAAGCGTGGAAAGTCTTTGATTTTGCTTATTCGATTAAACTGCCAAAACAGACACATTTGATTATTTATCAAAGCGTGGACAGGGCGGTCAAAATCTAGGAGGGATCCATCATTCGTCCCATGAAAAGGACCGATTTCGTCGACCGGTGACGAATCATGAAGAGAAATGGATGGTCTGCTCGAAACAGGATCGGCTTCTCACGTTCTCCTTGTGGCATTGAACAGGACGCATACATCATCTCATTAGCCGTTGCAGCAGCTGCCTCACTCCCTTCCTCATTGACATTAATAAAGGCCTTGTGGATGACGGCAGAGATGTGCAACTCTCTATCACCTGAGATGCCTTCGAAGTTAGCCCTATCCTCATCAAAAGCGTCGGGCATTCCCATTCGTTGCAAAACCTCCTTCAGTTGGAATGTTGCTTCTAGTTTGAACTTTGGTAATAGTACGTCCACTTCTCTCCATTCGAGCCCTGCGTCCCAGGATTGCAGGACGTCCACAGAGAGGTTCGTCTCAAGTTGACCAAGGCCATCATCTTTGTTCGGAAGAGCAATCAATAGACTCAGATTGTTTTCTTCATATATTTCATAGGGCATCTCTAGCACAAGACAGTCATTGGTTTTGTCAACAGCCAAATCAAATCTAAACTTTAGACTCATAAGACTCACCGGAACCTTCTTTCTCTTGAAAACCTTCTTTCTCATATCGAAAACCTTGAATTTATCCTGTGTAGTATTTTTGGCACGAAATTCTGATTTCCAGTTCGCCTTGAAATAGATGGCATTCACCAGGACAAGGCGTGTGAGCTCATCTAGGGTTCCAGGAGCAATCAGGTTTTTGATTTTATCTCCGGTCTGCTTTGAAACCCAATCATTGATTGATTGAGTGGCAGTTGGAGCTGCAAAGTTATTTACCGCCTCTATGGCTCCTCCATAGTAGGAAGCACTTTCTTCAAGAAATGACTGAACGAAGTATTTGCCATATAGCCTGTTGGCGGAATGAAGTTTGTAACCGGAATTTGTTTGGTAAAGCAAGTTGTTTAGCTCTTTGAATGTTCCATGAAGTTGATCTTGGTCTATCTGATTGAAACGGAAGACATCAGCGATTTGATTCGCTGTATCACCTCGGGCTCCTAGCTGTGTCATAGCCATAGCGGTCGATATGCTGAGAGGGGAGAAGAACAGATTTGTACCTCTCCGTTCATCTTGAAGAGTTTGATAAAGATCCAGGGCGAATCCGATGTTCGCACTTGAAAGCTGGACCAGTTGCCCAGATGTAACTTGCTGCTTAGAGAATGCCATGTCTCTGATATATTCTGACCTGTGGATAATTATAGAGAAAGCACGGTTTGTTGATTGGTAACGTGCAACCATCCAGGGGAACCTGTTTTTCAAATCCCAAAAGTGTGAAATTGAGGAATCATGCCTTTCCAAAAGGGCATTATAATTATCATCGATTTAATTTCCAACCCATGATCTTTTGGATTAAAGACGATTGCGTTATTCACAGAACCAAAAAGTCAATTAAGTCATTAAAATCAAGCATAAAATGAATTTGATCTCACTGCAACCCCCCTCCTCCACCTTCATAACAAAAAATGAGCTATTATTTGCCAGGTTTGATAACATTTTTGAAAATGGCTAAGGACTGGGCAGATCGGCATTCATCAGACAAACAATTCCATTCATTTATACTAACTGGTACGAATGTCCTCTGATAAAATTTAGTTTTACATTGATGGATACTTAATAACAACCTGTTATTGCTTCGTGTTACACGTGTAGAAAAATTGTCATTTAGAACAAATTTACTACATAACTGGGATGGTGCTACCCCACTTACACATTTATACATCATGCATGATATTGACTTGTTAAACAGTTATTTTAGAGTAGGCCGGGCTAGTATTCAAAAAACTGTTTCCGATGAGGTTTCCCAAGTATATCCACTTACAATATATGCTGCGCGCTTGTGTAGCGTGTTTAATATTTGGTAGTTTGATTCGGATGAAGGTGACCAGACGGTTGAAAAATATAATGCATGGGGGAGAACAAATCCCCAATATAATATTTTAAGTTGATCAACATTAAATATATACTTGTTTCTTCTAATTAAGCCAAGTTTTTGTTTCATGACTTTTGCAATAGAAGTAACATGAGATTTGAATGTCAAAGTATCATCAATCGACACCCCTAGACACTTATAATCAGATACACATTCAAATAAGGTACCATTAATTATAACAGATATTTTTTTATCCTGCAAGGTATTCAATCGTTGTCGAGAACCAAGAAGCATCACTTTCGTGTTTTTATCATTTGTCCACTTGTAGACTTCATTCATTGCAGAATTTAATTGACTTTCAACCGATTCTAGATTACTACCACTAACATACAGAGTTGCATCGTCAGCAAACATGTATATGTTTAAAAGCCTAGTACTTATGTGCTCAAAATTTCATCCTAAAACTGACAAGATCAAACATTATTGTCATATATAATGATAATGATAGCCCGTTTTTGTATAGCGTATAACACATTATGATATAAAGTCTTTATACGCTTCCAAAGAGCTTTGAAAACGTTACACCTAGCTTTTGCTGCGGCAGCCGTTATCACTTTGTATCACCCCCTAATCATGTGATATTTTGTAATGACAAACATTCACGATGATGCTCTCCCTTAATATCTTAACAGTATATTATTATAAGTCAACATAATATTCGTATATTTACCCACATACAACAGCACAATTCCGCTTCAAAATGCAACGTGTGTAGTCAAAGTTATTATAGGCCGACTACTAAATGGACCAACTACATGTACGACTCATAATATAGTTACAAAATTGCATCCGTCATAATCACATGATCACATGATCACATGATTACAGGATTTCAGGATCACGGGACCATGTCCCCTTCCTGGCAAACCGCCAATAAATACACGCATTAATACCATATATTCATACTTGTCGTTCTTGACCTCTGCACTCAGAGAGCAATAACTCATTAATGTCTCGATTTGGTGTCAGCTTGGGTTGGTCCACAGTAGATCGCCCTCCCATGGGTGGGTTGATTTTTGCTCAATTATGATACATTTTTTCACACACACGGTGAGTTTGTTAGCTCACCCGGTGTGATGGGGATGTGTGCATCTTCAGGTATACTTGTTGTAGTCATCCATGCTGTGGTCGATGCATCGTTGGGTAGTTGTTCTCTGAGAGTATTTTGTAAATAGTTTTATTTATTCCATATTTGTTGTTGTATTCATGAATCAGTTATCTTTGTCACATCATATGAAGGGGCCTTAACTTAACAAGCTGTGCTTCAACCAAGGTCTCCTCGTCTTTCTCTATTCTACATTGTACTGTTATGATTATATTTTGTCACATGTGTTTTCTAGAAGACAAATAAACTTGATACATGATACTTGATACTAATCACACACAGAAACCTCCCGCCCAAGGGTGTCGATTTGTATCCTTGGTTGGGGGGGGGGGGGGGTGATAGGTGCCAAAATATTTTCGGCAATGGATCAAAGCAACCAAAGGGTAGGAGCGTGTGGCAGGTTGCAACCCCTCCCAGGCACGCCGGAAGCAGTTTGGGATTTTGGGGCAAACATTCCAGGGGGCTCATCATCCAGGGGCAATGACGTAATGAGCAAAAACGTTTGGAGGGGGGGGGGGCAGAAGAAAAATCTGCATCACAACCACTCTTACACGTTACATGCAGGCCCCGCGGAACGTTTTTCAAAGTGGAGTATTAACGATCAGGTAGAGTGTAAATTGCCGGGGGGCAGGGCCTGAGTCCCGGTAGGGGGTCAAGGAGCTCAGCCCCAAGAAGCTCAGTGTTTTAGGCATTAAATTACGTTCAGATAAGCATATTTAGATACCTTATTTGTGACACTGGCAGGCCACTAATTGGCGGTGAGTCCATGGAGCAGAGCCCCCGGAAGCTCGGGGGTTTTAGGTATTTATTTACGGTTAGATGAGCATCCAGGGGCCCTCTTTAAGGCCATTGATGTAGTCCAGGGGGCAGAGCCCCCGGAAGCTCAGGGGTTTTAGGTATTTAATTACGGTCAGATGAGCATCAAGGGGACAACCTTAGGGCCCTTGGTAGGGTCCGGGGCGGAGCCCCCGTAAGCTCTGGGGTTTTAGGCATTTAATTACAGTCAGAGGAGCATATTTTGATACCTCATTTGTGACATTGGCAGGTCACTTATTTGTTCATTCTCTCTTTCTTTCTTTTTTTCTGTAACAAAATTTTTCAAAGAGTGAGGGGGCTCGAACCCCCGAGCCCGGCCGTTCTGCGGACCCTGACATAAAGGCTTAAATTGAATAAATTGATCAATTCCTGGTGAAGCCGTATGAGCGAGAATTCAATTTATTCTTGTCTGACATTGATCGTCTCGGTTAGTTTTTGATTTTCTTATTTTAAATCCTTTTCATAAGCTCCATACTGTTATGAACATGCAAGATACGTCTCATAATTTATCTTACACCTTTAACAACCCGGATTTTGTAAATATCATCAATAAACTTAACGACAGAGAAAGTTTATTCTCTAATGAAGCAGATGAGGATTCAGATTCTATATTTGTCAAAAAAACAATTGTAAATATTTTAATGAAGAACAAATTATCAATAGTACTTACAATGCATCGGCAAATCAATTAAGCCTTATTCATTTCAATGCTAGAAGTCTGTATAAGAATTTTGACAGCATTTGTGCATATTTATTGTCGCTAAATTACCCGTTTTCAACCGTTGGTATAACGGAAACCTGGATGTATAATAGACCCAACATTTTTTCACTCTCTGGTTATACATTTATTCAGTCAGCTCGTTTGTCCGGGAAAGGAGGGGGAGTTGCATTTTTTATCGATGACCAATTCACTTTTCGTATTTTAGACAAAATTAATGTCAATATCGTAGGAGTAGAATCACTTTATATTGAAATTGAAAGTAAAATCTGTAAGAATATGATTATAGGAGTTGTTTATCGCAAACCCTCAAGCAGTTCTATCGATTTCATAAACAGATTTGAAAATATAGTGCACTCGATTTCTATGAACCATAAAACATGTTATATTATGGGTGATTTTAATTTGAACTTACTGGATTTTACTAAGGTCTCAAGTATCGGCAACTTTTTGAACATGTTTTTTTCTTTTGGATTGTATCCTTTGATCAAATAAACCCACTCGTTTGTCTTTAGATTCAGCTACTCTACTTGACAATATATTTACAAATTTAACCTGTGATAGTATTGTTTCGGGTATTTGTGTTTCTGACATTAGTGATCATTTTCCTATATTTAGTATTTCATCTATAATTGGTTCACGCAGTACAAGTGAAGTCGATGCGAAGTGTTTTGTACGTAATATTACCCCAACTTCAGTTGCCTCTTTAACCAATGATTTGAAAATTACTGATTGGAACATGGTACTTCAATCAAGTGATGTGAATACGGCATATTATACATTTCTTGATAGTTTTACAACGTTATGTGATAAGCATATACCTTATCAAAAGAAGAAAAGCTACCGTAGAAATGAGATTAAAAAAACCTTGGATAACTCTTGCTATTTTGAAGTTTATTAAGAAAACTAACATGTTGTATGGTAAATATAAATCAGACCCTTCTTTTGAAAATAAATCCAAATATAGGCAATATCGTAATAAAATAAATACCTTAAAACGATGTGCTAAAAGAAAATATTATTTTGATAAATTCACTGCTGTGAAGTCTAATTTACGTAAAACGTGGAACGTTGTGAAAACTGTTTTGGGTAAAAAGAATCGTACAACGCGTCAAACGCTGCAATACAAAGGAAAAACTGTAAATGAACCAAAAGAAATTGCAAATATTTTCAATAATCATTTTGTCAACATTGGAGAAAATCTTATTAAGTCTATTCCTGACTCTAATCATTCATTCTCTGACTATTTACAAGGTAACTTTGTTCACAGTTTATTTTTCAAACCAGTAACTATCACTGTAATTTTAAATATTGTTAAAAAATTGCCTAGTGGGAACAGTTCAGGGTATGATAACATAAGTACACGTCTTTTAAAGTCTGTAATCACTTTTTTACTCGTACCTTTAACACATATTTGTAATCTGTCGCTTAAGAATGGTGATTTTCCTTCAAACATGAAAATCGCCAAAGTAATTCCCTTGTTCAAGAAGAGAGATACAGATAATGTTGATACCGTCCTATTTCCATTTTGCCTTCTTTTTCTAAAATACTTGAAAGATTAGTTTTTAATAGACTATCAAGTTTTTTGGTTCGCTTCAACATTCTGTCTAATGAGCAATATGGCTTTCGAAAAAATTCTTCCACAGGTCTTGCTATTCTTTATTTATATGATAAAATAGTCCATTATGTTGATGTAAATAATCATGCAATATGTGTTTTTATGGATCTTTCGAAAGCCTTCGATTCTATACCCCATGATATATTATTAGTTAAATTACATTTTTACGGCGTAAGAGGTTTACCTTACAAATGGTTTTAAAGTTATCTTGCCGAAAGGAAGCAATTTACATCTGTAAATTCTCATTGTTCTTTTTTTAATCTCATATCATATGGCGTCCCTCAGGGCTCTATTTTGGGGCCTCTCTTATTTTTGATTTACATCAATGATATTGTAAACTGTTCCACTTTCTGTAAATTCACACTTTTTGCAGACGATACGACTATTCTTGCCTCAGAAAAAAAGATTGATCTATTGACCCATAAACTGAATATTAATTTGGAGGATGTATACGAATGGCTAGTTTGCAATAAGCTGTCTTTTGAATGTTTCTAAGACTAAATTTGTTATTTTCAAAAATGCTAGGAACCTAAATCCTTTATATGACAATGTATCTATTTCTATCAACAATAGATTAATTGAACAGTGTAGAGTTTTTAATTACCTCGGAGTACTTTTCGATGAAAACCTATCTTGGACTTCTCATATTAATTATACTACAAAAAAGGTTTCTCAAAGCGTCGGTATTATTAGTCACTTAAGATTTGTTATTCCACTCCGTATCTTATTCATGTTATATAATGCATTTATTTTGCCATATGTTATGTATTGCAATTCTGTTCGGGCCACGAAACATCCCTCTAAGTTACTCAAATTACATAGACTTAAAAAAGGGCATTACGACTCTGCTCTAATTCCCCTTTCTTAGCTCCCTCACAACCTTTATTTAGAAAATTCAATACTTTACATATTTATGATATTAATATATTGCAAATTGCGTCATTGATGCAACGATTTTTCTCAAACTCACTACCTCCAAACCTTATGCACCTATTTAGTCTTAACAATGTGGTCCATACCCACTACACAAAAAATGCTGATAAATTCCATCATTGGAATGCTTCGTCTAATATACTAACCGATTCTCTCCGTTATGTTGTTCCAAAAATGTGGAATTCCCTACCTCCATTTTTACAATCTGTCGGATTTAATAATTCTTTCAAAAGACTTTACAAGAAACATCTTCTTTCTCTTTATAACGCATAATTTATTTAAGACCACACCTATATTACTAATACTCCTCCTTTTTATTTTTCCTTTTCCTTTTTTTTGCTTTCTTTTTTTCTTCAAGTATATGTTATTATTACTCTGCGCCTGGTGCATTCAATTGTCAAGCCTTACTGGCTTTTACGGATGCACCATTTTTCATTTATATTTTGAATGCTGTTATGTCAATTTATATGTAAATTTGATATTGTTACATGTTATGAAATTCCATATTTTATCTTTGTATATATTGTCATGATGATGGAAATAAATTTCAATTCAATTCAATTCATATACGGTTGTCTCATTGTAAGTCGTTTTTTATTTATATATGTATGTATTATGAAAATGAGATAGCAAAATGTGTATATTGATGGTCATCTTGCGAGTAATAACCATTAACTACTCTCATCGGGCTCTCATCATTAATTTTTCTCCTCATTTTTCTTAATATTTTTTTTTATGGTGAATTATCCCCATCTCCACCCTCCCCCCCCCCCCCCCGGATCGACACCTATGAGTCAGTCCCACCCACGCACAAACACAGACAATTACCAATATCGAGGAGGTAAATGGGATATTGTTGCACTTTTGATATGCATTGTTCATTATCATACCATGCGTGATATGTACTGGCTAAGGGAGGGTTCGACATTTTTCCTAGAAAAATTCACGTTTAAACATTCACAGTCTACTTTATTCTATTTTGCTTCTCTATGGATTCTTAATACATAAATTGTGTCTTCTTGATGTATACTTTTCTTCCGGTTTCTGAGTACTATACTTGGTCGGGGAGAAGGACCATATCGATAACGGATGGCCCATTTCTTCTCCAGCAGTCACATGTGGCACTCAGAAGGCTGTTTATAACAACAAAAAATCCGAATGAATAATATCAATAAATCCACTACTCAATGGAGTACAGCACAATTTTTCCACCTCTAATAACTGCCCCTTTTATTTTTGACACGTGCCCCTTTTCCTTTCTAATAAATGCACGTTTTCCTTCTTATAAGTGCCCCTACCCCTTCTCATAATTACCAATTTTCATCTCTGATAAGGGCACCTTTTATTTTAACATGTGCCTCTTTTCTTATTAATAAGAGCTACTTCCCTCTTTCATAAAAGCCCCCTTTCATCTCCGATAAATGCCCCTATTAAAATCTGATGGGTGCCCCTTTCCTTTCAACTAATGAACATTTTCCTTTTATATAAGTGCCCCTTTTCAATTCTTATAAATGCCCCTATCAAAATCTGATGGGTTTTCCCATTTCCCATTCTAACAAGTGCCTTCTTTTTTTGTTATCCCTGTCTCTTTTTTTAGGTATAAGAAGTGCCCCATTTTCAATTCTGATAATTATTATTACCCTTTGTACTTTGACACGTGCTCCTTTACATGTCTAATAAGTGTCTTATCCCTTTCGATAAGTGTTCCCTTTTCCTCTCATCATTAAACGCGCCCCTAATTTCAAGTGACTAAGAGCAACTTCCACCAGAGGTCATGCGTCAATTATGCCAAAGACGAAGTATTCTGGAAGAAAGCAATATATTATGTGCGCTCTATAATTTTCGTACGAGAATTTTTGTTGTACGAGAAAAATATATTCGTACAAAAATATAGATATGCGCTCACTTGCCTTTGGTAGTCTTTGAATGGATCTTATTCATATCCCTAATTAGTCCCTGCCATATTATGTATTCCCAATTCTCACATCCTGTACCAGCGTGCCACAGATCATACATCCATTTACTATGTTGACATTAAACAAAATATAGGCCGAGATCAATAGCTGGGAACATTCGACCTACTCGACGTTTTACAAGACTGACATGCAGGGTTCGTCGCTTGTTATTCGGCTCTTATATAAAAGCTGACAAATACACTGGTGCGAACTTTGATTCGAAACGACACGATACAAAGTCCACTCCAACGTACTCGAACACTGGTTGGAGCTATAAAATAACAGCTAGTAGACATGCGTTGAGTAAACAAAATTGATTTATTGTATTTTATATATACATTTGGAATAGAACATGCTGATGCA
The DNA here is from genome assembly GCA_035222895.1 of Strongylocentrotus droebachiensis. Taxonomy (NCBI): domain Eukaryota; kingdom Metazoa; phylum Echinodermata; class Echinoidea; order Camarodonta; family Strongylocentrotidae; genus Strongylocentrotus; species Strongylocentrotus droebachiensis. The sequence continues at coordinate 157,691 of JAVYIG010003707.1, forward strand.
AGCATAATGATCTACTAAAAATTAGTAAAATGTTGCGATGGCTCACCGGTACACTATATTTTGATGTTTTCGGTTTCATACTTGTGTTTGGTTAGAGTGGAAGAGGTCTAATATACACGGCGCCAAAATGAACGGGAAGAGAGTGGCTATCATAGGAGCTGGAGTTTCCGGTCTCGTTGCGATAAAAACATGTCTCGAGGAAGGGCTACAACCAGTGTGTTTCGAAAAGGTCAAACAACTAGGTAAAGTATAAATAATGTCCCGTATAATTATATGTATGCATGTATGCATGCACGTAGAATTCACTGTACGTTGTGCACGTAGCGGCCGTGTAGAACCCGGTCAATGAACAATAGGGGGAGATATACCAGGGAGGTGATATTACGAGTGTACTGTTTGCATTGACACTGATGACAAGGCTTAAAGTACCTTATAGTCAAACTGACAAGATCGAAAACAGACCGACAACAGCTAGACAGAACAGATATATTATATCGGTCGGTTAGGAGTCGGTCTGAAGTCGGTTTGGCCGCAGTGCGACTGAGGTAATACCAGAGAAAATATAAATCGACCATGTGAATATGCCGATGCTATATATAGTATTAGAGCTAATTTCTCTATAATTTATATACATGTATGTATAATATTCACTATTCAGAATACCAGTTTATTCCCTCTGTCTCATTATAACTTCAAATGATCATAAAGAGGAGAAGATCTGACCTGTATTCATCAATCACAATTGATGGCGGTCTCCTGCGTTTTTTTATACCTGTTGATACTTTATCTCTTTTCATTGAAAATATTTGTGTTTGTATGCATCTTATTTATACTGAAAACTTTATTATTATGTATAATGAAGAAATAATTGTTAGTTTATGTATTTGATTATGTATTATTTTGAAAACGCAGAAAGAAAAACAAAAACAAACAAACAAAAACAAAATACACGACACCGTGTATCAAATGGTAAACATATCACGTACAGACTCTCGAAAATGGTGAAACTTATAAATAAAAACTCTCGAACTTTCGTTGGCTCACAGCATTTTACTCTGTCTCTGGCAATCTGTCCTTGTGCTTCATATATACATATATATATATATATATATATATATATATATATACCACGAGAACGGGTAGATTTGTTTTGGCTACACCAGATGCAATCACCGACAGACAGTCTGTCAAACCTCATAGCAGTTAAATAATTATTCATTTTTTCTCTGAGGGGCCAACCCGTCTCTGCGGTAAAGCGGTTTAGGTTCGACTCCCGGCGGAAACAATTTGTGCAACCTCTGTAGTTATTTCCACAGAAGGAAGCAGTAAGGAGGAACAAGGAAAAGGCGACGCAAATTATTACTCTCTTTTGATTTCTCACGTTATAATAATAAAATAATAACAATGATAATAATAATTGGATTTCTATAGCGCCTTTTACAGAGGATACAAGCGCTGTCCCTTATATATAGTCAATCAACAAATTATAAAGTATTGTACTTGAAGAGGTATGTTTTCAGATGTTTTCTTCATTTCACCTAGCATGTATATCCTAAAATATTTCAAAAAATGTTATTGTGTTGGCTCAGTCAGTAGAGCGTCCGCCTCACAACCGGGTGGTCGTGGAGTCGAACCCCGGCCGCGTCATACCAAAAGACGTTAAAAGACGGGAGTTGCTGCTACCTTGTTTGGCGTTCAACAATAGGGGATAGAGCAACGTCGATCTGGCGCTGCTCAGTGGCTGCCGGGCTCACGATCAATTGGGCAAAAAGAATTTCCATTTTCGGTTTAATAAAATTTGGAGTGGACTTTAAAAGATTAAAAGATTATTATTAAAAAGGATCTTTCGTCTATAGTCTTGCTCTGCTTTTTCATTTTTCATTTGAATTAATTTCTGGTAAAACAGGTGGCATCTGGGTGCACAATGAAGAAGTAGGATCCGATCCGACCGGACCAGCTGGTATCTATGATGGACTCATTACAAACGTGAACAAGGAGATGATGGCTTTCAGTGACTTCTCATTCCAAAGACACATTCCCCCATATCCATTGGTAAATAAAACGCATCAATGATTAACGCATCAATGATGAAAATTTAAAATAAAACGAAAATGACTCGTTAATTACAAATTTTGATGACTTTGTCAAGGTACCTTCAGTTATTTAAGCATTAAGTATATCCAATTCAAATTGACTGCATTTCATAGGAGTAAAAGGAACTTCAAGCATGACGCAGGTGTACAAAAATGCATGTAAATTTTGAGCGGACAGAACCTTTGGTTAGTTTACACGATGATATACCATAACTATTATGATTATTGTTTAATGTGGAATTTGAACCTGAAGGTCTGCGCGCCAATCCGTAAGTTTAAATTATTAAAATCGAGTTCTTATAATAATGAAAGAGAGAACGTAAGCATCGAAAGAAAAGAGTGAAATTTCTTAAAATTTACTTGAAAAATAAATTAATATTAATCTTCTTTTAAACGTGGGGAACTATTGAAACCATTTTTAATCAGTGAAATTGAAATTGCAAAACGGGGTTTTTCGCATTGAGTGATTACATCTGCTCTTTCCTTCTCTAGACTATATCTGACAACGCTGAATATATTATTATATAATTACTTGATTCCTCCACAGAGGGAAGACGTAAGGAATTATTATATTAGGTACGCTGAGGAGTTTGATCTGACCAAGCATATCCAGTTCAACACAACAGTCGTAGAGGTAACGAAGACTCCAGATTTTCAAGAAACGGGAAGGTGGAGTGTGTGTACCCAACACAAGGATGGGCAGCCCCAATCAGAGGTAATTTTTTAAGCGCCTCCAGGGGGGGGGGGGGGGTGTTTCACAAAGATTCTAAGTCGACCTTAACTCTAATTGGACTTAAATATTATGGAGAGCCATTTGTAGCCTTATAATGAAATATATTCAAAAGCAAAAATTCAAGTATTTTAGAGTTTTCATAAATTCCACTGATCAAGAACATGAAATCTCCTATGATAATAGAAAATATGAATGATTTGAATCAACATTTTATGCCTTTTGAAATAAGTTTTACAATATCTTTTCAAGGATGCTAATGGCTTTCCATAATTGTTAAGTCCAACTTAGAGATAAGTTCAACTAAGGATCTTTGTGAAACACCCCCCTGATATAATAAAACCTTGCTTTTATGAGAAGGGGGGTCCTCACGTGAAGGGTGTCACTAACAGTGGTAGAGTACGTAGAGGTATGTCTGACACCGCTCCTCAAGAGCTCCGTTGTTTTGTCTCATGATTTTTAAGGTATGTTGACAAATGAAGGGGAAAAAAAATTCGCGGGGTAGGTGATTTTGTATCTCAGATTTGAAACTGTGAGCCTGTGTGAGGTACTTTTTCATTTCATGTTGGGAATTTTCCCCGCTTCCTCTTTCTTGTATTTTAACATTCTAGCTCATCTCAAAGAAGTGTAATGATACAATCAGCTGAAACTCTAACGCTTCAAATAAAATGGAGCTATATCAGTTTACTTGAAATTAATTAGTTTTTAATTGAAACATAATATTTTACAAGTATTGTTGATAGCCTGTCCAGATGGGAAAAAGTGAAGGGGGCAGAATTCTGTTCTGGCGACTATCATGGGTTCCTCCTTTGAATATGAAGTTGCACCACGCTGTTTGCAACCCTTATCTTAACTTTATCACAATCAATCTTTATGTTGTTTATCTCACTGGAGCAGTTATAAATCACTTCCGAATTTGAACCAGCTTTATATACTAGTATTATAAGATTTTTCTCTTTCACTACAGATATTCGATGCTGTTATGGTATGTACCGGAATGTACTCGTCCGGTATAGTTCCGAATTACCCTGGTCAAAATGAATTCCGTCGTCAAATTTTACATGGCAGTCAATTCAGATGTGGGCAAAACTTCAAAGACAAGACGATCCTAGTCGTTGGTAAATAATTGTGATGGTGATCATAATAATAAAAATAATGATAGTAATAATAATTATAATAATGATAATGAGGATAATAGTAATAACGATAATAATGATAATATAACATTCATAAGGCATCAAATCCACTTAAAATCAAAAGCTCAAGGCGCAGTATAGTGCCAAAGATGTATTGTACACAAAAGATTAAAATTAGTAAGAGAGAACATACGAAAATGAAAGAGAACATTTTTTATATGCCAGAACAAACAGATATGTTTTTAAATTATATCATGCATGTAACTATAGTGTGTACTTTAGATATGAGCATATCACTCCAATAATCTATCTTCCACTATGAGCTCTAAAAATGTGTTTCTTGCTTGTCAGGCGGGATAAAAGAGGAACTTGACTTGACACACCCTTCAATATTTTGGAGGTCATTTTGTATGTTTATCCCAAGTTAAACAAAAACGAAACAAGATTAAAACAAAACAGAACGTGAGAACATTATGATAAACGTTGCGAAGTTGACCGGTTGTATGAACTATTGTTTAGGTAATATTTTATATTGAGGACTAGATAATATTTGTATTTTGTCCAACTTCTTTTATTTTACAGGGGCTTCACATTCTGCAGGAGATATTGCCATTCTGAGCAGTGATCATGCTAAAAAGGTAAATATTATTAATCCTTACGGTTACGGGGATACCACGAAATGGCCATGATTTCTTGTAAAAATTATTTTAAAATGGATGACATATTTTACTCACAAAAAGGGTCAAATTTGTATCGGTAGTTCGCGCATGTCCCTTTTCACTTCGGTTTCGAAACGCACTCGAAAAACACGTGAGGTAAAAATGTGTACTTTTGCTTATATATACATACCAACCAACCCACCAACATGGTCTGCAATCATCCTTCTTCTTATTCTTGAGACACTACGCAAGTCCTGTCAAGGACACATGGTCTAGCCGTTGCGTTGAAACCCTCTAGGTCTTTGGGGTTACAGGGTTCTGATGGGAGGAGGGGGCAGACTGAAAGGTGTTTCGTCGTCTGTTCATCCATCCCCACAGTCTCATATAGTTCCTATATCTCGACTATAGTCATGTAGAGATCATTCTTTGTCCATTGAGCATTCGCTAGTGGTTATCAAGCAGTGGCAGAATGAGGGGCACAACTGGCCAATTCATTGCCCCCGGCCCTCCCCCGCCTCACCTTGGATACCCAAATTGGCATAACGTAAGTAGGCGTATACAACCAAATTGCTACCTCAGTTGTGGCTGTTGTCTTCTCGGAATCACCCCTTTATTCTGTCTATTTAGTCATTTTCATTCCATATTTTTTTTAACGAAATACTTTTAACGATATCTATCACTCGTATAACACAAATTACTCTTTTTTGTCCTTGTTTCAATTCTAGGTATACATCAGTATGCGGGATGGTGCTTGGATTGTGCCCCGCATCATGGGCAGGATGCCCACTGACGCATACGTTAATCAAAGATGGAGAGATCTGATCCCTAGCTGGATCTTCAAACCTTTAATAGGCATCAAAATGCAGTCCTTGTTAGACTGGAGAGCACTCGGGATACAGAGCAGCAAGCATCCCGCCAACAGCAACAGCGTCATGATAAATGACCAACTCCCTATGAAGATCATGAGCGGTCAAGTGGTGGTCCGGAGTGGACTTCAACGGTTCGAAGGGTCTAGGGTCATCTTTGATGATGGTTCTTACTTGGATGATGTAGATTGTGTCGTATACGGTACGGGGTACAATCCAGCAACTCCATTCCTGAAGGAGAATATATTGGGTAAGATGTTCATATACAGAATCAAGGTTTGACAATTTATTCGATGTTTATTTATCAAGTAAACGACAATATCGGCCTGTTTGTAAATATAGTCGAAAGAACCCACGATTCAAGGACAGAGGGGGATTATAAAATGTCCCCATGACACTTGTCTTTTATTCTACCCCTCAAACAACAAAACGAAAAAAAGAAATCTCTTTTTTCTTTAAAGGCTTAAAAAATCTGAGGTACAATAATGATTCCCCTCCAAGTGTTGAAAACGAGTTTTGCCTATAACTACGTGACTGTTTGGAATAAGTTGCTGAGACAGAAAACTCAGCAAAAAATAACAATAACTGATTTTATTGTATAATAAAAGATAAAGCAATCATTCAAAAAAATAATTAAAGTATATTTTAAAGGGCAAACTCATAGACGAGCGTTAACGGTCTTACGTGATAAATATTTCATTGTAGCGCGCTTATTTCTTGTCTTGTTCAGGTAGCTCGAATCAATTAGAGCTTTACATGCACGTCATACCACCCAGACTTACACACCCTACTCTTGCGGCCATTGGTTACATCCGGTCACGTGGTGCAGTAGGACCGACGGCAGAGCTGCAAGTTCGGTACGCCCTCAAGGTGTTCAAGAAAGAGGTTGAACTACCAAGTCATGAAGACATGATGGCGGACGTGAATAGAAGAAAGGACGCTGTCGTCAAACAGTATGGTGTAAACCAACCTAAGGTATCTCTATACGATTTTTGTTTTGTTTAGAGAATCTTTTCATGCGGGTCTAGCATGTATAGAAACATAATGAGCACACAATTCATTTTTTAATTTCCAGAATTGATGGATGTATCACTATCAACGCTTATTCAAAATAAAATTTCTTCTAAGTCAACCCAATTTCGTTATTGTGCGATATTGTTTTTGTTTATAATATCTACAATTGCATTGATTTTAAAGTCAATTTGATTCATAATATCTCGACAAACTCTTCTCAATCAGTACTGATTTGAAATAATTACACCACCATTCACTGTTCTAATTTTCTTTTAGATCCTCCCGACTACCTACAACGACGAGCTTGCTCGAGCAATCGGGGCTCTACCAAGTTTCTGGAGTCTGCTCTTGTCAGATCCGAAACTGGCTTACCACTTTTACTTTAGTCCAGCATTTCCACCTTGGAACAGAATGATAGGTCCACACTCTAGACCAGATGCCCGCCAAAGGATCCTCCAATGTAGAGAAGATCTCCTATATGGGATAGCATTGAAAACGGTTCGCCCTGGAGCACTAAAACGTTTGGAAGACGTCGACAGAAACAGGACTGTATTGATTATGCTTCTCGTTTTATGTTTCTTGGGTTTCCTCTTTGCAGTGGTATTTTAGAATACATTAGATACATTTTGGTGAAGGTGATTTTAATCTCTTACTGAAAATGAGATCCACTGAAAAGGGAAAATGTCCATAATATAGTACTGTCGACTAGCATTATCATGTATTATGTCAATGTATGATGGTCGATGGCATCCTGGAAATCATGGAACAGGGGCAATGCCTTTACCGATCCTAGTCGATTGTGCCCCCATCCAACTTTCCAAGTGTCGAGTATGCTGGATGCGTTCCCTAGGGAATGTAGGATTTTGAGGTTTCCAAACATAAGTACAACATCATTTTATTATAGTACCGGTTTACTTTTGTTACAGTATAATTTTACTATTTCACACACAGACCGGCTCCTTTAACATGTTGAGGCCTACGCCACCAGGAGTGTTAAACTGTAGTATTAAATCCATGTCAAGATTCATGTGTATGTACATGCAATATTATTGTACATTGTATTACCAATTTCACTTTTGGAGAACTCGATGATTTGCTTTGGACAACGTGTAAAAGATCCCTGCAAGAACTTTGATAACTTTGTTATTATACTAGACCTATTGGTGGTATGTACACGTTCATTGTCGTTCATTATACATAATATAATAAAGACATTAATCTACATTTGCTACATTCCATCAAGGTGAGGTAACTGTGTACCTGGTTCTGGTAGGAATTGATTCATTATGCTTGAGCGCACGTAATGGCAGCCGTGCTAAAGCCAGGGTGATTATTATGGAGCGACTTGAGTGACATTGTGCAAGACATGAGCTCATTGCAAGACTCTATTAATATTATTATTATTATCATCATCATCATCATCACTCACCACGTGTCTGTGTGTTTGTTGTTTTCATGCAACTGTCATAAATGATTTGTTACAGGTCATAAAGATTCAGTCTCGATAAAAATGATCGATGTCATCGCCGGTCATTACATTAGGGCCAAGTAAATTATAGAATCCTATGAATTCTACAAAGTGCAATTTCAACAAATCTTTTTCATGAAATTCCACGGCTGTACAGAGGAGGAAAATAGCTGAAATAGTTCATGATGATACTTTTCTATGCATATCATGCTATGAATAACGCATGCTGGAAAAGAAACTTGCCCTTTATCCTATGTTAATTAACATAACTGAATTGTAAGTAATCATTTGTTTATGTTTCTTTCCTTTATAACAATAATATTATGTATTCAGATTTGTATGTGCTAGGATCCGTTTTCCTGATTATTAGTACTTGTAAAGTATAGTAATAATGACTGCTTTGAAAGACATAGTAAACAAAAATATACCATGCACTGAGAGGCTCTAGTTAAAATTATGGATCGAGGTGGCAGGAATAGCACTATTTTCTGAGGGGCGTAGCCCCGAATAAAATAGTGTTTTTTTGTCGCCGAAGAATCCATAATTTCACTAGTGGCTTGAAATAGTGCATGATATATTTGTTTTATATTTTTCAAACCAACCTTCATAAAAACATTACTAATAATGTTTACTGTCACTGAAGTAGTGTATATTTGCAGGTACTCTTGCTGGTAAGGGCCGCGCAGACGGACAAACCGCGACCGCGACCGATAGCACATTGATTTTGATCGATCGCATATATATGACGTCATCCATGGTCAAGTGCCATGGTATAGTGCACTATACCATGGATGACGTCACGGTTACATCATAGCAATGTTATGTTGGGTCCCATGATGCTATGTTGACCAATCACTGAACAGGATTTCATTGATCAAAAATATAATAACTTTTATTGCATGTTTTTTTACAAGAAAGAATATATATTTGTAAAAAAGGAAAATACTCTAGCTGTAATATCAGCAACAACAACATCAAATTTATGAAATTATAAGTTGTATGTTTAGACATTTTTTCATCATATTCTGGGCAATAAACTTTGATTGTCAATTGTCATTAGTAAGTCACTGCAGAGTCTTTTGTATGGCGTCTAAATTTCTTTAAACCCCCCCCCCCCCCCCCCTGGTAAAATGACCGTGCTTTCTCATTTTCTGAATCTAAATGTAATTTCCCAATTCATTTCGTTTTGTTCGTAAAGTGTACGTTATCCATGAAGTTGGAATAAATTTTCTTACCTCTTTTCATGAAATGATATTGACACAAATTCAAAGTTGATATCGTCTCAGAACTTTATTGATCAAACTCTTTGACTCTTTTAATTGATCAAAAAAGTTCCGAGACTTATAAGCGTTATCTATATAAACAATAAATTATTGGGAAAATCATTTCAAGAAGAGAGTGGAAGGGAAAGTCCACCTGGTATTATCTTTGGTTTTCATAAAAGCAGGAAAAACAGGAAAAACAAATTACTTAAAGTTTGAGCAATATCCGATTTAAACTGAAGTTGTCTTAATCAGTGAAACGCAAACTGGCAACACTGTGACGTATCATGCAAGCTCCTTTTCAATTTGCTTTCATATTCTTGTTATTGCGGACTAAATAGACTTGTTTCATACAGGGGTTGCATTCAGGCGCGGATCCAGGATTTCTTAGGGGAGGGGGCCCAACTTTCTTCATTTTTGTTTGCTCCCGAAAATTTGAAAATCGCGCCGGCCGAAAAGTGGCTCAGTGGGGGGGGGGGGGGGGGGGGGGGGTAGTGAGCACATTTTTTTTTTTTTTTGGTCCTCGAAATTTTTTCAATTTGCACCCCCCCCTTGAGCGCCAGGGGGGGGGGGGCCCAACCCCCAAAAAAGGTAAAAATCACGTGATTTTACATGATTTTTTTCTCAAGGGGGGGGGGGGCCCGGGCCCCCCGGGCCCCCCCCCCCTGGATCCGCCACTGGTTGCATTAAATCAAATTTGTAATAATCATATTAGGGTGAATGTATGATAGACAATTGTCTTAATAGACAATATAATCATTTTAAAAGTTTTTTGGTACAGGGGTGGGTGCAGGGAGGGGGGAGTTTCCCCCCTCCCGCGCGAAGCGCGGAAGCTTTGAAAGAAGACGATTCGTTGTACCTTTCCCGACCCTTAATACTTATCTGTATTCAGTCCCCCTCACGCGCAAAGTGCGGAAGTTTTGACGTTTCATTAATTTATTAGAGAAAGAAGACGATTCGATGTACCGTTCTCGACTCTTAATCCTTATCTGAATTCAGTTTCCTCCCCTCCCGCGCAAAGCGCAGAAACTTTGAAGTTTCTTTAAATTTTTAGAGAAAGAAGACGACTCGAAGTACCGTTCTCGACTCTTAATCCTTGTCTGAATTCAGTCCGCCCCTCCTGCGCATATCGCGGAAGCTTTGACGTATTATTAGAGAAAGAAGACGATTCGATTTACCGTTCTCGACTCTTAATCCTTATCTGAATTCAATTTCCTCTCCTCCCGCGCACGGCGCGGAAACTTTGAAGTTTTTTTAAATTATTAGAGAAAGAAGACGACTCGAAGTACCGTTCTCGACTCTTAATCCTTGTCTGAATTCAGTCCCCCCCCCCCCCTCCTTCTGCGCGAAGCGCGGAAGCTTTGATGTATTATTAGACAAAGAAGACGATTCGTTGTACCTTTCCTGACCCTTAATCCTTATCTGTATTCAGTCCCCCTCTTTCGAAGCGTGGAAGCTTTGACGTTTCATTAAATTATTAGAGAAAGAAGACGATTCTTTGTTCCGTTCTCGACTCTTAATCCTTAATTTGAACTCAATTTCCCCCGTTCCGCGCGAATCGCGGAAGCTTTGACGTTTCATTTAATTATTAGAGAAAGAAGACGATTCGTTGTACCGTTTTCGACTCCTTTCCCTTTTTCTTCCTACGTCCTCTTACTTTTTTTCTTCTCTTTCTCTCTCTTTTTTTTTTGGCCGGCGTTTTTTTTTTTGGGGGGCGACCGCCCCCACCGCCCCCCCCCCCTGGCTACGCGCCTACTGAGAAAATTCTCAAACCACAAAGATATGCATGGTTTTCTTTGAAGATGTCCCTGTGCAACACCCTCTAACAGTGATTAACAGTAAATTCTCCTAACCATTTTTAAATTTTCCCGACCGTTTTTACTTGAAACTAAGATAAGACAGGCCTTTAAAAGAAATGGTATATATAGAGAGCCAAGTTTATTGCTTTGTGAAGATCTACATTCACCTAAAATGTAATTAAATTGTAATAATATAGTTGGGAGAATTAATGAATCGATCAGATCAGTTTTTCCCAATTTTTTTCATTAATAATGGTCCGTTTTCATTCAAACTTTCAGATTATCTTTAATTGTACATCTAGCATTGAAGTCACTATACCTTAGCACCATTTTCTCTCATATGAACAATGTAATGAAGAAAGACTGGAAGAAAAAAAATATAAGTAACTATAACAAATATAAATGCGAGCGAGTGAGCTCTAGGAAATTTAAAGAAAAAGGGGCTTTAAGTCATTTGTAATTAGGGGTGCATGTTATGGAAAAAGGAAAAACACAGTTATTAGAAAAGAAAAGGTGCTCGTGTCAAAGTAAAAAGGGCAATCATCAGAGGTGAAAATGGGGCCCTTCTTGCACCTGAAAAAGGACACTCAACAGAGATGAGAAAAGATGACTTTGTGAGAATATAAACGGGGCATCTGTTGAAGGAAAAGGGCGCCTATCAGATTTTAATTGGGGATTTTTAATCAGATGTAAAAAGGAGCACTTAATAGAAAAGGGGAAGAGGCTCAAAAAGGGAAAGGGGTACTTATCCGAAGGAAATATGGTACTTATTAGAAAGGAAAAGGGGCTGTTTCAAAATAAACTTATCAGAGGCGGTAAGGGGGTACTTCTCGTACCTAAAATGGGGCACTTACCAGAGGTGGATTAAGGGACACTAATTGCAAATGAAAAGGGGACAGTTGTCGAATGAAATGGGGCGTATATCAAATTTCAATAGGGGCATTTATCAGAGGTGAATTTAGGGACATTTATGAGAAATTACGTGAAGGGGATCGTATGAAAAAGATGGGTGTTCACTTTTATTACTAGGAAAAGGGGCACTTTAACTAGTAAGGGGAAGGGACAGTTCTTAAAAAAGAAAATGGGGCACTTTCCTCAGTAAAATTGGGCGAAAGTGTGGGGGCACTTTTGTTTAAAAAGTAGGTCTATGCAGCTATAATATTCGATGCCCAAGTCAGCCCATCATCATGCCCTTAGGCGATAACCATTGGGCATGGGGAGCGAACACATTTACAGCACGTATTTTTTTGGACGAGTTGATAGCAAAATGGCGACACTCACGGCGGGAAAGAAAAATGTGCGAAAGAAAGAATCAGCTGGTCGCCCTTCAGACCGTGCTTCTGGTTCTTTTGTTGAGCCAGGTGACACCACAATGGCAGATATTTGGAAGGTTTGTTTCACAATGAAGAATGTGATGAATTGGCCCTATTATCAGTGATTATTTTCTTGATCTTAAAACTTGGTTATTGCCTTGCCCCACGCATCCGCTTTGACGTACCGTCCATGCCATGGTTGGTGACAATAAATACTTGCAGAGCTGAGCCTAGCCATCAGGGCCGGGTGCTGTGCATGTCAATGTTTTTAGCTGCACATAGAGTTCTTGTACAGCGTTTTTGCTTGAATTATACACCCCGCACTTGAGACAAGCACAAGTTATGAAGTTAAAACATACCCAAAATGAAGTAAATATTTATTAGACTCTAAATGTCCAAATAAAGATCATGACATGAGTTAAAAATTTGTTTTGTTTATTGCCTGTTTCGTGTCAATTTTCTTGTTATTTTTTTGACAATTTGAGTATTTTTCTGAAAAACGTTGTAACATTACAAATTTTAACTCGTGATCTTTATTTGGACATTTGATAAATATTTACTTCATTTTGGGTATGTTTTAGTAGGGTATCTCCACGCCGGGCCCGGAGTTACGGGTCAAATTTTGGATAGGTTTCTGAACTAGTGCCGAACGTTAAGCTTACAACAATTGGCGCATACGCGCAGATCGCTCATCCGATCTCAGCCTCATTTTCATAAGTTGGCGCCTAGCTTAGCCGACATGGGTCCTTCATTTTCAAGTACAAACTGTCTTAACACGTTTCCACCTGAGTATTGCACAAGTTAAAATAGTCTAGGCCTACTCGCAAAAGATTTATTTCCCAAAACAATGGCGGTGCCTCATGGCAACTTTTGGTAAAAGATAACTTTGAAACATTTACCATTCAGCTACAGACAGTAGAAATTCCTAAAACTAAATGTACTTGTTCATGCTTTTATTTTTCAGTATTCGCAGAGGCCAGACACCTCCTTTGACCCACACACGATGAACAGGTCTATTGATCAAAGGAGAGACAACAGACGCCAGGGGAGGTAAGTTTAAAGTTGATACTCTAAGACAATCCCAAATACTGAGATGATTACATAAATAGAAAGCTTTTAACCCCCATAATAACACCAAATGGTGTCCACTCGACAAAACAAGTTTAGAATAATGAATTTATTCGAGTAAACTCTACCAAAATATCTAAGTCTGAAACCTGGAAGTGCACGTAGAGTCGGGCCTCTATCCGTGACGTCACGAACGGGAGTCATGGGCTCAGTGAGAGTGAATGGCAGTGATATCCCTACGTAAATGCTATCCTGTCAGAGCTTAGATTTGTTGTTGTTAAGGAGTATATTTGATGGATTTTCTGTTTTCATTTGAATGAAGAATAACGAAGCAACATTTTCCAGTCGCTGATTTCTTTTTACACACTGTATATCCTCATATTCACCTATTTGGTAGAGATTTAAGACGAGTTTACTGCTTAGGAATTAAAGTTAAATCGTGCACTTATGAATAGGCGGATGCATTATATTGTCATCAGATGTACATGAGCAGTTTTGTAAAACGAATAGGTCTAGAACTATGATAGTATATCATAGATGTGTGTGACTGCCTCAAAAAAGGATACAGTACCAGTTAAACATTTTATGTTGTAAAATATCAAACTTGAACGAGATCATGCAAGCGCGCTTCCTCTATAATATTTTGGCGAGTGATGCGGCTCTTGCATGAACGTTCGTGGAGCGAGCAGAATCGGGAGGTAAGACCAAGCCGCTGCTCTATGCGCTGCTTGCTTGTGATGGAACGTACGTGCGCTAGTTATATGTTTATCGGCAATTGCAAGAGAATGAAAGCGACGTTGCCAGCTAAGAAAAACAACTAACAAAGACTTGCTCCTGACTACCGGTGTCAGAATTGGTAGATGAAGGATGTTCAGGGCCAAGGAAGGCGAAAGACATGGGAAAAAGGAAGAAGAAACCATCGGGAGATCGCTGTAGTGTATGGTAATGAACTGTGCATGGGTAGACAGCTACTGTTCACTCCGGGCCTGGGCCGATTTCAACACCAAAACAAAAATTACATGGTGAAAATATCGACTAATAGCACATCGTTGGCATGTATATGTCATAATTTTTAAAAGGGGAATTGATATTAATACTATGAAGTACTAGGGGAAGGTAAAGAATTGTACATAGAATTATGATTTATTAGACTTTTCAGCCTTTGAAACAAAAATATGCAGAAAATCGTATCACTCTGCACATGTTTGCTATGGAACATCCGGGTACGTGAATATACTCTCTCCCGGACGTGAGGTCATAAATAGTAGACCAGCGTCGTGACTGATTTTCTATGCAAAGAGAGGCGGATATTTTAGACATTTCAATTGAGGATTTCGAGTAGACAGAATTTTTTTGTGATATACTAAGTAATTGAAAAACTTAAAAATAACATATACTTGCCGTAGGTAACAAATTAAGGGACATTTATTTGCTTAGAGTATCAACTTTAAATAATTCATGTTTGCGAGTACATTTCATAGTGAATATGCAATGCACCTAAGTTAAGTCACAATCGGATACTTGTTGAGTTCATTACATATCACTAATGCACGAGCCCCAAAACATGGAAGTATTTCTTTTATACAAAGGGTCTACAAAATGAATGTAAAGTCGAGAGATAAGCAAAAAGACAACCAAAATGCCAAGAATCACACAGTCATGGGGGCAGCCATTTCCTTTTAATGACATCACAGAGATACACAGGTGCAGGTATCTCAGCAGTGCAATATCACTTCCAGCTGTTATCAACTTTTCAATTGTTGACAGAAACATGTTTGCATGGTAGGCATGGTAGAAAGAATGATGCATGGTCACGTTTGTTTAATTTGACCGATTTGTTTGCCTCAATTCTAGAACTCATTTCATAAATAGTCATGATTACTTTGCCTGTACAATAAGATAAATAAGAAAGACTGTATTAATATTTACTGCCAGAAAAAGGGAAAATGATGGACGACAAAATTAAAATGTTGAAATCGTGAGGCGCATTTATAATTGTTTGGTAAACATATGTATATTAGTAATTTTGCAATGTGCCCTTTGATTGTGAAGCATTTTTTGTCTTTGCTTCAAGATCTGTCCCTTGGTCTATTTAGTGGAAATTCCATTAAAAGTTGTTGTAATTATGTTTAGATGTGTATTAAACTGTTGAACATTACGTTCTAATTATCCATGGCATGAAACTACTATTGCTGTCGACAGTTATACTGTTCAACTAATATTCAAATTGATAACTGTATCTCATATATGGTGTGATTAATATCCAAGTAGTTGTCTTAAAAATGTTCCTTTGTCTTTTCTTCTTTGCAGACAAGGTGATCTTTCATTCAGCATCCTAGATAGATCGATAGAACCAAGAGAAGAGCTGCGGAGCAATGTCTTGCAGAATGACCGCATCAGAAAATGTATCCTTCACAAACGAATTTCATCAAGTTCATATTTACTGTTCTTTGATTAAAACCAAAATACTTCCCTTTTCACTAACAAATTAATAAGTTAGAGCTTATTAGCATTTTCAAGAAAAATATCATTTGGAATCATGTTTGCATTTTATTTTTGTAGGAATGAATTATCATCTTTGTGTGTGGTTGTGATCTTAATAGGAATAGCAAGTTGAGGAACAATTAATGCAACCTTGTTTTGGTGAATTTACCTTTAATAGCACTCATGTTCAATTAAACAGTGCAGAAAGAGATTTTGATATGGCATACTTTGTACAGCTTGCACACAAGTTCATCACTTAGCACAGGAGGTCAGTACTGGTACACTAACCCACAGAAAATAGCTTGGAAAAGATATGAAAATTACGTAAATATATTTGGCAACGATCCATTTTAATACAGCATGCAAGAATGAACCTTTAGAAAACTTGTCACGTCCACAAGATCAAATGCCTGGTAGACAAATGACCAAAGAAACTGACATTGTTGGTCTTATGACACTTCTGGCAACTTTTCTAAAGTTTATAACAGTTATATGATATACATTTATTAAGTGCAGAAACTGTGATGTTTGGTCTTGTGGGCTGTCAGTGAGTGAGGATGTCACAATAAATCTCCTAGTAGAACCCTGTGTTTGTCCTTGACTATGTGTGACAGCAATGGGAATGCTGGAGCAAGCAACCGGCTTACAGGGTACACCCGCCCCAGGAGTATGGCCTTTCAACCAAAAAGCAAGAACACCTGCAGGTGAGATGAAGCGCAGAACATGTAAGTCATAATCAAATTTATTTATAGACTAGGGGTGGTATTCTGAACATTGTTGTAAGTTTTGTGTTATCTTTTGTTGTATCTTCCAGAGATAACGCAGCGCTAATATTGTTGTAAGTTGGTATTCTGAACATCATTTTATCCCTGTGTTATCTCTTGAAGGACCGCCTCTATCTTATCTTTGACCACTGTTGACACGCCCATTTGTATGGACCCTACCAATCAAAATCTGTTTTATATAAGCATGATAAGTAGGTCAACCAATAGGAATACTTAATGCCACATCTGAAGATGCGCCTAGCACATACTAATCTTGGGCGTAATTAGTTATTTGAGCGCTTATTACGCGCGTCATCATATGCGCTGCATGTGGATCATGAAGACAAATCAGGCTTTCACTATATTGGTTAAGATGAGAGCATTAAAATCTTCATATCCTAGCATGTAATTTCTTAGAAAGTTCTCATCTGTGATGTTTCCGGTCAACACACAATCTTCTTCTAACTCGTCTATTGGCACGAAGTTGGTTCTGGGCAAGAAATATTGCCGCCATTATATCACAACGAAAAATACAACAACCCCCTACCTGTTGTAAATACCATGCAAGATAAGATAAGATAAAAGATACAACAATTTTCAGAATACCAATTATCTTGTCAATGTTGTCATATTATCTCTCTGGCGCATATGCAAATGAGGATTAAGTGCCATTTCAAGCGCACAAAAGTTTGAACGCAGGCGCGACCAAACAGATGAGAGAAAAGATACAACAAAAGATACAACAAAAGTTACAACAATGTTCAGAATACCAACTTTATCTTATCTCCGAAGATACAACAATATTAGAGATAACACAGGGTTCAGAATACGGCCCCAGGGCAAGTGAATGAATTAATATTTCATTGAAATTAATACTGGCTGCCCTTCTGACTACATTGTATCTTTAATCTTTAATCCTTCAAAGACAATTTGTAGTTTTGGTATGATGCTCATTTCATACAGACCCCAGCATACATTTTCTTGGGCTTTGTACTCAATGGGATACTAACATCAGTAGAGAATTAACTCTATAAGTCAGATATCGCATATCATTTAAGTACTAAATTGAAGGATAAAAAAGTCCTTTGGCATTACTTATTTCATTGATGACAGTTGCAATGCTTTCTGAAAATTACCCCCCCCCCCCCCCCCCTCCCCCACCTGCTTCCTCCCCTGGATATTGCTTTGAATTTGGACCGACAAAATTATGAAATATCTGAGTATATTTGAAGGTGGGTACTTTGTACAGTAGAACAAATGTAGAATAAAGCATGGTGGGATTTTCTATGTTTATTCTCTTTCCCCCTCTCTCTCTCTCTCTCATTGCTGAGATTAAAATGTTTTACCCCCCCCCCCCTTTCTATTTTGTTTTGCCAGATACACCTCAGAAGCCACCCATGACATCAGAGTTTGATGTTTCAGACACAGTTGGATTCACACCAGCCAGATCCTTTCTTACTCCATCAGCCAAGGTAAGCTACAACTAAATCCCTGTCATCCCACTAATATCATTTGGCATAATATTCTTCTTACCGTAATACCAAATTTATTATCCAATATTAAAATGTGGTTATAATTATGGGGTTAAGATGAATTTCATGCAGGTTTCAAAATTTTCATTTTTGTATCTAAAAGTGTTATAACTTACACAGCTGTTATTATAATGTTTTTATGAATAGTAACTGTGTGCAACAAAGGTCATACGTCAATACAGAAATTTGAAGCCTATTACTCTTATGTCATTATTTAATTTTAGAAAAGAAACCTGGTTTACTGCATCATATTCGAACAAGCATTTATTATGAAGCAAGTCAGATATTCATAATCAGAATGATCGTAATTGCACAACACATCAACAATGTACCATTACTCAATTTGCAAAATGCAGCTTTCAATGTCGATGGGTGAGCCGACCCGCAACCTGCAAGCCTCTATGCTGTCCAGTCCTCAGTATGATAACTCAATGCTGGATCAAACAGGAGTCACCATGGACATGACAAGAGCTAATCTCCTGCTCCAAGAAGATCCGGGACAACTAGGTGAGTAACAGACTTATCTTGCACTTTTTGAGATTGCGGAAATTATGAGATTACGCTCATTTTTTATCAGAAAGTCAGACGTGAGCGCATGAGGGACATTCAACGAAGTTATGGCAATTTATTGACATACCAAAAGTGTGAAACTTTGTCTCCTTTCAAATTGAGTTTCGCATAAAAAGCATAGCCAACTATCTTCAGAAGTACTCTGGTGAATCAATATTATGGACTCAAATTGTATGTATTGTTATATGAATATGCTGTCCATGCCAGTCTGTTTTCAGTCGTTTGTCCATTTGTTTGGTCATCTCTTTGTCCAATTATCCTACTAAATAATAGAGTGCTAACATGTATGTGCTGGTACATATATGTATCCATGTTCTTATTGTCTAATGCGTATTCTACCTTTTCACATTCAATCTGCAGCAACGGAAGGGTTGTTTGATGAGTTCCTGAGTGCCTTTAAGAAACATCAATCCCTGACTGATGTCTTTGCCTTGGTGTCTGAGTATGAGCGTCTCTGTCATGAACAGGTCACCATGCTGGACAGACTCATGACCAAAACTCTACCCAGTCAGAAAAGGTAATCAAAGACGATAAAATAATGCAATTAAAGACCCTTTTGGAAGTGAAAACAAATTATAAGATGAATTACAATTATATCAATTATATGCTATTTTAGTGTCCATCAGAGGTATCAGCTCTCTAAAAACGTGAAATCTAAAGCTTTCAAAATCAGAAGTTGTTGACCCCAAAAATAACTATCGACTTGATGACATAATCTTATGTGGAGTACGCATATTCACAATGGCTTTGCATTAATTAAGCTCATCAGTTTAAACATCAGTTGACTAATTTGTTGCATTACTGTGATTTCTTACTATTACTACCTTTCTTTCAAGAGTAACACTATAACTGTTCTGGTTATTATCTTTAAAAGAAAGATCAAAGGTAAGAGCGGAAAAATTATGATTTGCAGAAAATTAAAGAAAAGAAAGATGGAGATAGAGGCTGTGATGATTATTTTGAAGAAAAGCTGGGAATGGACTCTGTAAATGCGCATAAATCAGATAAGGATATTGTTGGAGAGTTTTGAAAGGGCACGACTAAGATTAAGAAACTCTTTGATAAAGGCAAGGCAGTGGAACAAGAAAGGAGGGAAACAGTTTTGGCATGGGGATTGAGATTTTTGTATCAATTATTATTTGTGTAACTTGATTTCATATCTTTCCCAGCTTTTCCCGCACCCTTCAGGTACTGCGTCTCCTGACCCAGGAGAAAGCAACATGGCGTCTGATCGGGTCATTGTATCAGGACAGACAGATGTCTGCAGAAGATCAAGATCCCGGCTCTATCACTGTCGACAGAATTCATGTAAGAAACATTGGTTTATTTATTTGTTTGTTTTTTGTTCATTCATTGTTTACTAAAATTCATCAAAAGCAGCCAATGGCTGAAATCGCTCACAATTTACAAAAGGATTTAAAAACGTATGAGGGTGCATTCAATGTAAATACATGTACAATAATTATACATGTAGTATGATAATGTGATTCTAACCCCCTCCCCCCCATCTCCAACTGTACAGCAACCAACAAAAGCGAATCATTTGTTTCATAGTTGTGGAACATTGAACAACCTCATACCTTCAATATGAAAATTGCCTTGAAAATCTAATAAGTAAAGTGTGTGAGTAATTCCTAATCATCAATACTATGGTGAAATGTCATTGTTGGTAGCGAAAGATACTAAAGCCAAGGTTATGAAAGCTCCGGGCAAAGGAAAAAATTTCCATGAAAACTACAAGGAAAAACTGCAAAGACATTCTTCCCTCACCACCGAGACTAGTTTAACGAGGTTAATAATGATCCTTTTGTTCCCATATTTTCTCAATTTGTATCATTATGTTTTCGGGTTGTCCGTCCGTCCGTACGTACGTCTGTACGTCCGTACGTCCCGTTCTCGTGATCGCGTTATCTGAAGAACCGATTGATGGATTCCTGCCAAACTTTGGTCATGTATGTATCTTGCAGAGCCGATGAACTGATTCGATTTTGGGGTCACGATGTCAAAGGTCACAGGGCTCATTATGTATGCAAAAACAGATCGTGATCGCGTTATCTGAAGAACCGATTGATGGATTCCTGCCAAACTTTGGTCATGTATGTATCTTGCAGAGCCGATGAACTGATTAGATTTTGGGGTCACGAGGTCAAAGGTCACAGGGCTCATTATGTATGCAAAAACAGCTCGTGATCGGGTTATCTGAAGAACTGATTGATGGATTCCTGCCAAACTTTGGTCATGTATGTATCTTGCAAAGCCGATGAACTGATTAGATTTTGGGGTCAAAGGTCAAAGGTCACAGGGCTCATTACGTATGCAAAAACAGCTTGTGATCGCGTTATCTGAAGAACCGATTGATGGATTCCTGCCAAACTTTGGTCATGTATGTATCTTGCAGAGCCGATGAACTGATTAGATTTTGGGGTCACGAGGTCAAAGGTCACAGGGCTCATTATGTATGCAAAAACAGCTCGTGATCGCGTTATCTGAAGAACCGATTAATGGATTCCTGCTATAAACTTAGGTCATGTATGTTACTTGCAGAGCCGATAAATTGATTAGATTTTGGGGTCATGAGGTCAAGGTCAAAGGTCATGCGGCTCATTATGTATGCAAAAATAGCTGGTGATCGCATTATCAATAGAACAGATTCATGGATTCCTGCCAAACTTAGATCATGTATGTTTCTTGCAGAGCCAATGAACTGAGTAGATTTTAGGGTCATGAGGTCAAAGATCAAAGAGTCATATATGTATATGAGAAATTGCTTGTAATCACGATATTCTGAGAACCTGTTAATGGATTACAATTGAACTTGAATTTGAAAAATTTGTTCTGTTTTGGTTTGTAAAATTGCTCTATGACGGAGGCATCATTTTCGACTGCGCGCAGTCGAAGTTCCATCTAGTTGTGTTGTGTTTCAACTTTTATTGGTCCATTTCACAAGTTTGATTTAAAAAACATATTTATGTAGTACTCTTTCCATGTAGTACTCTTTCGAGAGTGGTCATTGTTTTGTAGATGACAATTGTAAGTTGATAATGTACCTTCCAGTGATACCTTTAATACTCAATGTCAACTAATTGTCTTTCCTTTCACATTCCAACACTTCACCACACTATGGTGCTTAGACTGAACATCTCAGCGAGAGAGAAATCGCTGACTCTTTGTTCGAGAGGGACGCCGTTGTCAGGCAACATCAGATCGTTGTAGATTGGTTGGAAAGCGTAGCAGCTGATCAGTCTGCATTCTCGTACAATAAAGTCCAGTTCTACTCGCATTCAGTGTGCTGGTGAGTGTGCTGTCCCTTATTACTACATGTAGTTTCTTGTAGTGTTTAGAGAGTGTTTTTATATCTGTTCATCAATTTGACATCCATCTTTTTAATTACCAGTCAATATCTCTTGAGTAACAGACATAATTGTTGAAGATGAGTCGTTAATTTGTTACCGCAAACATGACTACATGAGATTTTACATAATTGAAAAGAAAAATACTCTTGAGAAATTCATGATTTTGAAAGTAAGCAGTCCAACAATAGATGTGCTAAATGGACACTCTGGAAACTTTGGCTCTTTTCACTGACAAGTTTTATGAACGAGGGTACCTATCCCTTAATATCTTAATTAATGCTTTCTATTTTGCAGGGAAAACACTCTCCATGACCTGCAGCAGAGGGCTGTATCGGGGTCATCGACGAGAGAGACGATGGTGACCTCTCTTGACCCGGATGCCCCGATCCGAGAGAACCGACCTCTGGCTGACCTGGACAAGGAAGACGAGACCAGGCTGCTCCTGAACGTCTTTGCAAACATACGGGCCGGGAAGCTGGAGGAAGCTCAGAGACTGTGCAAGGAGTCTGGCCAGGCATGGAGGGCTGCATCCTTAGAGGGATGGAGGCTGTATCATGATAGGAATATGACCTCAGGTGAGTGAGTTTAATGACTTTAGGTAGCTTAGGAAAATGTAATAGCACACAAAGACATATTTACATCAAGATATGCATAATTGAAGAGTTTAACTCCAAAAGGAGCTAAATCCACTTTTGATGATATCAGAACATTGTTCACTTAAGTACCTGTCTTTCAACAAAAGTATTTACCTAAATTTTGGGAGCAATTATGAAAA
Source organism: Strongylocentrotus droebachiensis (assembly GCA_035222895.1). Taxonomy (NCBI): domain Eukaryota; kingdom Metazoa; phylum Echinodermata; class Echinoidea; order Camarodonta; family Strongylocentrotidae; genus Strongylocentrotus; species Strongylocentrotus droebachiensis. The sequence continues at coordinate 180,577 of JAVYIG010003707.1, forward strand.
TATGCACCTTCTAATAGCACTTTTGCATAGACGCCTGTACGAAATCTAGACATATTCTTTTTACTCAGAAGTAACAAATATGGATTTAGCTCCTTTTTTAATTAACTCTTCGATTGTTAAAAATCATAGTTTTATCACATAGAGGTAGAAGCATATTTGGATATGGGGCTGGTAAACAATACTTTGATTATTAAGCTGAATGCATGTACCTGTATTCCCTAAACTTTCATTCAGATATGTCATTAAGGAACTTTTAATTCACAGAACCACAAACTTCTATTCCTTTTGCATTCATCTTTTTGTGTCGCTTCATGTAAATTTCACCAACAGTGCAGAAACATCTGGTGCTGTTTCCTTTTTCTTCAATTTTCTCTAGTAGTGTCTGGCTTTTACATGTTTGTTGCAATTTGTCATGCTGCCTTTTTCTGATGAAAGACGCTTTCATTAGTCAGTGCACAATCTACAAAGAAATTGTCCTTCTTGCAGAGCATTCTTTCCGTTCTCCAGTGTGAAATGGGAGTGTTCATTCTCTATTTACGTTCTCTTTCAGTACACAACTCGGGCGACCTGGCCCCAATCGAAGGCAACATGTACCGAGACATCTGGAAGAATGTCTGCTGGAGAATGGCCGAGGATGAGAGATTCCATCTGTATGAGAGGGCCATCTATGCAGTCCTCAGTGGAAACCTGAGAGAGGTATGACAAATTGGTCATGTCGAGGAGGGCATTTTGGACAAACAGGTCGTTTCTTACTGGAGGGAAGACCTTCTGGTATTTGTTTTGTTGATTAAAATGAAGATTATAGTTTCAAAGAAGATTTCAATTTCCAAAATGAATTCTCAAGGAATCATAGTGAACTCACACTGAGAAATAAAGATTATATTTGAACATGTAAATATTTGCCAAATGATTTCACAAAAAAGGAGATAATTTATATATTAATCGGTTCATATGTATTGCCTATTTACCAATAGAAATTTGTGGTATTAACATGGTATGTGGATACATAAAAGGCAATATATACATTCATACAAAATGACAAATTCAATACAATTATATTTTTTTAATCGACATTAAAAAAAATTAAAAAAAAGTTATGCATCAAAAATAACTACCGTACATGTTTACAACGTAAATAAGAAAAACTCTGAACTGCTATTTCTTAAACTAATTTAGCTGCTACCGGCTTGTGACCTGTGGGAGGACTGTCTTTGGGGGTACTTCAAGGTTCTAGTCGACCAGGAAGTAGAGAGAGAGATCCGAGACCAGCTGAGGTCAGATAGGGCACTTCAACCTCTACCTCAGGGCTATTACACCAAAGAGTAAGCAGTAGTGTTATTATTTGAAGTAAACTAACCAATCATCTAGAGGCTAGTGACAAAGCATGAGGAACAAGTTTATGAGCGTAAATATCTCACCCAAATCCCTTCTACACCAAAGAGTAAATTTGTAAGCCTCAAACAGACTTATCAAAATGTCAAGTTTTTTTTCACATTCGGCTCTCTTTACTTTGGTCTAAACGTTAAAAAAAGCTATTAAAAGCTCTAAAGTACGCATACAATGCTTTTTTTATTTGTATTTGGCACGTGTATTACAGCAACATGTTGCATCACATGCGCTTCTGAAGGGCATCTCTTTTGGGTTAGGCTGAAAATCTTTGCCGAGGCCTTGTAACTGTCATGGCACTGGTTTGTCAAAGACATTGAGCATTGCGAGAAGAGCCCTCTAAACTCGATGACTGGTTAATTTTAGATTAAACCACGCCAACTATTTTTGTTTTCTCCACATTGAACTTACTGCAGAGGGGTAGGGTGAGGGTAGAGCTCACTTGCTGAGCATTAGAGTTGGTAGATCATGAGAAAACCTGAACGTAACAACTTCAATGTAGTATATCTGTTTGGTAGATTGACGTAGATAACATATTCTTTATTCACTATTTTGTTGCAGCCTCACTCCACCAAAGATTTTCCAAGAGCTTCATGCCCATCCCAACCAAGTAAGTCAAAAAATAGCTCTTTTCCATAAAATGATTACATTGTAGCCCATATTTGCAGTATACATATATGCACATTAATACATGTAAATATAATTTATATTTGACAATCTGAGCTTCCTATTTTCTAACTTTCTATACATGTTCACTATACCGGTAAGTGCATTTTTTTCAGTGAAACTGACTCATGCATGTCTCTATTTTTGTTTCTATACAAATTCAAGGTAAATGGAAGGGATGAATAGTCCATATCTTTATCAAGATATGCAATTTAGGGGAGCATGTGTTAATTACATGTAAGACAAGACAAACCATGTGTTGGACTAAAATTTGCTTTGTTTTGAAATTTCTCACCAAGATTTCTTATTTAAATGTTTATTTTTACAATTTTGCAATTTCAATCAATGCTAATGGACAGGGAACCCTATTTGCTATGCATACATGATCATTATGGGCATATCACAGAGTAGAGTGTGTCTCCTAGACACATGACATTTCACTTCAAGACTATACTAATTGATTTCTTCATATTTTTCTTGCAATCTTTCCAGAAAGTAGAAGCCCAAGCCAAAGAGAAGCTTCATCTCATACAGAAATACATCATACTGGGTGATATTGATAGTGAGTTATCAACTTCCCTGCTCTGAATGCACTGAGGTCGTGTTCTGAAAAAAGTTATGAATGGAACAACAATTCTTTCATTGATTTACTAATAACAAAGGACCTTTCACAGCAGAATTATACATATCAAGGAATTGTAAAAATATATATATCATGAAAACCTAAAAACCTATACAAACAGGGTTATAAGGAGGTTAGTCAGAATACCAATGTGTGAAATAGAAAATAATATAAGAAAAGGAAATTCAACTCATTGAGTCATCCTCCTATAATATGTGTAGAAACAGAACATGTTTATAAATGTTTGATTCAGATTGCAGTTCCCCCCCCCCCCCATGTTTTATTTTATATAAATGTTAATTTTGTATTTTACAAAATCGTTTCATTTTTCGGCTCAACTAGAAAAGAAAAAAAATATATAAAAATCTTTCATAGCATTCAAACCAGGAGGTTCTTTTTTTATTCCTTTTTAATTATTTCCTAATAAAATGTAACTGAATTTGAATGCACCATATTCTTCTCCTTCTAGCCCTTCTGGAAGAAATGAGTGAGTGGTTGAGAGAAAGTAACCCACGCCCTTCTCATCATCTTGTCCGCTTCATGGCTCATCTAGCTCTTACCTTACGCTCTCTAGGACTACAAACCAGAGAGGAGATATGTGTCTCTGTCATTGAGGCCTACGTAAAGGTACACAATTCTTGCATGGTCATTTTTACATCATTGTTTATGTCTTTGACATGATGATCTGACATTTGTCTTTATTTTGTCATAATTGATAGTATCCCTCTTGTAAAGATTATCAGTACATGTGAGTACAAGCATGAAAGTTCTGCACTCATTATTACAATCATATGTCTTTGATCTGGGGGGTGTTTCACAAAGATCCTAAGTAGAACTTAACTTTAAGTTGGACTTAAAAATTATGGAAAGCCATATGTAGCCATAAAATAAAAGATACTGAAAAAGCGAAAATTCAAGTATTTTTGACTTTTTTATTAATTCCACATCAAGAACATGAAATCTCCTTGATTATATAAAATATGATTGATTTGAATCAACATTTTATGCCTTTTATGATAACTTAAACAAAAAAAATCATAGATGATAAAGGCTTTCCATAATTGTTAAGTCCAACTTAGAGATAAGATCAACTTAGGATCTTTGTGAAACACTCCCCTGGTCTGATCTGGTCTTAACTGGTTTAAGAGAGAAGTAGGTCACAAAACCTCTCAGGTACATGTACCTTTGATTGACAGCTTGTATATTACTCAGGAAATACCAAGAGTGAAATTGACCTAAAGGGTTGCTCAGGAATTGCAATTGACTATTTGTACATGACAGGCAAGGAGGAATCTACTTGAAATCAACAAAGGAGTAATTTCTTAGCCACAAATTTGTAAACAAGGAGGAATGTAATTTACAAGATATTGAATGTGCTGGTTTGGATTGTGCATGTTGCTGCCCTACAATGAATCTGAAAATAATGAATTCAGGGGGTGTTTCACAAAGATCCTAAGTCTAACTTAACTCTAAGTTGGACTTAAACATTATGGAGAGCCATTTGTAGCCTTAAAGGTAAAGACCAGTAATGGTCATGCGATTGCATTGTGAAAGAATTGTTGTGGAATCGATCAGAAAAGGTTGATCATCTAGCATCTAGCATCTGCAAGGTTCTGGAATCATCAAAATGATAAGAAATTTGGCCCATTCTTCGTAAAGTTACAAGCACTATACACAGAAAGATGTATATGGGACTACCCTATATCTCTCACACGACCATGAGAGAAACAAATTTACCAAATATATGAATTAGTAGGCGGTTTCCCGGCAAATTTGTTATCATCATGTATTAGTCAAAACATATTCTTTCACATGATTGGTAATGAGAGCTTCCATTTCATTTTTTGAAATTGGGGCGTTACCAATACTGGTCTTTACCTTTAAGATAAATATATTCAAAAGCAACAATTCAACTATGCTAGACTTTTCATAAATTCTGCATTTCGACATCAAGAACATGAAATCTCCTTGGTAAAATATTTTGAATCAACATTTTATGCCTTTTAAAATAACTTTCACAAAATATTTCAAAGATGCTAATGGCTTTCCATAATTGTTAAGTCCAACTTAGAGATAAGTTCAACTTAGGATCTTTGTGAAACACCCCTCTGGTCTGCATTTTAGAAAGATGCAGTCATGTTCTGGTTGCTGCTCCTGCTACTGTTATTAGTATTATTATTATGCACTTATCAATTGTAAGACTCACCTCCATGTAGTGACCCCCGGAAAGGTGTGTCATTG
>JAVYIG010003708.1:0-12500 GCA_035222895.1 Strongylocentrotus droebachiensis
TTTAGTATCTCTCGCTGTCTCCATCTCACTGTCTTTCACTCCTTTTCTCATTCCCCTCACATTCTCTGTCTCTGTCTGTCTGCCTCTCTCTCCATCCATGATCTCTCTCTCTCTCTATCTCCATCCCAATCCCCTTTTCTCTCTCTCTCTCTTTCTTTCTTACACACACACACACACACCCTCTCATTCTCTGTCTCTCCCCCTTCTCTCTCTCTCTCTCTCTATCTATCTCTGTTTCCCCTTCTTTTCTTCTCCCCTCTCCCCCCCCCCCCCCTCTCTCTCTCTCTCTCTCTCTCACACACGCACACAAACACACATACACACCCTCCCGACTCTATTTCGCCCTATTTCTCTCTCTCTCTTTCTCTCTCTCCCTCCCTCCATCTCTGTCTTTCTCTCCCTCACTCCCTCTCTCTCTATCATACACACACACACACACTCTCTCTCTCTCTCTCTCTCTCTCTCTCTCTCTCTCTATCTCTACAAAAACGTCTGGCGAACATCTGAACCAAATAATTAATATACCCCATAATCCCGGGCGTCCTTTAATTATTGCTCAACATTCACCATGCCATTATTAGTAGTCATTATCCATTTGATTACCTCAATGAGTTCGACCTCGCTCTCCTCCCAAACAAAGAACCCCTAACATGCATGTTCGCAATTAATCCAATAATGTCATTTCAACTTGCAGCGATGAGTGGGTCTTGAAGCGAGAGAAGATAGATCTCAAGACATAGTTTGAAAAGTCCAATTATCATTATAGGCTTATCTTCTTCAGGCTTATACTACATGTAATTACTAGGCAAAATCTATAAACAATTAAGTCTAGACTAGTATTCTTACTGAGATTCTGAAAGTTAAACAATAATTGGTGTGTTGCTAGGTTTGTTTCTAACAAAGTCACCAATTCATTCCCCCGTAAGTGTGTTTATAAAGGGAATGAGATTCATGAATATTGTGTTCCTGGCACATTTAATATTTTACACATAATAAAACAGTAAATTAATTATGGCAATTCACCGGATGTAGATAAGAGAGAATAATTGTGAGTCTCTGCATGTCGTTATCATAATCAGCTATTTACATCAGGATAATTTTGAAGTTTAATCAGAACCACCACAAGTACTTGCCCTTTTCCTTGCCTCAGTATACCTTTGCCCTGTCACATAATTCTTACCACTATTACTTTTTTTATATTGGTGATGATATTCTAAATTCATAATAAAAGTTATCGCAATATATTGACATTGATAACACTATGATGACACGACCGAAATACTGATGGCATTAATTATCTGGACTATCATTATCAAAAAGTAATATGTACCTAGTAAAGAGTCTCCTTGGCGCAATGGAGGTACTATACCGACAATATAATCATAATAATTTTGAATATTAAATATTAATGAGATTTAATAACAATAAACGTCTCAAGTCCTTTACATTGTACCAAAAATAAACAAAGAAAGTGTACATGTACAAAGAAATTCTTCGAAACGATATTGATAAATTACAACAAAACGCATTCTCATTTTAATAACACCAACGCCAATATTAATGAATGGTAATCATATTATGAGGTGTGTTGGTATATGACAGGCCTTCGTATTGGTCTTGCGTGACCTTGCGTCGTCATACAATGACCCGAAGAAAGCGACCGCTGCGTCCCTAGCAATTAAACTGAACTTGAACGCTCTCCGAAACTAATCAACCTTAATTCAAACAATACCTAGACAGCTGATTCGTTTGTTGTATCAGACAAAGCGACATTTTCTCTCCTCGTCTCTCTCGATCTCCCCCTTTCTATTTTTTTTCGAGCAGGCACGCGCACCCACCCTTCCCACACACACACACGCACACCCACTCCTCCTTGCTCTCTCTCTCTCTCTCTATCTCTTTCTCTAGCTATATTTTCTCAATTTATCATACCAATGTTTTTCTTGTTTACATACGTATCATGTATATCTTTTCTTTATCTGTGTTTCCCTATTTCATGCGATACCTATATACTTACCATCGTTTATATGTTTTCCAATTTTCATTTTTATCGAATAGTATTTTTACCCCTTTTTTAATATCATTTTGTTGTTTATTGATATGTCTTTCAATTTTATATTTTATTGTTTCCTTTATCATCTGTTTATCCGCTAAACTTCGATTTCTCTCTCAATCATTTGCGTTCTTTTGTTTAAACCTGTTTATCGTCCTATTCTATAGTCTTTCTCTCTATCTTCAGTCGTATCTTTTCCCTTTTCTATCGATCCTCCATCTCTCTCTCTCTCTCTCTTTCTTTCTCTCTCTCTCTCTCTCTCTCTCTCTCTCTCTCTCTCTCTCTCTCTCTCCTATCCCACCTACCAGCATTTACTGGATACCAGTCTTTTCCTCCTGCTCATCCCGGCCACGCCATCCCGGTTGGTTGCCGAAGCTTGAAACCCAGACAGGGTCCGGGTTTTGTTTACTTAGATGATATTAAGTGATTTATTCTCATTGCCGAGGTTAAGAGGGGGCTGTAGAATTATTTTCATTTCGCATTGCTGTGAAGAAGAAAAAAGTAATGAATAGACGGGATTCACTATTGCTTTGCGGTTAGTTTTGTTATCCACCGTGCATGCCACTGGACAATATGGCCGAGCGCGTCTAGCTGTTTATTTTTAATAAGACATTATTAGAAAAAAAGAATCTCTGGCGTTGCTGACCAGATAAAGTAAACAGAATAGAAATATTAAGGGATCGGATGAATATCATTTTTGCCATTTGTTTTATTCTGTGTGTGTTTAATGCTGTCGGGAGTATACCTTTTATTTTTGATCTGTTTATTTCACTGTCTAGAAGCGCCATTTTCTCTCTTATAGCACGGCAGGTTAGGTCACCACATTATTGTACAGGTACAGACTACTTAAAAATCTATGACAAGGGGAAAGAAAAAAATTCACATTTGTAGGTACCTGTGGGGCCTAATTATTTGAAAGGCGCTAAAAACAGTGGGGAAACAGTGTTACGTGTATTTGCGCTGTACCGTTGTCGTTGTTGGTGGTATTATTTTGTTGGTGTTTAGTCAAAATAATTTGACTATTTACGGCTAGTTTGGTTCTTTAGATCAATCAGTTGAGGTGGTCGAGTCGTATAGTCCCTAGCTTGGAAACTCTGTGTGCGTGTATTTTCGCATTGAGTTTTGGGTTCTAAAGTAGATTTTCAAAGGGCACGGGCCGGTTGTATCCCCCCCCCCTGAAAATCCGCCGCTGCCAATCTTTACCTTTCTACAATTCCAATTGCACAGTCAAATAGGCACTGCACACCCACACAGATATCACACCATAGCGGTGAAACACTTGAAACACTTTTAGCACAAGACATAGTATGCAAACACGCGCTAAATAGACTCACAGACAAATTACGTTTACACGACGAAAAGGTGATCAGACTATCGGCAAACAATGGCAGGCTCTTGATTTTATTCTCCTCTCGTCTTAACAAGATCTCTTCAAGAGAGAGGAGTGGCATTCCTCGGCGTATATTGCAAACATTGAAATTAACATCCTCTGTCAAGAGCTTCCAAGAAGATGTGAGATATTGATTGCTCCATAATATTATATTTATATATATATATTTTTTGTTTTTAATTTCACTCTCTACCATGTTTCCCTCTTTTTTTCTTTTTCCTTCCTCCTATCTGTTTTTCTTCTTCTTCTTCTTCTTCTTCTTCTTCTTCTTCTTCTTCTTCTACTCCTTCTTCTTTTTAATCCTTTTATCATATCACTTTCAGGACTGAGAATCTGAATATTGTTTTTTTGTTAATACATGTACTTCACATCATTCTATTGGCATGTATTTTATATCTTTCATTTTCATTTGTAAATTCAAGATGTTTCAGCTTTTCGTTGTGACCTTGAATGTTTATCAATTTAACTTTGTCAATTCGCATATCATCCATAATATTCCAACAATGGATGTCGTGGTGATAAATAAAATGATAACCATAATAACAAACGGAGGATATTCAATATGTTTATTTTGCACTGAAAAGCGAGTTTATTCATTCCACTTTTACAATATAAGAAAGGTCAAATAAATGAATATGGATGTCAAATTAATGCATTTAATTCATTTCATACAATAATGATACGTAATTTAATTTGTACAATATACGCATTCTCTGCGCTTGCATTTCAGATCATTTAAGAGAAAGTGTACGAGACGAGAGAGAGAGAGAGAGAGAGAGAGAGAGAGAGAGAGAGAGAGAGAGAGAGATATAGAAAGAGTTATTGGGGAGAGAGGGGTGGCTCTCTCGTTAGAGATTCTGAAAAACAGAGAGAGGGGGAAAAGAAAGAAAAAAGTGAAAGGGGGAGAAAGAGAGAGAGAGATAAAGAGAGAGAGAGAGAGAGAGAGAGAGAGAATCAGTAAGTGAGAGAAAGAGCATCGGAGACAAACAAAGAGTTGCTGATGTTCTCCCGTTGCTAGGGAATCCCATTACCATTCTCAATCACAATGAGTCATCCAGGATGAAGCACCTTAGCCAGACATCTCGGGGTATCTCCTCCTCATCATCAGCCCGTCATCATCAGGGGAGGGTCCAGGAGTCTGTCAAAAGAGGGGGGGGGGGGGTGCAATTCCGTCACTCTTATACAAGCGAAACAAGAAATGTCTACATTGTTGTGATGCCTGTCATGTTGGAATATAAACATGAATGGGAGTACATTGTTTTTAGTGGTGGTCATTTTACTTGACTGCTGAAGCATAAATGCTTGTTAGTAGGCAACCAGACGGCCGGCGGCTTTAGGTCCTCTCCGAGAGACCTGGTAATGAGGATTAATGCCTTACCAAAGGGCACTAGCGCATCGCCTTGGTTTCGAACCCTGGTCACCGGATTACGAAACCACTGCTCTACCAACTGATGATGATGATGATGGTGGTGGTTTCTTGTACATGACAGCTGAGAAAGAATGTAAATGCTTGTAAATAAGCAAAAAGGGGGAATGACGGCTTTAAGTTCTCTCCAAAAGGCACTATAGTGCATCGGCTTGGTTTCCACTTGGAGGCTGCACTGCTCTACCACTGGGCTATTGCGCCTTCACAAATTCACGGAAAACCAGGTTGTGTTTTAAAAGGGGCACCGGACAGTTATGCTCCCCCCACCCCCCTCCCCCATCCACCCATTCGCCATCAGCAATGATGACTCAAAGCCATCCGTATATGAGGATGACTTCATCATCGTGTAAACGATGACAAAAGAAATCACATTCACCTTCGGTGCATGAATGTTAATGACAACTCACTGCACTCACTCAGCGTGCAAGGCCAGCTCACGCCACATTAATGATTGTGCGGAGCGCTCGCTCGCCCCGGCGCTCGTTCGCGCGCGTAATGACACAGTATGACGTAAAATCTTAAAATATCTTCATTTTATTCAGCTGCGGCAGTGAGTGTCCATTGTTTACATTAGAAATTAACATTCACACATGAGTCACTCAATTTCAAGTTTGTATACGTTTGAGTAGCAGAGCTTTATTTTTTCTAATCACATTAGTCACATTCCATTGCAATTGTCGATTGTCTTCGTCATAATGAGACATTTTCTCGAACCCATTTTGTGCAGCGCCTATATAATAATGTGACAATTGAACATTGAATTAAATTAAAAGTTCTTCAAGTGTATGGACAAAATTTGAAAATGCCTTTTTATTTTCTCCTATCGCACTGACATGGTAATAACGATGACATAATGGCTACAAAAAATAGAATGCTGAAGAACAGAGATAAGATGGTATAAAATAGAGCTGAAATGATGACTCTATAATAATAATAGTTCACATTCATAATGCGCATAAAACTATTTGTTTCTAGGGGTAGCACGTATTACCCGGTCATCGGATTCAGGCTTACCCGCAACACAAGGTATGTACATTTTTCACTCCCTGGGGAGCAACCCTATCATAGGATGAAGTCGCTGTACGCCCCCCCCCCCCCCCTCTATGGCGCCCCATGAAAAAATACATGTAGGGTTCGCATTCTGCCTATATATACTGCCAATCCATTTGATGGGGTGTCCGCCCATTATTTATCAAGGAGGCCTATCTGGAAAAAAAGGCCGATTGGAATTTATTATTCCGAATATAAATATATATTAAAAAAAATAAAAAGGTAAAAGAATATTGTATCAATAACATATTTGATATAAAATATTTGCTTAAAGATGAAGTTGAGTTCTGGTCATGCGATTGCATTGTGAAAGAAACGCTGTGTAATCGACCAGAAAAGGTTGATCATCTAGCATATAAGAATTTGTGTGTATTGCAAGGTTCTGAAATCATCAAAATGATAAGAAATTTGGCCAAGTCTTGGTAAAGTTACAAACACTGTACACAGAAAGTTGTATATGGGACTACATAAATACATGGGGTAAAAATCCTCCCCGGATTTTTACGATGTTACATGACATATTTAGAATATGAAGGCATTTGAAGAGCCATGCTTTTCAGGGAACATGTCTTATCTGATGTTCTTCCACACTTGCATAATAAGAATGATAACGCTCACAAATTATTTTTCACATCTTCCCAGAACTCAACCTTCTCTTTAAGAATGATATTACATGACATTGTTAAGGATTCAGTAATAGTCCTTTTTTTAGATGGTGCTTTTATCTCTTTATTCAAATAGCTCGATTTGCAACCACGTTTAGGTGCTGTTACATTATATATCAGTACAACATCTAGTTTACCTCGTATTCAGTATCTCAAAAAGCGTGTCATCTATTGTCTGCAAAGAGAAAGAATAGAAAGAGGTTCGCTTCAAATGATGTGGAAAAAATGAGTTATCACTCCTTCGACTCTCGGCAGACGATGATATATTAATATTATACACATGATACAATAAGACCGGCTGACGACAATTATATGAATCACGGCTCAACTTCCCAGTTTTCTCACCCTATAATATATCCCCGCAGTAGCAGGTAAGAGTATAATACAGCGCTTGATTTTGAAACAAACAAAAAAACGCTTTTCCCAGGCTGATCGATCTCTCGAACAACGCAAGACCGCGACACGGATACGAGTATGCAAATATTTGGCGAAAGCTTCGTTTAAACACACACATACGCTTTCTCCAACGCGCTATAGAATCCAATTTGATTCGCAATGCAATCGTTTCCCTTTTCTTTCGAAGCTCATAAAGGTTTTGTTAATCCGATTTTCTTCTTCCATGATTACCATTTCATATATTTTTATATCTTGTCTTGTAAGAATTGTATACACAATGTGTCTCTCTAAACGTGACTTCTGCATTTTTCTTGTATTTTCCGATTTAATTGGTAATTGAAGATTGGTTACGAGAATTTTTTTTATATCGTTAAGACCATTTGATATTGACTGTTTGAATTAAGAATGCAATTATAATCCAATATTCATGTGCGTATCGTGCATCTTAAACGTTCAATGTAAATTATCTATTTTACCAATAAAACAATTTTTCACGACGTTTACAGGTCCTTTTGATTGACAAATGCCAATTACACTAATACATTAAAAGAACAAAATACATTTATTATGGAATATTATCACAGATCATGTATTTTACAAGTCTTGCACAGAAATGAAAAAATCGCCTAAACAGGTAAACAAGTACCGTTTCCAGAGGCAACAGTATTTTTGCTTCGGGGCAACCAAAATGCCTTGCATGCCTAACAAGGCAACCAAAGAGATACATTTATTGCATATATTTCCTGTATTAAATAATTTGTTTAACCTTTTAAAGAAATCGTATCAAAAGTTACACTTTCCAGTGCCCACAAAAAAGGACCTTTTTGAACAGGGGGCATATGTTGCCCTTGTACGCTCGTAGCGCCATTTTGCACTTCATGTTGTACAAAAATTGTGTTCTTAAGGTAATTCATATTTGGGCTCATAATAGTTTATTATGTGGAGGATCTTTGAAATGGCATATTCTGCATGGAACCCCATATATTTATCGTCACATCAATAGCGATTAAGTCACTTAATAATTTATGATAATGAACTAAATATGAAAAAAGAGAAAAAATACGAAGTAACACTTTACTGTGATGGTTAAGTATCGTAATGTAATAGTAATTCTTAGCAACACTAGCGATGAAAACAAACAATGGCAAATAATATCAGGCGCGGATCTACGGGGGGGGGGGGTTTAGGGGGTTTAAACCCCCCCCCCTTGGGCGGCCCCCCCAAAAAAAAGAAAAAAAAAAGAACGCACGCTGGAGAGAAACCCTTTCAAGTGCAAATATTGTTAGAAGATCTTCAACTCATCTGGTAACCTAACCAAACACATGATAACTCTGGATATAACTGTGTATTAAACTGTTACTTGATTTAAAAAGACGTTATCATGCACTGCTTTTTATGGTCTCCATTGTGTTAATAGATGCCAGGAAAACATCACTTACGGGGTTCAAATAAACACCCCCGAAAAAATCGGCTCGCCGCTTCGCGGCTCGTGGACGATGCTCCGCATCGTCATTATTTTGGCCAAACCTCCCCCTTAGCAAAAAGCTAGATCCGCCCCTGAATATGAAAGGGGTGGAAGCTAGCATTCAATCTCTTACAACCTCCGTTCCACTTTCTTTCGAGTGCAAATTTTTAACATGCAGTTCTCTATTTGCGATTCAACACTACCATACGCCATCGTCTTTCCCGCCATATATTTCCACCATCATGATTAGAATGGCGGGTAAATATTTGCTGAACATCTCATTTTCCACGAAACATGAGTAAAAGGCGTCCCCCACAAAAGACGGCCCAAAAAGCGAATTCATTCTCTTCCCCTTCGCCTTGAGTTTCAACTATTCGCCTGAGATTTTACATCAAACCAAATTTAAGACAGAGATTCGGTTCCATTTTTAGCCGAAATGATTATAAATCATTAACGTTATTAACTTGGGGACGTCATGGCTACTGAAATAGAGTAGCACTTAGATTTTTTTAAAGCAAATCCTTGGCGCCCCATTATTTCGAGTGTTGACATTAATTCATTCAAATGCTACTCAGCTTCCTGTTTTTCACTTCACCATTAACTTTTCAGTACACATATATTAACATAGTTTCTTTGACTTAGGCCTATCTCTAAACATTTTCTTCTTATAAACTGAACTAAAAGTATTCAGTGTACATAGAAAATGTGCATCACATTCACATTCGTGCATAGAGAAAGAAAGGCACGTTTGAAAAAAATAAAGAAACCAATTTAAATAAAATTCAAATTTATTCTTTTTCCGAATTCTGTTTCTCGGATACACGTACTGTACACATGTCCGGTAAATTATGAATAATGATACTGTAACAATATAGTCATCCGGGCAAAATTTCTCCAGGGGCTGATGTTTCTTACCCTTAAATCAATAAATGAAAATGTAATTTTATCATAAAATGTACTAAATGAGATAATAAAAAAAACTCTACGACTAGATCACATAGCTACCAAAATATTAGGTGGTGATTGCCAGAATATTCATATAACTCAAACTCCAAAATTCTTGAGGCTACACCCCCTGCCCCACACCGCCTCGTACGCCTATGGCTAAGCGATCTACCTTAGATGAAAACATAGCACACACCCCTATAAAAGGTAACTGTCTGAACTAATTTATTTCCTCTTGTTTTTTAAACATTTCCGTCGCATTCGTTAATGTACACCTTTTCTTAAACCATGAACAACTTCTGAGAAGGAAATTGGTGTTATTCAGAATTCAATTCAATTAAATTGATTAAACGTATTACTCCGGAGCTTCGCAACTTAGTCGTATCTTGACAAGGCGTGCGTTGTTTTCCATACTAAAGAGATTTATGCCATCATGATGCCGGCTAAGGCAGAACACTACTTAAATGTACACTACTACTGAACATAAATGTCACGAATGCGTAGGTTTAGGGCGATGCGAATGACTATAATTTGAATTCATGACGGCTTCTCACTCGAAACATGCGCGCCTCTTTCTTAATATTAAATTCCTCCTCCTCCCCGATGCACTGCATAAAAGATGCTAGTTAAGCCTGGCTTTATGCCCAGGTTATAAATCGTGGCGTTGGGTAGTTAAATACAAGACCGATTATCACGTTGGAGAACAAGTTAAGGATACATGCATGTTTTTTGTACGGTATTTATAGCGGTATTTGTAACACTTTCAAATGTCAATTTCTGATCAGCTCATGTGCGTACATGGCCCATTGTTTGGCGGAATGACGTCATTGTAGCGTTAAAACTCTCGACGTAATAAGACGAAAGAAGATGGGGGAAGAGAATGGGTACGTTGTCAAACCACTCTTGGAAACATGTAGGTCACGATGATGAACTTGACTGACGATGGTGATGGTATTAATAATGAGTCTATTTATAAGGATTTAGTACTAAATAAAGATGAAATCACTCAAGGATAATCACGATAAAGATGGTAATGGTGATGATGGTGATGGTGGTGATGATGATGGTGATGATGGTGATGATGATGATGATGGCGACGTTGATGCCGGTATTTAAGATGATGGTGTAAGAATGCAACCCCTGTTGATGCTAATGGCATGGCGACGGCAAATGATGTCGGCGAAGGTAACAACTACAAGGATGACGCCAATGGTGATGTTTATTTGTTTGTTTTACCTGTCAGCTAAGAAAGCATGGTATGCTTGTATGTAAGCAACCGGGGGATCGACGGCTTTAAGTCCTCTCCGAGGGACTTGCTAATGAAGATTAATGCCTTACCAAAGGGCACTCATGGTTCGACTTGGATTCGAACCCGGGACCTACCGCTTTAATACGAGACCACTGCTCCACCACTGAGCCATCGCGCCTTCTCCAAAATGATGTCGATGATGATGACGACGGTGATGCTGGTCCTGATGGTGATGATGATGAAAATGGTGATGATAATGTTGATAATGATGATGACGCTGATTCTAATGATGATGATTATGGTGATGATGATTATAACGACGATGGTGACGATGATGGTGTTGATGATGAAGATGATGATGATGATTATGATGAGGATAATAATGATAGTATAGGCCTGCAGACATGGTTATCTGATCGAGGGGAAAATAGAGTTAATTCAAAACAACTTTCTTTCAGTAATTCCATCAATCACGAAAAGAAAAAAATATGGACTATAAAAATGGGTCAGAAAACGAGATTCGACATTAACTCAAAGAGGAGAGAGATCACTTCTTGAAATGAAACGTTTACATAAGGCATGAGAGGTTAAAAGAAAAGGGATTAAGAGCATCTGTCTTCTTTTCTTTGAACTGTTTTTGTTGGGGGCGGGGTGCTTTTATCAACTCTCTTTAAGTAATCGCATTTCGCCCACTTAGTTATTAAGTTGTAAGAGGGTTTTTTTTTCTTCACCAGTGTCATGTATAATAGATAGGACTATACTGTCTTATATTGGAACGTGCATTAATTGTTAGACGAGTGTTCGTTTTTGCAGTATTTTAACGACTTTATAGTTCTATGTCATTCACATCACAATATACGCAATACAGCGATGTGGATTTATTGTAGATTAATTAGTATTTTAATCCGATTTCAGAATCGTTACAACTTTTATTCAGTTGAATAATCGGATTTGGGGATTTCGATTACCTCGATCAGCATCTGGGGATAGTCTGCGTGGGTATAGATTAAAAGTAGTAAGCCTTTTTTTCTCCCTTTTAAATCAAAAGTGGGTTAATAGAACATTATAAATGGTATTTCGATTTAAGGTTTTCTACGAAAAGAAAAGAAAAGTAAAGTAAAAGAAAGGAAAGGAAACAAAAAAAGTCGTGGGAATCAGTAATGATTTGGGGAGGTCGACATAATTTTAGTGGGTAGGTGGAAGGGATATAACCAACCAGACTGACAGCTCACGAGATCGACGATGTCGGTCTCGCGAACCTCTTCAAAGTAAGTTGTCAGAAGGCCTACAAGACTGACAGTCCACGAGCTGTAGGTCTCGTTGGCTTCCGGTCTCATGGGCTGTCGGTCTTTTGGGCTATTGGTCGACTGGGATGTCCCAGGTTGTGGATATATTGATAATATTTCTACTACTACTACTACTACTACTACTACTACTACTACTATACTACTATACTTCTACTACTACTACTGCTACTTCTACTACTTCTATTACTACTACTACTGCTGCTGCTGCTGCTGTTATTTTACAATGGTGGAAGTTCGTGACAATTATGTAGATATTCTGATTTAAGAGGTTAAGTCATCGTGATCAAAGTATATCACTCCATCGAAAATGTCAAGTACCCACCCCTCCCCCTCAACAAAATAGAGAAGAAAACCATGGCTCAAACAATATCATTCAGATTTCAGAAGGTAACCTCCTTTAATAGCAATCACGGTGGGCATATTTATGTGGGTCTTCTTATTAATTCATAGACAAAGGATTTCCATTGACCAGAATGGGGTATTGGGTGATATAGTTGGTGGTATTTGATTATTTTCAAAATGTGTTTTCATAAAATTGATGGTATCCGCATCAT
>JAVYIG010003708.1:17500-185474 GCA_035222895.1 Strongylocentrotus droebachiensis
TTTTTAGCTCCAATAGAGGGTTGCCACAAGCAGCCGTATTGGAGGACAAACGATAAAAACATGTGCACCAGACTATGACAAGTTAATGTTTTCATGGTCTAGTGCGAAGGTTTTCTATTGTTTTGTACTCCACTACGACTGCTTGTGTAAACCCTTTAGTATACCCAGAAGGATTTTGAGGTTATGATTTGAATAAAGAGCAAAAGGTCGTTTTTTTCTGGAAAAAAAATTCATTCCCGACAATTGAAGTTGCGAGTGTCGACCCTACAGCTTGCCCAGATTTCGCCTGACATAGCAGCGGATAATGTTTACAACCTGCATTCTGCCCATAACTTTCATGAGCACGTATCCAGTATTTCGTCTCCGTGTATTTCAAAATTTGTTCTGCAATGACTTTTATCTGCTCATGCTCAGACTGCAACCGTAAAAAACATCCATTCAATTTGAATGCCTTTTACTAGGACAATCCATATCCTTTCCATTGCACGTCTAAATTAGGGATTTATCTTAATATATCAAGAATGTTCCTATTTAAAAAAAATTGCTTGAAATTGTGTTTTTTAATAAAACAGTTTGTACATTTTGAAAACTGTCTGAATCTAGACTATAGGCATGGACCTGCTAAGATGGTATAGCTATAGGCCTCCAATACGAATACATTCATGGCAATGACCGCATTCCAAACCACCGCTAATGCCATGTCGATTTTCGAAACGAAACTAACTACCTTGGTATGACCACCCTCCGCAAACATTTGAGGAATTCATGTTGTTCCTCCACTTGCCCATTGTTGAACCGTCAAACATTATGCGCATTTCACACAGTTATCGATTGAAATGTACGAGCATTGACACCCTGGGAATTCGCTTAGAAGAAAAATGAAAGAGACACCTTACATTGGCAGGTGTACGGTATATTTCATTATACAGGTGTATTACAATTTAGACTGTTGTTAAGAGGAAATACAGGTTGAAAATTGAACATTTTCATATTCAAATTTATACTCATTTACCTATACTCTATAGCGACGATCTATATTTCATTCATCTGTTATATGGTATCTCGATAGAATGCGAATTGCATATATTACATGTTGCTAAGTAGGACAAAGTTTTGGTCTGTCGTACCTTACAACACATAACGTATGCAATTGTTCGTAACAGGTGAACGAAACAATAAGTATAACGAGGTACTTAGCAGTATACATATTTAATGTCAAGATAGTTTGAGGAAAATTTGGTTCAGAATAAGAAAGGCTATTATAGAAAGATCTCCGTTCGGGCTGTAATGACCATTAATGTATTCGTGTTAATGTACACAGTTAGGAAAAAATGATGGGTTATCATAATTATTTAGTTTTTGCAATATTTCTATATATAAATGATACGATTTATCAAAATGTTCTAAATCATTGTATTTATCATCCGCATTATAATTATATTACAAATATATATGTTTTTGTTTTGCAAAGGAATTAGATAAATCAATTCAATTCGTTTTTCTTGAACGATAAGTTTTCATTATAATGCCCTTAAAGTGAAAATAGTTATTCCTTTTGATATATATCTGTTCCTCTATGTTTAAATTTTATCAGATACTTCAAGACGATGTTACGTAAATATTCTCTTTTATTCGACCACAAACAAGACTCGAAAAAAAAGATGGTATGAACTTTGATTGCCCTCCTGATGTAACTTTTCATTGTTTAGTATCCTCGGTGGTCAATACAAATAACCATCATCAGATTACCGGGAAAATCAAGTTACAATCGAAAAAACAGATGAAGCGAAGCAGACCCAAGGTTACACGATGTCCAACCCGCATCGCTGCTAGCTCGACACGGGGGCCTAGCCTACCAGCAGAATTGACAAGTGCGCTAAAAACACCTCGATTCCAGCTAGAAAACTCTCATATTCACACTTACACGGAATCTCAAGCCTTGTTCCGTTCTTGAAGATTAATAAACTTAAATGGCCAGCCATATGCGGTTATATGATTATGATGGTACGAGATTATGTTCTTTGATATAAGTTTGATTTGTTTTACAAACAATGGATCCACCAGCAGATACGCCGCACGACATATAGCGGTTTTTTGATCGATTAAACAGTAGCTCTGCGGTTGAATGAAATCATATCCAACTGCTTGGGTACTAGCATTTGTTCACGAAACGACATGAATGTAATTTAAAAAAAAGTTTACTTGTATCATGCGCATTTAGTGTTATCAATGTATACTTCCTGCGAATGCTATTGTACAATTCACATATTATACTTTTATTTAAAATATATAATATTAACAAAAGGAAACTGGTAGAAAGAGATGAGAGCAAGAAAACAGAGATGACCAACATTTTTGAATAGGGAACTTTTGGAGAAATTTACGACTACTGACAACAGTCGAGAGCGGCTTTGGTCTATAGATGGCGCTAGACCAATATTCTAACCGTTGACTCAAAAATATATATTTTCGTAATCCACTGAGCTGTGTTAATTTCAATGGCATCAAGTTGACGAAAAGTTTATATTTTCTCAGATAATGGTGAGTGCTTGATGCTTACAATATATTCTTTTTGGTTTCGAATTTATAAATACTTGTTATTTCTGAGAGATATTCTTTTTACATAGATCTTTGTGCCTGGTTGAGAACTTTGACCTGCTTCCACAAAAGGATAGACATAACAAAAAAGAGGAAAGAAAAAATAAAATGTTAACAAGTTTGCCAAAAGATGGCGCTCTTTCACTTATCACTTCGGTTCGCTCGCCTTCGTCATCACACGTAATATCCATTTTCTTGATTTCTTTTTATTCACATTCGTTTTCATTTTACTTGGCATATTCGTTGCAAATAAATTAGTTTCAAAACGTACTCTAATCTTGTATTATTTCGAATATCATAGAATGATATGCTACGACTGTTGCCACTTTTGTTCGCCTATTAATATTTTCTCTTCTTCTTCTTCTACTTCTTCTTTTTCTTTTCTTTTTTTCTTCTTCTTCATCTTTTCCTTCTTCTTCTCCTTTTTCTCTTCCTCCTCTTCCTCCTTCTTTTTCATTTTCTTCATCTACTTTTTCTTGTTCTCCTTCTTCTTCTTCTTCTTCTTCTTCTTCTTCCTCTTCTTCTGTTTCTTCTTCTTCTTCTTCTTCTTCTTCTTCTTCTTCTTCTTCTTCTTCTTCTTTTTCTTCTTCTTCTTCTGCTACTTCTTCTGCTTCTTCCTCTTCTTCTGTTTCTTCTTCTTCTTCTTCTTCTTCTTCTTCTTCTTTTTCTTCTTCTTCTTCTTCTTCTTCTTCTTCTGCTTCTTCTTCTTCTTCTTCTTTCTTTTCTTCTTCTTCTTCTTCTTCTTCTTCTTCTTCTTCTTCTTCTTCTTCTGCTTCTTCTTCTTCTTCTTCTTCTCCTCTTCCTCCTTCTTCTTTATTTTCTTCATCTACTTGTTCTTTTTCTCCTTCTTTTCTTCTTCTTCTTCTTCTTCTATTTCTTCTTCTTCTTCTTCTCCTTCTTCTTCTTCTTCTTCTTCTTCTTCTTCTTCTTCTCCTTCTTCTTCTTCTACTTCTTCTTCTTCTTCTTTTTCTTCTTCTGCTGTAGCTGCTCCTTAATTTTACTTTATCCTTTTTTTCTTTATCTTTATATTCTTTCTGATTAAAGGAACAAAATGCTTCTCGTTTGTGCTTTTCTGATCTCAATTTCCTCTCTTCATTTTGTTTTTCTTTATTGAAATAGTGTACCATCTACATGTATGCTTTTTAAATCGTTTACATCGGGGTCAACGACTGATCTGAAAAATTATTGAATTCAAAAGTATAAACGACCCTCTTTAAAATATATGAACCTTTTAAAAAATTACTTTCTTTAGCTAACATGCGGTCAAATTAGCCACACTGCCTAAAGAAAAATATCAAACTTTCTGCTCAAATACCACACGTGTGAAAACTAAATACTTGTAATTTAAAAAGACAAAACGCGTTCATTTCTTTAATTTTTGAACTAACAGATCTTATTGAATTAATCACTATGCCGAGAGCAAAAAGAATAAAGTCTCTCTCCCTTGTCCAATACTATTGTCATACACATCAAATACCACACGCACGAAAATAAACAATTGCAAAAGAATTGCATGTACGTTCTTTATCTAACAGGTCTTACATTGTAAATGAGCCACCCTGCCCTGAGCAAAAAAGAACAAATTTTCTGTCCCATTTTCCAATTTGTCATTTAAATTATTTGTTTAAAAAACCACGTACGAAAAACAAAATTGTTTCAAATAACAATAACAATACAAGAACCTTTGGGTGTTAATAGCGTTCATTCCCAACCCTAAACGGTTCATAAACTGTTGACCATTTATCACGTTGCTTGCTTTTATAATCCAAATTGCTATTTGGGCTTTCTTCTCCTTCATTTTCTTATTTACTCGGCGTAATAACTTGATCCTCTCAGGACGGATGATGCATTTTGAAGTCAGTTAATTAGACTGCTCCCTATTGTACAGTACTTGCAGCCATACATGTGCTTATTGCTCTGGATGGCACTCTATGCCTTAGAAGCTTAACAACACTATTATAAGTCTACCACCATGATCACCATCCACAATAAAGTAAAGTAACGGTTTCTTAAATTCTTTATCGTGACCGTAATGGTCCACCTATTCAGAAAAACTTGAGCTTCAGGTATCCAAGTTAAACTTCTTCTTCATCTCCTTCTTTTCTTCTTCTTCTTCTTCTTCTTCTTCTTCTTCTTCTTCTTCTTCTTCTTCTTCTTCTCCTTCTTATTCTTCTTTTTCATCTTTTCTTCTTCTTCTTTTTCTTCTTCTTCTTCTTCTTCTTTTTATTCTTCTTCCTCTCCTTCTCCTTCTTCTTCTTCTTCTTTTTCTTCTTCTTCTTCTCCTTCTTCTTCTTCTTCTCCTTCTTTTCTTCTTCTTCTTCTTCTTCTTCTTCTTCTTCTTCTTCTTCTTCTTCTTCTTTTTCTTCTCCTTCTCCTTCTTCTTCTTCTTCTTCTTCTTCTTCTTCTTCTTCTTCTTCTTCTCCTTCTTCTTCTTCTTCTTCTTCTTCTTCTTCTTCTTCTTCTTCTTCTTCTTCTTCTTCATCTTCTTCTTCTTCTTTTGCTGTGGCTGCTTCTTTTTTTTCACCAAGTCCTTAATCTAACTTTATCCTTTTTTCTTTATCTTTATATTCTTTTTGAACAAAATACTTCTCGTTTGTGCTTTTCTGATCTCACCCCCCCCCCCCTTTTCCCCCTCTCTCTCTCTCTCTCTCTCTCTCTCTCTCTCTCTATCTCTCTCCATTTATGTTTTTCTTTACTTGAAATAGTCTACCATCTACATGTTTGTATGTTTAACCGTTTACATCGGGGTCAACGACTGAACTGACAAATTATTGAATTTAAAAGTATAAACGACCCTCTATAAAATATATGAACCTTTTTAAAATTACTTTCTTTTAATTAGCTATAACATGCAGTTAAATTAGCCACACTGCCTAAAGAAAAATATCAAACTTTCTGCTCTTTGTCCAATTGTTATTTAGCCTACATCAAATATCACATGTGCGAAAACTAAATACTTGTAATTTAAAAAGACAACAGAGTCGTACATTTCTTTATTTTTTAACTAACAGATCTTATTGAATTAATCACTTTGCCGAGAGCAAAGAGAATAAAATCTCTCTCCCTCGTCCAATTGTCATACACATCAATTACCATACGTACGAAAATAAATAATTTCAAAAGATAGCATGCGTACGTTCTTTACTTAACAGGTCTTACAGCGTAAATGAGCCACCCTGCCCTGAGCAAAAAAAAAAACGAATTTTCTGTCCCATTTTCCAATTTGTCATTTAAATTATTTATTTAAAAAACCGCGTACGCAAAACAAAATTGTTTCAATTAACAATACAAGAACCTTTTGGTGTTAATAACGTTTATTCCCAACCCTAAACAGTTCATAAACTGTTGACCATTTTTGGCGTTGCTTTTATAATCCAAATTGCTGTTTGGGCTTTCTTCTCCTTCATTTTCTTATTTTCTCGGCGTAATAACTTGATCCTCTCAGGACGGATGATGCATTTTGAAGTCAGTTAATTTGACTGCTCCCTATTGTACAGTACTTGCAGCCATACATGTGCTTATTGCTCTGGATGGCACTCTATACCTTAGAAGCTTAACAACACTATTATAAGTCTACCACCATGATCACCATCCACAATAAAGTAAAGTAACGGTTTCTTAAATTCTTTATCGTGACCGTAATGGTCCACCTATTCAGCAAAGACCGAGCTTCAGGTATTCAAGTTAAAATGAATTTTGAGTGAATAAGGTCATTACGGTAGCCGTTTAGGGCATGAATACCAAATAATTAGAATACACTCTTCTTTTATTATGCTTTTTGTTTATTTTTATCATTGTGCTATTTTGCAAATTATGCGGTAAATGACTTTTTATTTCGACAGTAGATTTTTTTCCCGAAAAGTGAAGCACGGTTACATAGCTGAAAACGGAACTATTTTTTATTCATTAACTTTTTGTTCTCACCTTTTTGGGGGGAGGGGGCAAACATGCAAACTGTTGGGAATTATATGGATATCCCTTGTTGGATAACTTTGGGGTCGCCCCATCGAAAAATCTAGATTATCCTTTATAGCCCCTCCCCCCTTCCCAATCATTGTGCAATCTCCTTTCTTGACCTGAGTTTAAACTCTAATAAACTCCAGATGCTGGGGCACTTACAGATTTTTTACTAGCCAATTAAATTATGAATGAAGGGCGAACAATAGAAGAAACGCGAGATGATTTCGATTTTTATTTGTCCAAGCCAAGCCAAGCTTTCAAACTCACTGCTATATTGGTTTTAAAGAGCATTTCATCATTGATTGCAAACGATCGATCATTTGATCTTTGACAGCCGATATCAACCTAGATACAAAACTCGCCAAAGCTCCATCTAATTCATTATAAAAACAGACGTGAAAACAATCTATTAACAAATTCTTTTGAAGCGAAATAGATTTGCCAACAAAAACAGCGGGGACAATATTCGTTTTTTTTTCAATGACTCTTTCAAACGCATATACCTTTTGAGAGTCTTTCGTTATCTGCGTTTTGTTTCGTGCATAAAAGGATTTTAAAAGTTGAAGTGTTATGAAGTAAACCAAAAGAATCGTTACTTTCGGTTACCCCCTTTTTTCTCGGGTGTTCTATTGAGGGTTTTTTTGCAAACCGACGTATACAATTTTTGGACTGTATGCATTATTTCATTCAAAAAACTAATTAAAAAAGTTAGTATAGTGGAAAGATGTTTTAAAGATATATTTTAGTCAGAAATACATAAAAGGTATACTAAACGTATATATGATGCTGTAAAAATCGTCACCCATTCAACAAAATGTAAAAATCTTAATTATTATCTTTACTCTTGTTATGGTTATTTATTCAAGCCCATTTGACCATTAATGTTTGCCTTCTGACTTCGCTTCATAAACGTTTTCGTTATATTATTAGATTTTTTGTTAAACCTTGCTCGCGTGGTTGTCTTTTTTCCTGACCGTGCATCACACATAGCTCCCATTCTTCATTTCCTTCACATCCATCGTTCTTTCGTCTACTACCATCCCCTATTCCCTTTAATTTATTTCCCCCTAATAATTTTCCCTTTTTTAATCTTTTTTTTTCTTCTCTTCTTCACTACTTTCCTTCCTCGTTCTGCTCTTCCTCCTTTCTGCACCTATCTACCTATTCTCTGTCAACTTACATTCTCCTTCCCGGCTCTCTTCGTTCCTCCCTCTCAATTCTCCTCCTCTGTTTCTCTCTCACTTCTCTCCCTCTTGCTTCACTCTCTCTCTCTCTCTCTCTCTATCTCTCTCTTCCTATACCATCCACCCACCACTCTTCCCCATACATCATCCGAGTAATTCTTCTTATTCTTACCCTATATCTTCCTTCCTTTCTTCTCCTCTTTCTTCTCTTATTCCTTTTTCTTTTATCTCTTCTCCTCCTCCCCTTCCTTATCTTCTTCTTCCTCTTCCGCATTCATCTTCTTTTACTACTTCTTCTTGTTATTCTTTCTTTGTTCCTTCTTCTTCGTCTTCTTTTTCTTCTTCTTTTGCTTCTTCTTCTTCTTCTTCTTCTTCTTCTTCTTCTTCTTCTTCTTCTTCTTCTTCTCTTCTTCTTCTTCTTCTTCTTCTTCTTCTTCTTCTTCTTCTTCTTTTTTTCTTCTTCTTCTTCTTCTTCTTCTTCTTCTTCTTCTTCTTCTTCTTCTTCTTCTTCTTCTTCTTCTTCTTCTTCTATTCTTCTTGTTCTTCGTATTTTCCCTTATTCGTATTCCTTCCTTTTCTCCCCCTCCTTCTTTTTCCATCCTTTCAACTTCTTTCTACTCATCTTTTCCCGCCTCATCTATAGCTACCTTCTCCTCTTCCTCATCACTATCTTTCTTCTCCCGTTCTTTCTCCTTTCTACCAATCTCCCATCTCACTTCTCCCATTCGCAAATTTGTAATAACCCCACTCAACAAAACTGAACCCCAGCAATCTCATCCCATCCTTTTTATCTCATCATCATATTTCTCCTACTCAACTTCTCCCCCTTCACCCGTTTTTTCTTCTTCCTCTTTTCCTTCATATCCACATCATCCGTATTCCATTCTTCATCAATCTATCTCTCCAATCGGGAGCGCCAAGAGGGTCAAATCTGACTGACAGAGCGCTATACAAGAACCCACTATTATTATTATTATTATTATTATCTCACTTCTCCTTATAGCTTTAAATCGTTCCTAATACCCCTATAAACCCAAATTGTACCCCCTCCAATCTGACCTCCTTGACCGTCTCCACCCCTCCCAACCCCAAATTCACCCGCAATCGTTACGCCAACTCCCGACCAAGGCAAAACCCCCTTTCAAATCTTTCGATCAACTTCGACCCAACCCCAGGAACAATGCCCCCAACGGCCAGATATGCGCTGACCCCATCTGACCCCATTTACCTCTATTATCGATCACTGACCTCTCGCATCGATAAAGCACAATCTTGTGGACGGGTCAATAATTGAAATATAATGTCTTATTGGTATTACCAACTTTATCTATTGATAGAATACACCAAGGTCGGATGTATACAACTGTGTTAGTATGCTTGGCCTAACAAAAAAAGATGTTGTATTGCCCTTTCGGTGCCAGGACCTGGGTCGGTCGGTTGATGTTCTTTTTTTGTTTTTGCTTAATTTCTCTCTTTGGGCCGATATTTTCCAGTTTTTTTAATAATTAAAAAAAGAAATAATTAACAAAAAAATGTTTTTTTTTTTTTAAAGTCGACCGTAGATTTTATGATTTTAGGGTCGGTCGCAAAAAGTTTTTAAAACATTTTCCTCTGCATGTTTATCTCCATAAATATTGGTTGGTAATTCTCTACATCATCCTTCTGAGTCATCTATCTTAACTTTCTTACCTTTCTATTTTAAAAAATCAGAGAATTCAGCCACCCCCATCCCGCTACAGAACAATTTGCCCCATCCATAATTAAAACGTATTAACCACGTTGTATTATTATATCTTTCCCACTTCACTATTTAAAAATCTTTCATCTAATATTTTAAAATTCTCTTTACCTGTATCCCTTTCTTTACTCTAATTATCCAAGCATAACCAAAGTTATAACAACACATCACCATTACTATCATCACTCCGCCTTCCCATAATTAATCATGATAATGAAAATTTAAAGACCTTCCTTCGGCTAGGCCGAACATCCGATTAATACACGAGGTCATATTTCGACTTTAAATGGGATTCTTAAACAACACCGTCTGATCCATACTAATTATTGACGTTTTTCGATAAGTTTAAATTGGAAACGCTCGATCTGGACTGATAAATGCTCCTGAGAATTTACAATAAAAGGCTGATATGAGCAGAACGTGAAAAGACAGAATTGAAAATGAATAAGACTATAGATCTAAGAGAGATCTATTGGGGGGATTAAATACTAATGAGGGGAAAACCGTCTAAGCAGATAATTACCAAAGAGATAATCAGAGGGGTGCACTTTTGCCCCCTCCCTCATTCTCATAGACTTTAGACGGGTAATGCCCCAATTTTGCCTAACTCTATAATCAAGCAAAATGAAAATCATTGCGTAATTCATGTACTACGAAGTTATCTTTGCCAATATCTCATATAATATTATGAAACTTATGTCGATAAGGAGTGAAGAAACAGATTGATTACATTAATGAGATTTTAAATTAAAAAACAAAATCGTAAAGGCTTTCGGGGGAGAGAAAAAAAAATCAACATTATGCAATGTCAAAAGTTTGGCTTTGTCACCTGTGCAAACATGACAATGACATATTACGTAATCGGAACATACTTTCTATAGGATAATAGGTGAATAAGGGTATTGAAATTTCCCCCAAAGTTGAATTCTTGAAAGCTCTTTGCGATTGTGAAGAAGAGAATAGGAATCGAAAAGAATTACAAGCTAACGATGATCACCATCAAAATTAACAGCAGTTCGTTAACGCTAGAAAGTTAACATTCGAGTTCAATAACCGCAGTTTGTGAGAAACACAAATTAAATAGTGGTTTGAAAGAAAAGAAGAAACAAAAAGAGGTGAAAATCAAGTAAAACTTAAAGAGAGATAAAAAAGACAAACAATTTGTTCTCCTAACAGACATTCTATATATGGTTCCGTTTTTTTTCATTCCCATTTTTACTCTGCCCTAAGCCCTAATTACAGAGAGAGAAAGTAAAATACCTTTCAGTAATCTCAGACCGAAAACGACTCAGCCAGACAGCTTTATAAAACAAAATTACAGGAGATTTAACAAATTAGATTAGTAGCGAATAATGATGATGAGCCCTGAATTATTTTCGAACAATCAATATTCGCGTTTTAAGAAGGTGTCATCTAATACTCGATCTGTCATAGCAACGAGACCAACCCTAGCCTGACTACAAGCCGAACAAAAATACATTTATACCCGCAATAGCAAAAAAATCGGTGGGGTTGGAGTTGGTCGGGAGTCGGTTCGGCGGTGTAACAGAAGTACATGGATTATCCAAACATCCTGAGTAGAAATCAATTAATCCAAGGTTTAGGTGTCATCGAGTTTGTAAGTGTTGTTTCTTCCCCTTTTTTCTCCACCATCGGAAGAATTTCATGAAAGTAATTAGACCAAGAGATTGAAAGGCGGATCAATATCAATTACTTTCCTCGTTGAGAGATGTCAAGCAAAGAAAACGCATACAAAAGAACCAAGCTAATAAAACGCATATAATATACAAAAGAACGTAGTCAAAGACAATTTTATCCATTACATAACTATTGCGAAACGGTCGCATTGTTCAATTTTACGACAAGAGCTGGCGCTAGACCAAAGTTATCACAAGTTGTAAGGGAGAATGAGAACGAGAATTAATAATAATAATAATAAATACATTAAAAACATTAATAACACCCAAACCTTTAATGTTAATTGTCCTTTCTGCTCTTCTAAAAAAAAAACACTTCACACATCAACTCCTTTGTTTTTTTCATTCTAGCCTTCATCCAAAACGAACTTAATTTCAAGACTTTAAATCCGTCTGCCATTCTTCCTCAAACTCTCTCTCCTTCTAAACTCTCCCTCTTAACTCCCCCTCTAAACTTTCCTTCTAAACTCTCCTTCTAAAATCTCCTTCTAAACTCTCCTTCTAAACTCTCCTTCTAAACTCTCCCTCTAAATAATAATAATAATAATAATAATCTGTTAAAGTCCACTGCAAATGTTATTATGTTAAACCGAAAATGGAAATTCTTTTTGCTCAATTGATCGTGAGCCCGGCAGCCACTGAGCAGCGCCAGATCGACGTTGCTCTAGATATCTAAACTCTCCTTCTAAACTCTTCCTCTAAACTCTCCCTCTACACTCTCCTTCTAAACTCTCCCTCTAAATTCTCCTTCTAAACTCTTCCTCTAAACTCTCCCTCTTCACTCTCCTTCTAAACTCTCCCTCTAAATTCTCCTTCTACACTCTCCCTCTAAAATCTCCTTCTAAACTCTTCCTCTAAACTCTCCCTCTACACTCTCCTTCTAAACTCTCCCTCTAAATTCTCCTTCTATATAAACTCTCCCTCTAAATTCTCCTTCTAAACTCTCCCTCTAAACTCTCCTTCTAAACTCTCCCTCTAAATTCTCCTTCTAAACTCTCCCTCTAAATTCTCCTTCTAAACTCTCCTTCTAAACTCTCCTTCTAAACTCTCCTTCTAAACTCTCCCTCTAAACTCTCCTTTTTAAATCTCTCTCTAAACTCTCCCTCTAAACTCTCCTTCTAAACTCTCCTTCTAAACTCTCCTTCTAAACTCTCCCTCTAAACTCTCCTTTTTAAATCTCTCTCTAAACTCTCCCTCTAAACTCTCCCTCTAAATTCTCCTTCTAAACTCTCCCTCTAAACTCTCCTTCTAAACTCTCCTTCTAAACTCTCCTTCTAAACTCTCCCTCTAAACTCTCCTTTTCAAATCTCTCTCTAAACTCTCCTTCTAAAATCTCCCTCTAAACTCTCCTTTTAAACTCTCCCTGTAAACTCTTCTTCTAAAATCTCCCTCTAAACTCTCCCTCTAAACTATTGCTGCAAAGCGATTTCATAATTATAAATGTATCTTCTATTTCAACTTTCTCCCACAAAAAATATGACCTGCATGACATCATATACATCCAGAGATCCAGAGAAATAGAGGTAAAATTGCGGTTCAAGGGTTTTCGGTGCAAAATATCCATTCACTATTGTTTAAATATTGCCTTCAGAGGTTTAAATACTTTAACCTCAATTTGCACACACACACAAAAAAAAAGCAGAATTATTATGCCCAAATTTTCAATGTTGAAGTGCATTCGCGATATCTATCCAGGCCAGATCGATATGATAATTTACCAAATATATAAATTAGTAGGCGGTTTCCCGGCAAAATTTGTATCGTTACGTATTAGTCAAAAAAACATTCTTTCACATGATTGGTAATAAGAGCTTCCATTTCATTTTTTGAGAGGGGGGCGTTTCCAAAACTGGTCTTTACCTTTAAACACGAACATCCTTTCTTCTGTCAATCTTCTTTCTACTACTATACTAATTCTCACCCACTCCTTTGGTCATTCATTCTAACCCTCCTTCCAACATAAGAAATTAACATCAAGACACTAAACAATCTCCTCTTCTGCCGATCTTTCTTTATTCTCATTATTTCAAAACCATCTAACGGGTTTAACAATGTCCATCCAGTATACATCATCTCCATTTTCACTAGTCTTTTTTTTTCTTCTTAAATTCTTCTTCAAAATACAATATTTGCTAGCCAATAGAGAACAAAAATATCATCAATTTCAAAATATTCCACACATGAATTATCTATCGCACTTTGTAGTAATGAAAATATATAAGAATGAAACGTCAGTTTGAAGTGAAGATCTGGCCCCTGTCCTACAAAGAGTTGATATCAATCGCAACTTATTTGCGACTGGTATCAATCGCAACCATGTACATAAGAGATTGGAGACTGCAAATTTGCGATTGATTGGAGGACTTGCGATCGATTTGGATTAATCGCAACTCTTTGTAAGACGGGCCCCTGATCATAGGGTACAACCGTTTCCAGATAGTGACACACAAAAATAATCTTATTGATAAAAATATAATAGACTAAATCACCTGGAAGAACCATTTCAATTGTGACACTGGCCCTCGAAAATTCGCACCCCCCCCCCCCTTGTCCCCTGCTCAAAGACCACCCCACCCCCCCCCCCCCACCACTGTTTTGTTCTCTCTTTCATTTTACACATATTTTGTTTCTTCAATAGAGTCTAATGGTCTCATTCAAGTGCATAATTATATAGGATTCTAATGAAACAGAAAACTCGTTAAAAATACACACTTTGGGTATGCAATTCAATACAATACAAATACTAGCAGAAGGTAGTAAAAGCCACTCTTTGCAAAAACAGCTGTCAATAATTTGTATAGTAAAATCGAGCCATATTTTTGCAGTCCAGACATTTATTATATATATTTTGTATGTTGAGAGCCAGATAGGCGCTAGCTCGAAAAAAAGAAGAGAGTTAACGACCTGATGGCTCTAATTAAGATTAATTTTAAATGGGTATTAACTTTTCACTGATTATCATCTGTTTTTGAGCGAGATTGGGCTAACTCACAGAGAGTAGTAAACGAATGGAATGGTGTCCCATCATGTAGCGGAAAGTCCATCACTCAATTCTTACAAATCGAATCTTGACAAGTACTGGTCACTGAAGAAGGACAAGTTTAATCCTGATGAATTATTCAACTGTCCATGTTCATCCGTAACTGCACAACGCCACATTCAAGAGTAACCCACTAGCAGACACCCGAGGGGAAAATAAGTTTTGTAGAACTTTATGCCTACTTCCAAGGTACATGTATGATATCCAAGGTATGATAACTCTTATCAAATCACACCGTTTAATGCCCTCCCGGCTCTACAGACGATATATGTATGTATAATTCTGATTTTCATACACAGTTTTCTAAAGGTCCAAAACTAATCAAATAAGAGGCACAAATTACCTTCTACTATAGGCGACCAATCGAAATCGGTAGAGTTGCAGAGAATAGAAAGAAACAAACACACTCATCTTACAAAACAAAATAACTTATCATTGTCATCTTTATTTGGAAGAACTATTTCTTTATTTCATGATTCAATACTTACTTGCAACTGACTGCCAACTCATACATGCAAGAAAACATTCACAAAGAGATACTAATTTCTTAACCTCTTCAGTGCGTCTAGATTTTAAAAGGGTTACATGTTATTTTTCTGAAGGTTTATACATGTACTCTGAAGGTTCTTTTTTTTCTTTGAGGTTTTGTATTTCCGAAGGTTCATTATTCCGTAGATTCATAAATGCGAAAATGAAATAAAACCCTGTATCGATTTCGGACTTACAAAACCTCTGGAATAATGATCCCTATGCCATTTTAAAAATGATGAACCTTCATGTATTTCATTTGCGGAATTATGAACTTTTAATTTTTATTTTTCAGAACTAAAAACTTCAGATTTATGAACCCCATTTCATTTCCGGAATAACAAACTTCCACAAAATTAACCTCATTCAATTTGAAGGTTGGGGAATCTGTGTTTTGGAATTATGAACCTTCAGAAAAAAATGAGTAACCCCAAACGAACAAGCTATTTGTGTCAAACAAAACATAAGGCAAATCAATAAGTATTTGGAGAGCAGATTTGATATCCATGGCCCCAAAAGGGTTAACATAATTTATAAAGTGTGGTCTTATTCGTGGCAAGGTATGGTATTTGTTAGATTCAAAATAGGGTCGAATTAGCTATCAAAATGGCGTCTGCCTAGTCTATTGCAATATTTCATGAAACAGACACCCATATTTCAAATGTCCTCCTCCTGGAATTGTTTCTGTTTATTTATATATGATATGGCGCTCTAGCATGTCAAGGAATTAATTCCTGCCAGGTTTATTTGGAAATAAAACATAAACCATGTGTGGAAACAACTATAAATTTAATACAGTATCTACCTTTTTTAAATTAACTAGAAAAACATATCAAAAAAGTAAAAATGAGGTTAAAAATTAACTTGCTTTTCATTTCACATTCAGCCTTTAGTGCATGGTACCATAACATTTTTTTGGTTTGGCTAATCTTAATCTATTTATGCCGTTCGTATAAATGATAATTTTACCAAAATAACATAATCCCCTTAGATATATATATCAATCATCAAGTGTATTCTTAAAGGCTGAATTTATTGGTGATTTAAACAAATGAACAATCATGGAAATCATAGTTGTAATTTACTATACTGAATGGCAGTTCCCAGAAATTTCAAAATTTGGAGTGATCTAATATTTTGGTGAAAAGGGGTTAACAATCTGGACCCTTCATAAAAAGTTCGGCCTTCAAGTATAAATGATTATATCTCTCTTTTTGTGGCATAATCATATCAGTATCATTAGAAAGAGTATTAAATCTTAATTCAGTGAAGCACAAACGAATTCAGGCCATTAATTATCATGACTTCATACTAGAGACAACAAACCTTTCCATGATTGCTTTATGTTTTTTTTTTAAAGTAGGGAAAACAGGATATAAAAATAGTGACAAATAACAAGTGAATTATAATAAATTACGTACTAACTGTGCATATTTTGACACCGTGTTTCGACTACATGTTTACAAAACGAAAACAGACTTTTGCTTCTGTATCAATTTCAGGAAATGCTAAGATTAAACAAAAAGCAATTAGGAGTGATTCAGATATTGTTGTATACCCAGCAGAAGGGCGTGAATGGATGCACCAACAATGATCTAAAGTTTTTTTTTTAAATGTTTTCAAAAGTTATGACCATTCTTTGACTGCATAGTAAATATTAGTCTGTATCTCAAAAGTCGTATTTGTTATTACTTCAGCAGCACCGTAACTAAAGTGTTTGGAAATATATTAGACAGAAGTTAGTGTTTCTGCCTTCCTGCTATGCCCATGATAAAATAGCCATCACTGATCAAATAAGTAACAGCTGCTTTCTTCGCACAATTATCGAACAATGATATCTTAAGCATTTATGATGTAAAGATGAAACACAAAATGATATAATCATGACACAACATACTTAAGATATTTCTTCAAAGGGGAACTTTCAATTTACCACATGATATATGCATTTTGAAAAAATCTTAGAGTTGGTAATCCACTCAGTTCATGTTCACATCTCTACCACATAAATATGTACGATAAGAAGTAACAAACAAAAAATACAATCTTCATGATATTTCAACGGATCATGCAATCCGTTGACAAAAACATCAAATAAAGTTCATCTAACTAGAATAGAAAATTATTTTTGACCTGCATGTTTAGTGCATCGAGTACAAATCCACTATGGGAAAAATGAGGCAATTTCATATTAAATAGATGATTTTTCAGCTTCGAATAAACTTCTTCTTTCTTTCTAAACAAATCTCTAATATACATTTTTATTGTAGACTGAGTAACAAATATTTCCCACATTTTTTTTTCCTGTAAAATATATTTTTTTATATCTATTTGCAAATACTGTACATGATTTCAAATAGTAATGACATATACCTACACAAATGTAGTTCTTGGTATGTGCACACCATATTGCATGTGCACATTTTTCTTCTTGTTCCATTTTCTTGTGAAAACCGTTTCCACTTCTGTCACCGATATTTGACTTTATCCCTTAAAACCAGCAAGAGCAAATCTTCAGACTGCAGGGAGCCAAAATTATCAAAACGCTGTGAGTCGGGTCAACATGACTGATATTTTTGGAATCAGCTCAAAATTTTACCCTGAATAAGTTATCTAAGCCTTCCCCCCCAATTTTTTTGGATTAAATCCCCTTATCTCATAGGGTTTATAACAAAGTCACAGCTCGTATGTTTGTCGACTTTTTCCCATAATGCATCATGTGAAAATCGACTAAACACTGGTGTCGGTAGATGGCGCTGTGGCTTGTGAATCCACTGAATTTCAGCAATTTTCAAGGGACATTTCTATATAACAGGAGATCAGAATTCTTTTCTTTAACGACAGAGTTGATATCACTGGAAGAATCAGTTTCATATTGTTCAATTCTTTTTGTTTCTCCCAAAAAATAACTGTGATTATGATAATTTTGCCAAACCAGCAAGATGGACACCAGGACCCGTTTCACAAAGACTTTTTTCAATGACAAACTACAAAGATCAATGACAAATCTGTTGATAACCAATCAGAAGCAAGGATTTCAGTAGCTTATAACAAAAACTGTCATCTGTCACTGATGACAAGTTTTGTGAAACGCCCCCAGACCGACAAGAGATCAAAAGAAACAATTACATAATGGCCAAAAAATTGGTTGGTTTTTAGTCGATTCGAGTCAGGTATTGTCTTCATAATTTGAGCTCCTGCGACGCCGAAAATTTGCCCCGCTCTTGCTTCATAACCAAAACAAACATCCTTCTCTAGAAGAAAAAATGTACATTGTAAATCATCAATTCTTACTTTCTTACTCAGAAACATTACATTCTTAACCTATCACTGCATTCCAGAAGCTCATCAACAATCGAGCCTTATGCCTGTACTATAATTTACTACATCTGTACACATCAAAAAATAGGGAGAAGAGAAGAGAGGTATCTACAAATTTTGTCCACA
The DNA here is from genome assembly GCA_035222895.1 of Strongylocentrotus droebachiensis. NCBI lineage: Eukaryota > Metazoa > Echinodermata > Echinoidea > Camarodonta > Strongylocentrotidae > Strongylocentrotus > Strongylocentrotus droebachiensis. Next base: position 35,693 of record JAVYIG010003708.1, read on the forward strand.
AAATTTGACCGAGTCTTTATTAGAAGAGTTTTTTACACCACAGAGGGCGTTTGATTTAATAATAATAATAATAATCTTTTAAAGTCCACTCCAAATTTCATTAAACTGAAACAGAAGTTCTTTTTGCCCAATTGATCGTGAGCCCGGCAGCCACAGAGCAGCGCCAGATCGACATTGCTCTATCCCTTATTGTTGAACGCCAAACAAGGTAGCAGCAACTCCCATCTTTTGGTGTGACGCAACCAAAAGACGTTAAAAGATGGGAGTTTTTATTTGATTTGAAAGGTAAAAATAAATAGTAATGAACAAGCATCAGAACTCGAACATTTGTTTATCAATACATGGGTGAATCCAATTCATAGAAATGCAGGATTTCTAAGGAAACCATTAGGGTAGAAATAGAAAAATCAGAAAGACTATTTCATCATGACCCTTTCCTTTAAAAAAGGATCACTTTGTCATTTATATTTGAGAGTTTGTATCACAGCACTTCAACTGCAAGCTCAAAACAATTACGGCACACTGCGTTACCAATCTTTACAGGGTTTAACAAAGGATATAATACAGAATCTTGTGTCAAATGAGAAACAATCTTGCCCTATTAAACCTTGCTCCACTTTCACTATTTCGATGCTGTTCTAAGTTTTAAATATTTTTTTCCTGAGATTTCACTCTCTACTACCAATTTTCTTCTCCCTTTCCATTTTTCCCCCTCTCCTCTCCACTCCAAAAAAGACATATATACAGAGGATACTAAAAAGGAATGAATGGGCTTTGTACAAAATAGAAACCATGACGATGACGCCGTCAAAGACAATGTCGAGGACGATGTCGAAGGCGATGCTGGGGAGAGCCGTGTCGCCTATGATACAAGCAGCACTTTTCTGATTCCATTTGGTGTGTCCTGGTCGTTGAGGTGCTTTGAGTTGTACCTAGGGAAAAGGATATAAACCAACGATGATCAATCAGGTAGGTTTCTGATGTGGATCTGCCAGCTTTAGATCATGGAGGTGGACATTTTGTTTTCACAATGATTGCATGTCACTGCACATTAAATGGCCCAAACTACAGTCAAATCCGTCTATAGTGACCACCCAAGAGAAACACAAACAGTGGTCTTTGTAGACGGGTGATCTTTGTAGACAGGTTCCTTTAGTACATGTTTCAAAGAGAAACCATTTTCAAGGAAACAAAAATGTGGTCTTTGTAGACAGGTGGTCACTAAAGCCGGTTTTATTGTACTACAAAAGTGTAAAGGAAATTGCAACACAATCTGACTTGAAAATGTACACATTGTGACTTAATTTTTATTTAACTTTATTGAGATGCCATGAAGAAGACTAGGGTTCAACCTACGGTCTATGGAGATGCTGAATGGTCTTAAAGTCTATCTGCACTAGATTGGCCAGGAGGGATTAGACCTCCCTGCGTGGTCACTGGCAGGTGGTTATCTCATCAAATCAGCTCTCAATTAAAGGTAATACAAAGTTTTGGGAAATTTTGAAAATTGGGTGGAAAGTGATTCTTTACAATTTTGATATATTTGGATGCCCCTGTGGATGTATTATAAGCACTAGAAAATTTAGCCCCTAAAATACTTCTGCTTTCAAGAAAAATTGAATATAAAAATTTACCGGTGCTCCCGGTAAATAGCGCCTACGGCTGTACAATGGTAGCTGCGACCATGAAAATCTCAGAATATGTAGTTGTGATATATAATTTCCAAACGGAAACAACTAATCGGTAGATTTTAGTCAAGAAACATTGTTTTATAGCTTAATTTATATCTTGACCTTGAGAGGGAGCTATACAACATAAAGAGTTTATTATTTACAATTTCATAACTATAGACTCGATTTCAACCGCGACAACGATCATTGAATATGGTAGGACCGCATATGCGTCCAATATGTTCATTTGAATCAAATTCATGACCCCATACCAAAACTTTGTATTACCTTTAACATAAGAAAAAGGGGATCATGGGGGATCAACAGGTACCGCTTAGGCATTGCTGGCTATATAGAGGGTGCAAGAAGCTACAAGTAGTGCAGTCTTGCTTTAAAATAGTAGAATACAAATTGGAGGGTTCTTCAAGGATTGTGGTCTGAAATAAGTCCAAATCAACTTGTAGATGTCTGCTAGCAGCCATTTAACTGGTGCCATGTCACTACAATTCAACGACATTTCCTGGTTGTTGTCTTTTTCTTCACAAAAAATGTAAGCACAGTTCAACAATAAACACACATCTTTTTGTGAGTTGTCAATGTCACCAAAGGCCTCATAAAGAACACATACATACCAACCATACTACTAATGTACTACAATACACTTAGGTTCAGGCCGAGTGAAAACTCATGTCTGACGGAAAAACAATATTATCACAAAATAAAGTCCAAATTCAGTTTTCAATCACTCTTACTAAGGAATACAATGTGCGATTAGAATGACAAATCACTATGTAGAGTAATAAGTCATTCAAAATGCGATTTTTTTTTTTTTTTTTTTTTTTTTTTTTTTTTTTTTTAAATATTTTTGTATATATTTTGTTTTTATTTTAAAAAATATAAAAAATATAAAAAATATAAAAAATCTTTTTTTTCTCAATAATCTATCCTCTCACCTCAGCGCATTGAGTAAGTGCTCAACTTCTGTTGGTTCCTGATCTTTCAGTACTTTTACACAGCTTTTGACCTGAACAGAGAAAAATCAAACCATGTAAGTGCATCGACAAGAGTTTCCTCCTCAAAACTTCATCTCAGAATAACTACAACATCCATACATCTCATCATCTACCGGTACTCAACTTATTTATCTGGTCCTTCATTTGTTATTTTTTTAACAGTTTCTAAAGAAAAGGGAGACAATATAAATGTAAACCAATCTATGAAATAACTTGCTTGTTTACCTAGACTACGGCACACCGTGTATAAATAATCCTTCAATGGATCTACATAAATAAGTTATTCCATACATTGTACATGTGAAATAACTTGCTGGAGGTATACAATCCATCAATTGATAATTTTTTGCCTGTGTTTTTGGAAGACAAATATAATGTATATACACACTACGGCACATGGGACCAAATTCTAAATCAATCACTTTAATGAAATAAACTTTGACCTAGAAATTGCCAGTAAACAAAGTTTTTCCTCGAGAGGCTGGATTTGGCTAAAACTATAGACTCTTGAAACTTACGGTGATTAGGGTAGGGGTGGGGAGGGGCTGGCACTCTTGTAAATTTAGAATTTAAACAGAATTATTCTTCAAAACCTTTAGGGGGTGTTTCACAAAGATCCTAAGTTGAACTTAGCAATTGTGGAAAGCCGTTAGCATCTATGAAAATATTTTGCAAAAGTTATTTGAAAAGACATAAAATGTTGATTCAAATTATTCAGATTTTCTATTATTAAGGAGATTTCATGTTTTTGATGAGGAATTTATAAAAAGTCTAGAATACTTGAATTTTCGCTTTTGAATATATTTAATTTTAAGCCTACAAATGGCTCTCCATAACTTTTGAGCCCAACTTAGAGTTAAGTTCGACTTAGGATCTTTGTGAAATACCCCCTGATCTGGATGAAGTCAGAGAAAACTATAAAAACTTACATTGATGGGGGCGCTCTTGTCAAACGCTCCGACAGGATGAACGTGATCGTAGAGGATAATGAGCGCCACCATGACCCGCAGGCAGAAGAGAACGGTGTTCCTTTCTTGGAAGCGAGCCACAAAGTCCCTGCAGAGGACACATATCAAAACATATGCTTAAAAAGAAGTAACATTCTCTTCTTATAAGACCCCAATTGATTCATATATTTGCAAACAAATGAAGAGTAATAATTCCAAAAGGAGCTAAATCATTTTTTGTAACTTTAGAGAAAAAAGAAATTGTTTACCAGATTTTGTACAGGCGTCTATGGATAAGTGATATTAGAAGGTGCATTTTTCATAATTGCTCCCAAAATTTAGGTAAATGATTTTGTTGAAAGACGGGTACTTAAGTGAACAATGTTCTGCTATCAATACTGGTAACTCAATTTTCATCAAAAGTGGATTTAGCTCCTTTTGGAATTAAGCTCTTCAAATGTAATAGAGGTATTGCGGTCCAGTGGATAAGTAGAGCGAACCACAGGTTTCAAATCCCTGCCACAGCACTAATGTCATTAAGCTAGTCACTAATCTGCATTTGCCACATACAGTAGATACAAGGGTACCAGGGAGGATTGTTCCTTTAAATACACTGTGCGCTTATAAGGGCTTACAGAGCTGGAGCCAGGGTAAGAATTTCCAAAGCTTTTTGCCTAGGGACATTGTTTCATAATGTGATATGCATCATACAAGAACATAATATTGTTGTCATTGTTGTTGTTATTATTATTATAATCATCATAATCATTATAATCATTTTTAATATTATTATATTAGTAGTCGTATTATTAGCATTATCATTATTAATGTTACTATCATTTTTATCTTAGTAATTGGCATTTAAAATTTCGAATCTCTCTATACTACTGCAGCATATGATTTATGAATATACAACATAAATAACAATAAAACTAATAGTAACATTTTTACCACACTGCAATTTCTTCATTTTCTTGATCTTTTCATACTTGAGTGACTTTCCTCAAATTCCATCACTGAAAAACGGACTAACTCATTTTTTCTTTGATTTCTAGGATAGCTGGGTACCCTTGATAAATGTAACATTAAAATTGGAATTGAAAAAATAAGGATGGGGAATGAATATTACAGTGAAACCTGTCTATAAAGACCACTCAAGGGAGACATGAAAAGTGGTCTTCATAGGCAGGTGGTCTTTATGTAGAGAGTCCTATAATACATGTGTCAATGAGAAAACACTCGTAACACAGGGAAACAAAAATTGTGGTATTTATAAACAGGTGGTCTTTGTATGCAGGTGGTCGCTGAAGCAGGTTTGAGATGTACTTACGGATTGTCGATCATTACTCTGCATATCTGGGCCATTGTACTGAGGACATCTGTAGTCTTCTCGCACCAGACCTCTTTATTCTGAAAGTGAAAACAAAAGAAATCAAAGAGAACTTTCATGGATTTGAATTGAATAAAAATATATTCTACTTGAAGTTGTTTAATTTTGCTTCCTTTTAACTACTGCAATAATGCAAGTATATGTGTGTGCCCCTTCTAATCGCCATGCGATAGAAGGACATAGTTTTAAAAGAAGAGAGAAAGAAAGAAAAGGAAAGGGGGAGGGGGTTGGGAGCATTAAAAGAGACACCCCTTCCCACACCCTATACATACTCTGTAGCTTTGCTAAAGTGGATTACGTACAGTCACTAAGACCCCCCCCCCCCCCTGATGCCTTGAATTTTGCTTGAAGCATACAGAAAAGGCAGAACAAAACCAAACAAATACATGTACCTCGCTTTCAAAAGAGATATGTTATCAAAAACACAGTTTTTGAAGCATAACAAAGACATTCAATGAACCATAACAAAGCCACATTATTATGAAGCATAGCTATCAGTATCGGATCATTGTACTTTCGTCATAGGGTTGATCGCAGTGCACTTTATCACTTCTTACAAGTCTAAGGGCCCCTCCGCAACACAAACACAATCTAGGCATCAGCCATTTATAGACACCTGGCATGGTGCCCAATCAGTTCTTGTGAGGGATAGCCCAGCTCATGAGTGCTGTTAGGTGAGGGGAGATGGGAACAGGCACCAGTCCAAGTGACTAATACTTGATTGCCAGGGTATGCGGTGAGGGGAGAGAAAGCCCCTTCTGTTTACATTTATGATGTGTCAAATGACTAATTTTGAGCAACACACTCTGTATATAAACATGGTATGAACAGTCTATGTTATGCCCATAGGAATAGTCTAGCCACTATTCACAAGTTTTTTTAGAACTAGGCTTCTTTGGAAAGTCCCAAACTCTATCAACCTACGATCTTTGAGTCTCCCCCCCCCCTCCCCCACTTCAAAACAAATGTGTTTGAAGTCATATAATGATAAAAGAATACAAAATTTAGGTTTTTTGCGTACAACAGAAAACCCAAATGATGTATTCTTTTATCGATATTTGTCCTCAAACATATTTTTTTTGCAGAAGTGTGCTTAAAATGACATCCTCTTTCATATTATGATACAAATTTTGCTATCAACTTTTTGTTGGATTTAGGGCTCCCAGAGGGGCTTTAAAACTATATCGTATACTTGATTGAAAAGACGTGTTTCAAATTTGATAAAAATTATTCCACTATTTGAGTGGCTGTGTATGAAAATGTTTGAAAAGTATTTTCTTGTTGATTTTGTGGGTGAGGTTTTTTGTCTTTCTTTTTCTGGGACTGATGTTTCCATTTCATAACCTTTTCAACTGCAGTAAATTTCACTCCATTACTTTTGTTTCTAACATAGATTTTCTAACTTAAATACAGTGAAACCTGCCTATAAAGACCACCCAAGGGAGACAAGTAAAGTGGTCTTTATAGGCAGGTGGTCTTTGTAGACAGGTGCCTTTAGTACATGTCTCAATGAGAAACCATTTTCAAGGGAAAACAAAAAATGTGGTCTTTGTAGACAAGTGGTCAATAAAGCAGGTTTTGACTTTGTAATGATAATAATATCAGCTTTTATATAGCGCTTAATACATCTCGGACGTCTCTAAGTGCTTTACAGATATACTATTACCCCGGTCATTGGATTCAGTGCTTGTCCGCTCAAAATGTGTGCACAATCTCCACTCCCTGGGGAGCATTTCAGCCAGGCATTACTTTACGCTCAAAAACTGTTTGACCAACAATGACGGTCGCATCCTACCGGGTACCCATTTAATGGCTGGGTGGAGAGTAGCAAGTGCAGGTTAATATCTTGCCAAAGGATATTAGTGCCGTGTCGGGATTCGAACCCTCGACCTTTGCTTCTACAGTCAAGCGCCTTAAAGGTACTATGTCCCTTTTGCAGCCAACCTCAAATTCTGTAGAAATTTGCAGGAATGATGAATATGTCATGTATGTCCTATCTGTGAAATTTAAACGTTGGCAGTGTCCTAATATTCAAATTATACAAGGAAATCCGTTTACTTGCTAGACTTCACTGTCAGACACTATTGAGTGACTGACTGGCTTTTTTCTTCTTTGGTAATAACATACATAAAATGAGCTGTTAAGGGTACATGAGCAGTTGTCTACATCAATAACCCACTTCTTGTGATGGCCAAAATTAAACTGATTGAATCTTTGCGCAGCATAACATGTATGACCATTCGGTACAATGGTCTGAAAATCAAGACTATTACTTATTGGCTCTATAGCTCTCAAGTCGATTTGACAACTAATAGTCATTATTTTCCCACTTGAAGACATTTTCAAGCCCCACCTTTTTTAGGGAAGATCTAAGTTAGTATTATCTTTCAAATGCCGTTGGAATTTAACCTTTTCATTTTTTGGCCTGCAAATGGGACATAGTACCGATAAACCACTCGACCACAACACTCCCATAGAAGGAAAAGAGTACCTACCGCTGAGACAAACTTGATGGTAGAATCTACAATGGTCTTAAGCATAGGCGTGGCATGGGCGTAGAATAAAGACATCTTATTGGCCATCTCATTGTTCACTGCTACCCTATTAGGATCGGGCTGAAAACAAAAGCAAACAAACTCAAATTTATGACAAAATGTTGACGAGAATCAGTAGATACATGCGTTGCAGAGTATTGAATAAAGTATACAAATGGGATTCATGTCAAATATATTTTTAAAAAAATTAAAAATATATTGTTTGTAGACATAAAAATTGCCATTTTAAACATAGACATTCAAGAGGTTACCAATGAATGAGCGTATAGGGATATTATTTCAAAACAAAGCCTGCATAGAAGATAACTTGGAATTAACTTATTTGTACGAGTGTGCGTGAACACGTGTGTGGACTCACCTACTCTAGTATGTTTGTAATTTATTCACAAATAAAATATGCAAAGTAACTCAATGTACTGCAATAAGATAATAATGTTGAGCTTGGGCTTGGACCCCTGACCTATGTATCTCCAGCCAAGCGCTATAACCACTCAACCACATCATCCCTGTACATTGATAATGCCGTACCTGATTTGCCATCTTTATCCTGCTTAATGTCCGTCTGTAGTAGCTGAAGTCGTTCTGAATTGATGGATTCGTCATCTTAGAAAAGCAACAAAAATACAAAAGAAATGGATGAATGACGGTATTATCATGACATGTGCAGGTCATGTCAACTGCATCACACATAGTTTTTTTTTAAATTTCAGGGTAAGAATTGGTAGATAATCAATTAGAAGCTTTAGAGGAATAAACATAATGACACTTTAAAAGTTTTAAGTTCTAAAAAAATTGTTATTTTCCTTTCCAAAGTATCTATCATGAAAGGGGAAATTCTCAGACTTAGATACATTTAATAATGAATTATCAAAAAATGTGTGACCATGATTTGTACGTCCCTTGGCCTGCCATAGATAAGCCAACTTAAACTTGATCTTAGTCTTTGTGAAACACCCCCCAGTATATACAAGTTATGAAAGTCACTTGACAAAACAGGAGAGGGTTAAACTTTTGATGGAATTCCCTACAAGCATACCGGTATGCACTCTGGTACCCTGTCATACTCGAGTTAAGACTACCAGAGTACCAGTAATATACTTTATTATGCAAACAAGCAACTAGACAAAACAGCAACCCAACCCAACCCCAAAGTGTCCCTGACTTTCACACGCAGAGGTAGTTACCCATTGGTAGCCACAATGACATGTATTTATTTGTTCATGTAATGTTTCCCTGGTGTACTTTGACTAATTAAAGTCAACAAAGCAATTGTCACAAGAGCGACTCGTCTAATTGGAATATGAACGAGACGTGTTGTGTTTGGGCTTATGTTAGGGTAGTTTATACCGGTATTATTGCTATTCATTCGGCATCAGCTGTTGCTATTGTTATTGTTATAAAAGGCCTGTTTCCATCAGCTTGAGTTTGCCAAATAACGAGCTATCCCGATTACAAATTATCCAGCTAATTTGCGTCTTCATCAGCCCGCAGTTGCAATTAGCGGGATATTTGGTCGAGAAAATATCCCCAAAATTCTTGGTCTTGTTTCCTAAATATCCCGCTATTTAGGAAATAGTGGGCTAATTTACGCCCGGCCGAGCTAGTTTGTAATGAGCATATAAGTCTGGCAAAGACGCAATTTCGAGCTTCGGGATAATATCCCGAGTCTGTAAATGGCGGGTTATTTGGCAAACTCGATCTGATGAAGACAGGCCTCTTTATTAAAATCATGCTCGCATGTAAAGCGTGTATTCATACCTTGAGGTCATCGAACTTTAGTGTGAAGTGGAGGACTTGGGCGAACTGCTTCGCGAGGGCTTGCCTCTGTTCCAGCTGCTGTACGGGGGACTCCGTGCCGGTGCACAGAGCGTTGAGGAGCTCCTGATTGACCTTATCCAGCTTGATCGAGAACTCGTAGTATTTCTTGAGTCTGGCCACCAGAGGGCAGACCGCTCCCCAGGCAAGCTGCTGGAGGTCGTTGTCCCGCGGCGATGTGATGGCCTGGAGTGCGAGATGGAGGGAGGGAGGGAGAGAGAGTGTGAATTAAATGTTTACGTAGAAACAAGACGAGAAGTTCAAAGTTAGTAATATTGAAATTTTACATGTTTATGGTATTTTCAACATTGAAATTGGATTGAAATGTACATGTAGTGAAAACAGTTTGAAGATAGCTCAAGGTAGGAACAAAACATGCAGAAACTTCAGGATACCATAAAATTCTGTGCACATATTAAACTCAACTTGAATTCAATGCACTGAATTTTTCATTCACTATCATTCAGCTGCAAAATACTGTTTGTTTTTACACTTTTTTGTGCGAGATATTTACTAAACCAACCATCAGCGTAAACTCCAGGGCCCCGTCTTACAAAGATTTGATATCAATCGCAACTATGTACATTAGAGACAGGAGACTGCAAACTTGCCATTGATTAGAGGACTTGCGATTGATTTGGATTAATCGTAACTCTCTGTAAGATGGGGCCCTGGACAACAATCTTCCCAATTTAATTTCCAGTCGTTCAACAGTTGGATATGTCACGCACAACACTATACGTACGAGGCTATACACCAAGATCCCTTTGGTATCTTTTAGCGAGCTTGTTCTGGTTTTTACCGAATAAGGAAGTGAATCACGAGTATATACAAGACACAAGGCCTAGCTATTACCTTAAATGCTTCCGGTATTAGAGCCTGTCTGCACTAGTTTGGCCAGGAGGGATTAGACCTCACTGTGTGGTCACTGACAGGTGGTTATCTCATCAAGTCAGCTCTCAATTACTGTAAACGCTGTTATTTTCGCGCGATTAATTTTTCGCGCTGAGCGACCCCAAAAATATTTGCTGGTTCTTAAATTCGCGTTGCACCAAATTCAGCTCGTTCAGAACACGCATAAGAAGTCGTGTTTATATTTTCGCGGACACCGACTTACGCGCAAAATTCATGAAAATTAATGTACCGCAAATATTTCCGCGTTTACAGTAACGTAAGAAAAAGGGGATCATGGGGGACCAACGGGTACCGCTTAGGTATTGTTTTCAATATAGAGGGCGCAAGTAGCTATAAGTAGTCCAGTCTCGCTTTAACATGCCCTACCTGTCAATCAAAGGTGAATTTACTTGTCAATATTCAGTTCCTACATTGTACAAATATATAATCATGATCCAAAGCTGCAGTGGTTTGCCACTTCACATTTCATACTTCATATCACTAGCCTTTAGTAATGTCCATGTATAACTGCATTGCATCTTGCAATACAAAAAGAGACCCTTCTACACTTTGAAAGTTTCATAAATCAGGAAATGAATGCAGAGAGTAATATACCTGGAGATCCTGAAGCATTACACAAGTTATACCTATTACCTTAAAGGGATCCGGTAACCTTATCTCAGATTTTGAAACAAAATCCTGGATTTAGCTCAAGCTGCAATGATAATTACAAACCTGTAGGTCAGTCAGGAACCCCATGACTTTTACAAGCCGATCGCCTGACTGATTATCAAGATATTTATGATTGAAAATCGAAATTTCATTTTGCGTTTGCCTAACAGTTTTCATAACACTACAGTCTATTGGGGGAAATAAGTATGGTAAAACCGGTCACTCAAAGATTTTTACTTTTTTGAGGCACTTCTTGATCATTTTGAAGCGCAATTTTTTAGGGCTTCAATATTACACCATATGACAGACACAGATAACAAGTAGGGCCATTTCTCAGATTTAACAATATTAAACAATGCCTTTAAAGACTTCCTGCTCTGGGCTTGGATCTAACCTCCAACGACCTCACAGGAAGTAAAAAGGAAGCCTGGGATGTGGGAGCTTGGGTTCAAGGTCAGGTCAACCCATGGATGGTTTATAGACAGTTATAGTCAGGTAATACACTCAAGATTATCATCAGGGATAAAGCATTTGCTCAGGAAGAATCGCTTGTTGGATTGAACAGTGTGCTTAAGTTCAATGGTCTATGAATAATCCTAATGTGATGTTTAGGTCTGGTTTTGACATGACTCACATGTAAGCCTTGTTCAGTTAGGCAGCGGCAAACCGAGCCGTTTTTTTTTTTTAATGGCTGAAAATGTAATACACTTCACTTTCCCTATCTTAAAGTCTGTCTGTACTAGTTTGGCCAGGAGGGATTAGACCACCTAGCATGGTCACTGACAGGTGGCTATCTCATCAACTCATCTCTCAATTAACAGAAGAAAAAGAGGATCACGAGGGACTAACGGGCACCACTTAGGCATTGTTTTCTATATAGAGGGAGCAAGTAGCTAAAAGTAGTACATTGGGGCTTTAACTTGCTTTTGTGCAATACTACAAGGAAAATATTTTGTATTTCTTTATATTTGTATTCTTCGATCATTCGGCTTTCCATTGATATAAAATTGTATTTTCATTGGATAGGGTCTTTCTGGCTCACATTAGAGCAGGGACCTGTTTCACAAAGCCTTTTTTCAATGACAAATGACAAATATCAGTGACAAATCTGCTGATAACCAATCAGAAGCAAGGATTTCAGTAGCTTATAACAAAAACTTTCATTTGTCACTGATGACAAGTTTTGTGAAACATCCCCCTGGACAAACGTTCTAGTCCTTGCATTAAAGCTTATCAGTACTACTTTACTGGAGGGATTAGACCGCCCTGCAAGGTCACTGGACAGGTGGTCAACTCAGCTCTCAGTTAACATAAGAAAAAGAGGATCATGGGGGACCAATGGTCACCGATTAGCCATTGTTTAATATAGAGAGGGCGCAAATAGCTACAAGAAAAACAGGGGGCTTTAAGGTTCTACCTGTCTGATTTCTTCTCCTGCTCCGCTGTATTTCTGTACATCTTCTAGAATACTATCCAACTCCTTGAGAATGTCTGCCGTCCTGTCAAATACTTCCCTCTCTTCATCTGTTGGCTGAGCATCTAAAGAACACAAGCGAAAGAGATGGAGAAAAAGGGGGTATTCAGTCAAATCACTTTCCTTTTACAGACCTCAAGTATTCAAAGCAACTGAAAATATCTTTGCAAATAACATTTAAAATGTGAATACCAGTAAAAGGATTCACAGAATCAAATCTTCCACAACAACCCCAACTCCTTGTAAAAATGTAATTAATTAAAAAATAAATAAAATTAGAAATTGTTTAAAGCCCCACTGCACTACTTATAGCTACTTGCGCCCTCTATATAGCAAACAATGCCTAATCGGTGACCATTGGTCCCCCATGATCCCCCTTTTCTTATGTCAATTGAGAGCTGATTTGATGAGATAACCACTTGTCAGTGACCATGCAGGGAGGTCTAATCCCTCCTGGCCAAACTAGTACAGACAGGCTTTAAACGATGGGAAATCCTAAAGAAAATTAGCAGGTGGGCCTACGGAGGGCTACAGGGCTAATTATATATATCTAAAGGTGTGGGGGGGGGGATTATCCCTCGACCTACCACCCCCTCCATATTTTGGCCAATCCTTCGACCTACACCTGTGCTACTAGGCTACAGACTACATTTGTATATTCAATGCTATAGAAACTCAGAAATGGTGATCAATCACTGTGTCCTCCCGTTATAGAAACCAGGCAAAATTATTGATCCATCATTTATGCAGTGAAAGGGCAAACTGCTTCATTAAATGTCTTCATGTGCTGTAGAAAAGCATCAGGTCATTGATAAGTGCCCAAGGATACACTGTACTTGTCATGAATTTGTTTTTATTATGATCATTATCTATAGCAACTTTGTCAGAATATTTCAAGGTGAAAAATGATTTATAATGATTGATTTACTCGTATAATGGGATGATAACACTATCATATAAGTTTTTCAAGGTGTTTGACCTTGTAACATAGTTTGCTTGTTATGGAAAGCTATGGAAAAATATCGTACAAGTTTAATATCCTTTGTTAAATTTGTTTCATTTGTATACATACCTTTATACATTTGTAATGACCACCCCCCCCCCCCCCCCCAACAAAAAAAAGAAAGAGGGAGAGACTCAACAAGTTGATAGTACATGCAGATCTATCCCTTTAAGTTTATGCAATTTCAATGTGCTATTTATTGCCAATCATAAAATGTTTCAGAGTACAATATATTACTCCAAAACACTACTGTACATAATGAAATACTTCCCATGGTTTTTATTTATATGCCAACATACAATTATAAAATTGCTTGTGTTTTCACTGGTATTATACAAGTGCTCAGTATTCAAGAGGGATATTTTCAGTTTGTAAAGCAATAGAGATAAACTCTTCATTCCATTAGCTATTTAAAGCTTCTAATTGTTGAAATTTCTGATTCCAATCATACATATCTTGATAATCAGACAGAGGATCTGCTGGTAAAAGTCATGGGATTCCTGACTGACCTAAAGGTTTGTAATTATGATTGCAGCATGAGCTAAATCCAGGATTTTGTTTAGAATCCGAGGCAAAGATACTCATGCCCCTTAAAGAAAGATTTTGTATACTAACCTTCAAAATCAATGTACACTCTGGGATTATCTGGAGGTTCATCACGTCCTAGCAGTTTCAGAATGTTACCCATATTGTCTGGTTTGGGTGTTTGACTCCAACAATTAACTTTCTGCAGAAACGACAAAGAATGAGAAAAAAAATGATTAGTATCAGAGAGAAAAGTGGATGAAACAGGCAATGATATACCGATCTACACATAGATAAATAGGTAAATGGGTATCCGGTAGGATTATTCCTTGAAATGCACTGTCCGCCGATATCGGCTGCCGGAGCTAAAGCTTGAGTAATGATTTCCAAAGGTCTTTGGAAGCGCATAGAGACGTTATATAATGTGATATGCGCTATACAAGAACCAAATATTATTATTATCATTACTGTCTTTTACATGACATTCTAAATCAACGTCTGAAGAATTGTGGTTCACCATAGCTTCACTTCTGGGTCAGGTGTACCTGTAGGGCGGTGGTTAGGGAACATGTTGTGTCCGATTCAGTGTTGAATTTAGGAATTCAATTAAGACCTGTCTTCATCAGTTCTAGTTTGACAAGTAGTCCTCTATTTCTGATTCAGGAAATTAGCCAGAAGTTACAAATCACGTTTTTATCAGCTCAAAACTCTCTTCAGTGTTCGCTCATAGTGAGAGTCTTCGGCTGGTGAAGCCGCACCGGACAAATAGCGGGCTACTTTGCAAACTATCCCAAGATATCATGGAAAGATTTCCGAGCAAATAGCCCGCTCTTCGTGATTGGCTATTTGGCAAGCTCGAGCTGATGAAGGCAGACCATTAGTGTAAGAATTGATGCCAGAGCATGTGTTGCAGTACTGGGATAACACCCTACTGGCTATTTATAGGAGAAGAAACAGCATTCATGTCGCTCTTTTGCCCTTCTCCACGGCAGACAGTTGCTCATTAAGGACACCATATCAAACAAACATCAAGACTTGATGGGACAGCATCTTAGCCTCATCAAAGACGGAGAGAACCAAAGCTGCTCCACGGACCAAGAATGCGAGAGCGAAAGACGAGCAAATCGATCCGCCACTCACCGCATGAATGCGCACAGACCGCGGCTCTCAACATGATAAATCCGTCAGATGTGCAGTAATTAGGAAGCGACCGGCATGACGACTAAAGCAGCGAGGAGACACGAGGTTCTCGGAGAAACAGATGCGTGTCCATCAGTCATTCAATTGGAATGTGCTGGATGGTGATACATTTGGCGGAGGGGAGATAACATATCAAACACTCATACAAATGAAATTACTCTTGATGGATGCATATCATCTTCAGAGTATCAGGTTGGGGCAAGGTCTAAGAAGTTTTAGAAGGGATCAACGCCATTAGAGGAGAAAGTTCCATGCCTGCAGTCAATGACATCTTGTAATTTCTGTGAAAATGGCTTCCAATACAGAGCTAGGAAACAAAGAATTTTTGACATATAATATGTGACTAATTTAACCTCACATGAATGATACAACTTACATGTTGTAACGCTCAAAAGAAAATGAGCTTTCCAAATATCTCTGAACTTTTAAAGAGCTTGACTTCTGAACTAGAAATTGAAATATTCTTTGATAAAGGAAATCTAAGAATAAAAGAAAAATCTCTGAAAATTGTTTTGCACCACACTATCCCCCTTCAAAACTTTATGCCCCCTCTTTCAGACCTGCAGAATCCATTCATTGTATGGCATTTCTTTACATGGGTTTTGTATGTTTTCCTCTGTATACATTTTGCTTGTGTGAATGTCCCGTCCCTGTGATTTTTATGTCTCTGGTGATACACAGAATCTCTACTCATCCGTGAACATTACTGGTCATGATTCATATGTGCTGTATGCCAGGCGTGTTAATGTGATACGGTGACGTCGGTGGGCATCATCAATGATAGTGAAACGTAGCGTCGAGAGAAGGAGGGGAGAGGTGAAAAAGAATACTGGACGCTACTGGTATGTTCCAATAACCCAGACACTTATCTTACAGAAAAGGTGAAGGGAGAAGGGGGGGGGGGGAGATTGTAAGAACAAGGAAACACAGAGGAATGTAACAAAAGGTGTAGCAGGAGAATGAAAAAGAGAGGGAGAGAGAGAGAGAGAGAGAGAGAGAGAGAGAGAGAGAAAAGAGTTGGGAAGAGCTAGGGAGAGGGGGGCATGAAGGAGATGAAGAGGGGGAGGGAAAGCATGGGGTGACGAAACAAAGAAGGAAAGAGACGAAGAAAGGGGGAGAGAACAGAGAAAGAGAAATGGTGAAAGAGGAAAGAGAGAGGAGGGAAACAGAGAATGAAAGAAAGGGAGAGGGAAGAAATAGAGAGAAATAAAGAAAGCGAGAGAAAGAGAGAAATAAAGAGAGATAGAAGGAAAGAAATAGAGAGAAATAAAGAAAGAGAAAGAGAGAGAAGGACATAAGGAAAGCTCAAGAACAGGGGAAGAGGTTTGGGAGATGTGACATAATTAGTAATCATCAAACAGCTATATGAGTACTGGCCTAACATATTCATGTATTACTGTGATAAATGAGGAAGTAGTGTCTGAGTATTCAAATAAGGGAGTCAACCCTTTTATTTCCAGCGATATAAGTAACAATAGAAGGCTGAAGTTATATCAATAGTATCTCTCCAAGAAGACTGAAATTCTTGACAACACTTCCTCATACAAAGTACATGGACACCCGTATCTTGGTTCAAACAAGGAGTAGGGTTCATGGTCCAAAGATTAGGTATTTGTCCTGGTATAGCTTTTGTTTTTAGCCTCTTATGAATGTGAGAGGCACCCTGGCTCAGTGGTAGAGCAGTGGTCTCGTTATGTGGAGGTCACAGGTTCAAGACTAAGTCGATGCGCTATATACTGTAGTGCCCTTTGGTAAGGCATTGATCATTATTACCAAGTCCCTCAGAAGGACTAGGTTGCTTATTTACATGTACAAGCATGCACATGTTTTCTTAGCAGTCACGTAAAACAAACAAACAAACAAACAACTGTATATGATTCTAAATTCTCTCCTAAGATACGTTTCAATTTTTTCAAACTACAGGTCAATAATTATGTATGAAAAAAAGTTATGGAATATAAAAACATGCTATGGGGAGTGATAAGATTGTCATCAAATTCTACAGGTAAAGCAAAGTTGAATTACTGTGATGGTTGGGTCAAATGGTGACTCTTAATTCTTTGGAAAAATCTTCAACTGAAAGTATGGAGCTATCCACAATCATTCAGTTTTTTTGCAGTCTCGATGTACATGTACATGTAAGAGGAGCGACCACAACATAGACACACGGGTATGCTATTACAAATGTCATCAACCTTTAAACAGAATTGATACCAGCATCGTATGGAAACCCAATACAGCATTTGTAAGCCAACTGCTACAGATGTAAACATTTCGATTACACGTAGGCCTATATTTTATTCCTATTAAGCACTCTGGATACAAGCAAGTATCTCAAGGAATTCCATGAAATTAAAGTTGTTTTAAAGGGGGGCTTTACTACTTCAGCCAGAAGGGATTAGACCACACAGCAAGCCAGCGAGGTCACTGTGACAGGTGGCTATCTCATTAACTCAGCTCTCATTTAACATAAGAAAAAGAGGATCATGGGGGACCAAAAGGCACCGATTGGGGAACTTTTCTATATAGAGGGAGCAAGTAGCTACAAGTAGGACAGTGTGCCTTTAATTCAGAAAATGCAATTCCATACATGTAGGCCAACGTACACAGTACACAACATAGAGAGCTACATGTACATGTATATTGTATTTGTACAGTTAATAACTAAATTATTCATACCCCTTGTAAGTTTGATGTTTTTTGTGTTTTTTGTAACTTAAGAATGAAAAGTGGACTGGTTAGATTAGGGTCTTTGCTGAATGCTTTTAGATCTAAACTTTAATATGTGACATCCTCAAGAGACATAAATTGGGACAAATCAATAAACTGTGTGCAAGTGTGTACTTGTGTTAAAGATTACTCTTATCTTGTACGATTAATTTTAAGATAATGCTTAGGAATTCTTGTGAATTTATTTTATAAGCACTTTGTATTTATATTTAATACACTGTAAATAAGAAAAGGTGCTTTGAAAATGAACAATGTTGTTACTATTATTATTATCTCATTCGTGACTGCGAATAAAATCCTTTAAACTAGAAAAAAGAAAAAATGCTATTGTTACAGAAATAAAAATACATATTCAGAGTAGAATAGCACTGAAAGATAAGAAATATATAAGTTGGTCAGTACTACTAACCAAAACCTTGTCCTTTGTATATCGATAATATGCGATTGCTTTGTTAGTAAATTTGTATAACTTCCAAATTATTGTCACCAAAGTCCTGCAATACGCAAGGATTCTCCATGACCAGTGACTCAGAATGACTTTTATACCGCTACCCTTGAGATAATTACCAAAAGATAAGTGATTACCCCAAATATTAAGGCAGATTACTGATGAAGCTATTATTAGTTAGGTTCACATAAGAGTCCATCAACTATAAGTTTAGGTTGTGGTTTTAAACTACAAAATCATCTTGCAGTAAAATAATGGATGATGCGGATGCACGTCTGGTTAGGACAGTTAAATTTTACTTGAAATTATAAACCCAGAGCGATCTTAAGGTTAGTGCGATCATTACGAGCAGCAAAAATAGGGGAAGGGGGGGGGTATCCTCACTTGAAGTAATTGCAGACGTAGTTAACTTTGAGGTTAGGCCAGCTTGTAGTACTTGCATGCCTTGTAGTTTAAAGCTTAAAATATTTGTTGTTTCCGTCCCGTGTGAACCCTTGTCGATGTTAGTGGATGGTTGTTTATAACTTTGAGGATTTGCAAACTTAAACGGAAGGTTGAGTTCTGGGAAGAGGTGAAAAATAATTTGTGAGCGTTTATCATTCTTAATATGCAAGTGTGGAAAAACATAAAGACATGTTCCCTGAAAAGCATGGCTCTTCAAATGCCTTTATATTCTAAATATGTCATGTAACATCGTAAAACTCGGGGGGGGGGGGGGGGGGGATAGGATTTTTACGTCATGCGTGTTCGTGTAGTCCCATATACATCTTTCTGTGTACAGTGTTTGTAACTTTACCAAGACTTGGCCAAATTTCCGATCATTTTGATGATTCCAGAACATTGCAATACACACAAATTCTTATATGCTAGATGATCAACCTTTTCTGGTCGATTCCACACCGTTTTTTTCACAATGCAATCGCATGACCAGAACTGGTCTTTATCTTTAAAGTTAAAACTACAACGGTCCCATGTGAACATACAGTGTAGCTAATGAATACACCAGTAGGCTTTTAGTATAATTGCACTGTAGAACTATAGAGGATTATAAGCAAACACTAATATTTAATCGTCGTCAAAGTTTCCCCAAGGGCATTCAAACTGGACGTTAGCATTGTGGAATCACGCTGAGCAATATTCTATGTCTGAGCATCATTAGACGTGTAATTAGAACAGGCATATCACATCAATATGTCTCTGTGTGTGAGTACATTACAATGTATGTTGTTTGTTGAGAGGCAGAGGGCCATTAACTACAGTAAAACCTGTATATATTAGGCCTGAGTCATGTCGGGATTTTCATAAACCGGGTCCCGACGGCCTTGCACCGATCGGGACCCGGTGTCCCGAAATCAGCTCGCAGGATTTGTCAATTGCCTCTATAAAAAGCGCATCATCAGTATGTCCCTTAAAAGTGACCTTTTTTATCAGTCAAATAAATCAACACATGCATACCTCGGCACAGATCGGTATATTCTTCCATTTGACATTATTTTTATCCATGATTGGCGATGTTTAGTGTCATTATCGTGCCTCTAAAAGTAAAAAAACTGGAGCAAAAATAGAAAGACAACGATCGAGCCGCCATTTTGATTCATGCAGGTTGAATAAATCGGGTCAGAAAACATTAATGTTTGAATAATAAAACGGATTTCTAAAAAGTACTCTTTTAACATACCGATCAAATAATTTTTAAAATAAAATAGATATTTTTTCTTTGATTTTGAACACCGCATGCTTCTTTTAAAAGCTAAAAATTACTTGGTAATCACAAGAAGTTTCGATACGGATAGCTGTTGCAAGGCAAGTTCAGACTAGTCTCGGAAAAATGCGCAGTGCTCCTTGTTAGCTGTAATGCGTGCCAGAACGAACCCAAACAAAGACGTGATCGTAATGAGAAAAAAATCATTAAAAACTACGAGAGCACAATTGGAAAGACAACTACTGCTCAAAATTACGATAATCAGATAAATAACTTGGACAAAGAATTCAATAATCGCCCAAGAAATGCCAAAGAAATTGTGATAATCGAGGAGTAACTGGGTACATTTTTATCGCAAGGGGCTTGCTGCAAATACTCGAATCCTTTGTTATACTGCTTTTTACCGCAGAGGGCGTTATTTGGTTTCTAGCCTCGTGTTAGAACACGAGGCTAGAAACCAAATAACGTGTAATTCGGACATCTCAGTACCTATAGTAACTCCTTAAATATCACCATTTCGGTGGCTTTTCTTGGACAACTATTGTATTATTCCTCCAAGTTATGTATCTGCTTACGATAATTTTGAGTAGTTGTCTTTCCAATTGTGCTCTCGTAGTTTTTAATGATTTATTCTCGCTACGATCACGTCTTTGTTTGGGTTCGTTCTGAAACGGATTACAGCTAACTACGAGGAGCACTGCGCATTTTTCCGAGACTAGTCTGAACTTGCCTTGCAACAGCTATCCGTATCGAAACTTCTTGTGATTACCAAGTAATTTTCAGCTTTTAAAAGAAGCATGCGGTGTTCAAAGTCAAAGAAATAATATCCATTTTGTCTGTTAAAAATTATTCGATCGGTATGTTGTAAAGAAGTACTTTTTAGAAAGCCGTTTTTTATTCAAACATTAATGTTTCTTTGAACCTGATTTATTAATCCTGCCGAGAGACCCGGCCAGTACAGTAGCTAGCTAGCAGCTGGCAACAACAACCCCATGGGGCGAACTGCTTTGCAACCCATATTTATATCAGCAGTTCGGATTGATTCAGGATGAGCTAGAATATGATTGGTAACAATTAAATACTTAAGTTTCAAGGTGGAATGATTTTAGTGTTGTGCAAAACTGCAATTTCTTACATATTTCATTACTTTTTTCGGAGCGTCGGTTCTCAAAAAACGAAACCGGGATCCGACGGCAACGGTCGGGTCCCGGTGTGATCGACCGTAACGACTCAAGCCTAGTATATATATATAGACTGCTCAAGGTAAACATAAAAAGTGGTCTTTATAGACAGGTGGTCTTCATGTACTGGTTCCTTTAGTACCGGTTTCAATGAGAAACCCTATTCAAGGGAAACAAAAAATGAGGTCTTTATAGAAGAACTTTACAGACGGCGGTCTTTATGCATACATGTAGGTTCCTTCAGTACAGGTCTCAATGAAGAAAGAAAAAATTCAAGGGAAAGAAAAAATGGGGTCTTTATAGACAGGTGGTCACTACAGCAGATTTGACTGTATTATAATTATTTCTTGTTGTATTTGAGTACATGTAATTGAGCGAACTTTAACTGTTGAGATCCAGAAGGGAGTTAACTGTATAACAGAGATTTAACTCCTTTCTGCCTCTAAAGTTCTGGCTGTGAAGTTGTTAATAGTGCACTTGTTGCTTCAGTTTCACATTAAAACATAAATAAAAGAGATTCATTTCACATTAAAGCAATTGTAATACTTGTTTCTATTCCTCTTGGCCTACTGTACTCGAACCATAAATCATCTCTTGAAGGTGAAGTGTGCTAAAAATTGTCTTTAAAAAGGGTTGGTGCTTTTCTTCCTCTCAACACTGACAAAAGTCATGTGAAACCTAGAGGTAAAGAGCCCCCCCCCCCTCCCCGAAATAGAATGGGTTGATGTATAAATTATTGAGCATCAAAAGCAAATAATAGTTTGCCAAAACAAAAGCTTTAAAATAAATTTCATGATTATTAGATATTTTTTCCTTCAATAATGAATTAGCAAAACATGTAAACTTTATAGATTTGTGACCATGATTTGTACGTCCCTTGAGAGACCAATGCCAATAAATGATGAGAGAAAACAGTGGCATGAACAGCCTGCCATAGTTAAGTCCAACTCAAAGTTGATCTAATAGTCTTTGTGAAACACCCCCCTGATCTCGGACCTGTACATCTTTCATGACTGAAAGCCGGGAGCAGCGACACAGTTCATCAATCCATCCTTCAGACAAGACAGATGGCCTTTCTGACGGACCCTAATTCCCAACGGTCACAGAGGTCCTGAATAAACAAGGGAAACGCTCTCGGCGGTCTCGCCTGCATAACGCAATTCAATATGATAAACCAGAACGTCAATGACGTACATTGTAGTGCTCAACAAATATCGTGGTACACTTTTGAACTGGTCAAAAAATAAAAATGTGATGCCCTGGAAGGGACATAATTTCATTTCATTTGCATAAAGTACCATAAATAATCAATGGAGCAAAATCTCAAAATTCTGTGTAGAAGTTTAGTGTTCCAAATTTAGCTCTACCAGATAAGGCAAACCAAATCAAAATCGGTCAAGAAATGAGGGAGAAGAAGCAATTTTTGTTATATTTGGAATAAATTTGCATAAATTACCATAATTAATTAATGGAGAACAATTTCAAAATTCTGGGTAGACCTTTAGTGTACCAAAGTTAGCTCTACGATATAAAGCAAACCAAATCAAAATCGGTCGAAATATGAAGGAGAAGAAGCATTTTTTGTGATTTTTAAATTATTTTTGGAATAAATTTGCATTATTATCATAATTAATCAATGGGAGTAAAATCTCAAAATTCTGTGTAGAAGTTTAGTGTTCCAAATTTAGCTCTACCAGATAAGGCAAACCAAATCAAAATCGGTCAAGAAATGAGGGAGAAGAAGCAATTTTTGTTATTTTTGGAAAAAATTTGCATAAATTACCATTATTAATTAATGGAGAACAATTTCAAAATTCGGTGTAGAAGTTTAGTGTACCAAAGTTAGCTCTACCAGATAAAGCAAACCAAATCAAAATCGGTCGAGAATGAAGGAGAAGAAGCATTTTTTGTGATTTCAAATAAATTTGCATAAATTAGCATAGATAATGAATTTCACGATTCTGTGTACAAGTTTTAAATCCCCCTCCTAGCCCTATCATATGAAACAATCAGAATCAAAATCGGTTGAAAAATAAGGAAGCATTTTGAAAATCTTGATGATGATGCCACAACATAGTCCAAGTCTGTTGACCTGAAATGACCTTTGACCTTGACTTTGTGATCTGAAATTCTACTCACATGATTGGGGATACTTGATTACCCTATAGTCCAAGTTTCATTGACTCAGAACTTATACTTTAACAAGGGAAACGCTCTCGGCGGTCTCGCCTGCATAACGCAATTCAATATGATAAACCAGAACGTCAATGACATAGCGCTCATCCGCATCTTGCAACAACAAATATAGTAAATTTTATGTGGTACACTTTTGAACTGGTCAAAAAATAAAAATTTGATGCCCTGGAAGGGACATAATTTCATTTCATTTGCATAAAGTACCATAAATAATCAATGGAGCAAAATTTTAAAATTCTGTGTAAAAGTTTAGTGTTCCAAATTTAGCTCTACCAGATAAGGCAAACCAAATCAAAATCGGTCAAGAAATGAGGGAAAAGAAGCAATTTTTGTTATTTTTGGAATAAATTTGCATAAATTACCATAATTAATTAATGGAGAACAATTTCAAAATTCTGTGTAGAAGTTAACTGTACCAAAGTTAGCTCTACGATATAAAGCAAACCAAATCAAAATCGGTCGAGAAATGAAGGAGAAGAAGCCTTTTTTGTGATTTCGAATAAATTTGCATAAATTAGCATAGATAATGAATTTCACGATTCTGTGTAGAAATTTTAAATCCCCCTCCTAGCCCTATCATATGAAACAATCAGAATCAAAATCGGTTGAAAAATAACGAAGAAGTATTTTGAAAATCTTGATGTTGATGCCACAACAAAGTCTAAGTTTGTTGACCTTAAATGACCTTTGACCTTAACTTAGTGACCTGAAATTCTACTCACATAATTGGGGATACTTGATAACCCTATAGTCCAAGTTTCATTGACTAAGAACTTATACTTTCAAAATTATATCAAAAATTCAAAAACTTAACCTTAGGTTAAGTTTTCTATGATGATGCTACAACATAGTCCAAGTCTGTTGACCTGAAATGACCTTTGACCTTGACTTTGTGATCTGAAATTCTACTCACATGATTGGGGATACTTGATTACCCTATAGTCAAAGTTTCATTGACTAAGAACTTATACTTTAAAAATTATATCAAAAATTCAAAAACTTAACCTTAGGTTAAGTTTTTGATGTTGACGCCGTCGCCGTCGCCGCCGCCGCCGCCGCCGCCGCCGCCGCCGTCACCAGAAAAGCGGCGCCTATGTCTCGCTTTTTGCTACGCAGGCGAGACAAAAATGACCATCATCACGAATCAAATGCTGTAATTAATTATGCATACCAGTACGTGATTTGAATCAAAGCCAAGACCAATTACGCCTGAATGGAACATAGGCCTATTTAGAAATTATCTGTAAATGGGTTTTATGAGGATGGAATTTAAATGAGGCTCATTACGTGATATCGTTGGCTAAGAGTCAAAACAGTATTTAATCCCAATCATTGCATACACAGGGTGACTGCACAATGCCTTTGGACATGTTTTGGAGGCTCATTTTTGGTCCTTCCTGGACTATAAATAAACCAACAACATGACAATCTGTACCACGGGCAATTGACCTGGCCCACTCTCGTAAATTACACATGATGGAACGATTCGTGGCATTTCCTATGTTTATATCCTCTACCTAATAACGGCTATCACACAGCGTGACACAGAGATGTAACTGGCATTTATTACCACAATAGCTATGTTCGCATAGCATCATAAATTAAAACTGTACATGTACATGTTAGTGAGCAAATCAACTAGAAGTGCAAAATCCTTGATGTTTCAAACAATGACCCACTATCAACAATGTTCAATGTTCAAGGTTAAAACAGCAGCAATATAATGACTGGTTTAAAACTTCAAGTACACTTTAGGTTTAAGAAATTACAAGCATGTCCTTTAAACCACAAGCTAACCTTAAAGTTGGTGGACTCTTCTGTGAACCTGGCTAATTATGTTTGAATCCTCAATAGGCCTGTTTTCATCAGCTCGAGTTTTCTGAATAACCCGCTATTTTCAGACTCGGGATATTATCCCGAAGCTCGAAATTGCGACCACACCAGACTGATACGCTCATCGCAAACTCCCGGTAGCTCAGATGGACGCAAACTAGCTCAGATGGGCACAAACTAGCTCGGACAGGCGCAAATTAGCCCGCTATTTCAATATTTTGGAAACAAGACCATGATTTCTTGGGATATTTTCTCAACCAAATATCCCGTTACTTGCAACTGTGGGCTGATGTAGACGCCAATTAATTGGCTAATTTGTGATTCGGATAGTTAAAATAGCGGGTTATTTTGCAAACTCGAGCTGATGAGGACAGGCCTAATAACGGGCTATCACGCAGCATGGAGCGGACATGTTACTGACATTTATTGCTCCAATGAAACATTTATCTCGGCAATGACAGTCAATCTAGATACAAGGAGAGCAATGACTGATGAGTGAACTTCGGCAGAAGTACAGGTAGCCTTTTGTAAAGGGGCCATAGATGTGAAGATTAAAAGGGAACAAATTGATCACATCACATGAGCTTTAATGCAATTGCTATATCCTGGCCATAAGAAATCATGTACATGCTATCTATGCTTTTAACAATCGTTAATAATCGATAGGGAGGTTCTACAATTAAATCATATACAAGGGACTATAGGTTCTTGAGGGTTTAGCCTAGATGCATAGCCCAATAACACTGGCAGACAAATCTGGTTTTGTTTTCTAGCTTTTCAGAAACACAGGAAGTTTTTACTGCATACCAGCAGAATGCTATTCTGACATTTTACCCATGCCTTGCGTGTTCCCTTCCGTAGCAGAGGGGAAATAGTTCAACATACACACGTTCCCAGTCAAACTTTGTGCAAAAAGGGCTCAGCAGCACTTTCACACTACTAAAGTTCAAAGGCAATGTGAACATGCCCAATATGAACTCTCATAATACAAACTCTTCTGTATTCATGACAATGGCTAGGTCTCCAAATTGGTTCATGTTCTTTCATACACACATTTCCAGTCAAACTTTGTGCAAAAAGGGCTCAGCACCACTTTCACACCTAGTTAAAAGGCAATGTGAACATGCTCAATATGAACATGCTCAATATGAACTCTCCTAATAAAAAAACTCTTCTGTATTCATGACAATGGCTAGGTCTCCAAATTGGTTCATGTTCTTCCATACAATGCCCAGGCTTTAGGAGTGAGTTAGGGGTGATGCCCCATGAATACTAAGAACCTCATCTCAAAATCTGAAATTCTACCCGGTAGGAGGGGAAGGGAAAGAGCTTTCATGTTTTGTTCAAGTCAAGAGGAATTATGATGGAAGGGGACAAAGTCTACTGGGCAAAGGGAAAAAAATGAAATGAAAAAAGAGAGAGAGAGTGGAATGGATAAGTAGCAAAAGTGCAGAGCACATAGCTGAAATTGATGTTCCAATAATCCAATATGGCAGTCTGCATTAAGCTACATTATTCACATGCAGGGTATAATACATGTAGATTTGCGTGTTTTTTTCTTCTAAGTACAGCAAATCTGATCACTCCAATGTAAATATCCCTTGAAATACTTCTTTCAACTGATTAGCATCAATTAACTCTAATATCTATTCCATTTTTAGGTACCTGTAATTCACTCTATGAAGTGAGTACAAAAAAAAACTCAAAAGAAACATGGGAGCAGAGAGGGAACTAGGTTCGGAAACTTCATCTACAAGAGCACTGGGAAACTAATGCTCACATACATGTAACGGGACAGGGGGGGGGGGGGGGGGAACTTGCTATGAAGGTAAAGAGATTTCATTTTTATAGCCAATCCAAACTACCCAATACAAGAATGTACCATTACAAGATAGTCTGTGGAGAGCTATAGAGACACTGCCTCCTTATTTCTTAACACATAGTTAATGTCTTTCTCGCTCTACGGAGATGATATGATATTCATTATTGCCTTTCCTGCACGCTTGTGGTAATAGGCAGCGAAGGAAAGTGGCGTTAAAATTGGCAATATCGGACGTGTCTCGATTCTCGGTCCAGAGATTTACGGCATATTGAAAGAAATAGCATGAACGCTGTGATCCGACAGAGCTTGAAGCTAGCCGCTGAGGGGATAAGGGATGTTGTAGCCCTGCTTGTCGGTGGCAATATACTCCTTCAATTGACTGCCATTCATTAAAGAAGGGGAGGAAGGGGGGGGGGGGGGTGAAATGCTAGGTACTTCATAATGCAAGGTTCATTATGTTTCCCATGGTTCCCTTTTTCAAATGTTAATTGAGAGCTGATTTGATGAGATAACAAAAAGAGCCATTACGAGTGGGCAGAATAACTGGTTTAATGTCCATTCCAAATCATTTATTGGGACAGCAAACTGCTATAAGGCTAAATTGATGGCATGATCATCAAAATGTTGCATGATTGTGATTACCAAGCTGTCCTTATGTACAGGGAAATCCAGTCAAAACAACCATTCATAAGGGTCAAAATGACCGCTCATCAATTTACCTGGCTTTAGTCATGAAGCAATCAGGTATCCAGGTCAATGTAAGCTTGTCCTCGTTCATAAATCGTCCATTGAGAGCAAAAAGAGTTACAAGTCTGGTCCCCATTTCACGAAACTTGTCATCAGTGACAAATGACAGTTTTTGTTAGAAGCTACTGAAATCCTTGCTTCTGATTGGTTTTCAGCGGATTTGTCACTGAAAAAAAGGCTTTGTGAAATGGGTCCCTGCACTACAGGATATGAGTTAACGACCTTCTGGCTCTCATCTAGTCTCATGTATAGTACAACAAGAGAGATTTACCAACCAGTAATTTGGTATTTATTTTGATGTGAAAAAACTGTTAAGACTGTGTGCCACATGTGGGATATATAAATCTCTCTCTTTTAAGAACAACCAATCTTTACAAATAATCAGAAAGAACAAACATCAACAGTTTTGGGGGTGTTTTTCCAGTAGTGATTTTTTTTCAAAATGATGTATGGACTGCGTAAATGGTCCTACAAACATGTACTGTATACCATACCTGCAGGCCTCATGAATTTGCGTACATATTTACACTGCCCCTCTGCCCCCCCCCCCCCCCACCGTTCCAAAGCTGAATTTCAATATTATCTAAATTGCTACCTGCAGAGAAGTTGAAATCTAATTGTTAGCTCACAAGACAAGGGCTGAATGAATTCTCAGTGCTATTCCCATGTACATGAAGACGTACCTTTTACAATGTAAACAAGGATCTTGAACACTATACATATCAAGTACCGGTATGTATTTTACAATAACATATATGAGTTTATACCACTAAGTATTTATTATTATGTGTTTTTATAAAACACAGCATCACTGACTTGTCACTACATGTGTGCAATTTGATAGCTATCAAAATTGAACGTTCAAGTATCAGAAAATCATATCCGCATAAAATTGGATTGTAAAGAACAGAACCTGTTGTAAAGTTCTGCATTCTCTGGAGGAGATACGCTTTAAAAGAATGAGTTTGGCAAACAGCTTTTGATTTTAAAGTTACACATTTCTGACTAGGCTGACCACCCTGCAATTATAAACCAAAAATATGTGCAGTCACAAATTAATACCCAGTATTTCATGAGCCCACTTGCATTGTATATAATAAGTATATTAGGGTATCCCCCATTTTTCCCCATGTATAAAGAACTACAAACATGTTAATATCTCTTTCAATTAGCCTACATACATATATACTGTATGTGAGAATCCAAGTCAATAGAATGCACTGCAAAGTTTAATACCACACACAGTCAAAATGAAATGCAAATTATTGTTCAAATGCAGTGTTCCATGTTAACCATTCAAAAACAGTTTTCCCCCACCTTCTTTTCATAGAAACCACTCACTACAACATGCACGCAAGTTTTCCAAGTTCTTACAACGTGAGATTTACCCAATTGATAATTCGTATCACAATTTTCTTTGAACGCCTAAAGTGAAAATACCATTCTACACGCAATTCTCATACACGAAATGCCCCATGACCGATTCATGCCCTACATAATTTGCACACCACCGGTTTCTTAAAGATATAACCTTGCGCAATTGTTATTAGCAATTGACATGGCTCACACAAATCAACAATTAAACAATACCCATGTACTGTAGGTGCATATATTGTATTCCCTCACCATCCCCTTTTAAACAAATATTCAGTGACAGTTCATTGTGTCCTTCCCCTTTTACCGGTAATATGGATGAAATATATCACCTGGGGGGTGTTTCATTAAAGCTGTGCGTAAAGTTACCAATGACTTTAAAAATGATTTGAATATGAAGAGCCTAATGGGATACCCAAAGTTTTACCTGACATTTTAACAAAGCGTGACTGTATTTCCCACAATCTCAATTAAATTGTAGCCCAAAGTACACTTTGCATTCAAATGTTTTGTTAATAATGACAAGGTTAATCTACATCTGCATATTTCAACTTTAAGCCTCGGTCACAAATGCCATTACGAACTGCTACGAACGATTTTCAGACAATGGAAATTCGGGAAGACAATGGAAAAACAGGGAGATTTGTACGAAATTATCGTTCGTACGAACCTTTGTGACCGTAGCATATTAAAGCTTATAAATGCAATGAAAAGGATTTGAGAAATTCCATTTAGCTCTTCATATTGAAGTCGTTTGTAAAGTCATGCGTAACTTTACGCACAGCTTTATGAAACACCCCCCTGACCAGAGCCAGAAGGGCATCATTTAAAGGTAGGCGTTACTACTGCAGCTAGAAGGGATTAGACCACACAGCGAGCCAGCAAGGTCACTGTGACAGGTGGCTATCTCATTAACTCAGCTCTCATTTAACATAAGAAAAAGAGGATCATGGGGGACCAACAGGCACCGATTTGGGAAGTTTTCTATATAGAGGGAGCAAGTAGCTACAAGTAGGACAGTGTGCCTTTAAATCTGTGTTAAAGCATGTGAAGTAACACCTTTTTTGCTCTAAACTGACGATAAACAGGACAGAAATGAGATTTGGCACCAAAACTACAGTGTATTCAACCAAGGGGTCGGTTGTGTGAAACATGAAAATTATATTCCTTACTAGTTAATTTCTAAAGCACCCATTATTGAGAGTTCATTAAATGGGATGGTAAAAGTATCAACTTGTGGTTTCGAGTTACTGGTAATAATTGATAATCAATGATTAATTGATTTTTGTTTGGTCTTCACCTGATTGGTATGAATGTTCACACTTGTTTAAACAGGGTACGACACTGTTAGTACAATCAGTTTACCATGTGAAGTGTGAACACACACCTACAACTGCAAATGAAGAGGAAATTGGGTCAAGAGGGTCATCTAAAAATGATTAATGTTCACACTTATATTTAAACAGGGTACGACACTGTAAGTACAATCATGACTTACAGTACATGTACCATGTGAACACACACCTACAACTACATGTACAAATGAATTGAAGAGGAAATTGGGTCAAGAGGGTCATCTAAAAATGAGCAATGTTCACACTTATATTTAAACAGGGTACGACACTGTTAGTACAATCACGACCCGCCATGTAAACACACACCTACAACTGCAAATGAAGAGGAAATTGGGTCAAGAGGGTCATCTAAAAATGATTAATGTTCACACTTATATTTAAACAGGGTACGACACTGTAAGTACAATCATGACTTACAGTACATGTACCATGTGAACACACACCTACAACTACATGTACAAATGAATTGAAGAGGAAATTGGGTCAAGAGGGTCATCTAAAAATGAGCAATGTTCACACTTATATTTAAACAGGGTACGACACTGTTAGTACAATCACGACCCGCCATGTGAACACACACCTACAACTGCAAATGAAGAGGAAATTGGGTCAAGAGGGTCATCTAAAAATGATTAATGTTCACACTTATAATTAAACAGGGTACGACACTGTTAGTACAATCACAACTTATCCTGTGAACACACCTACAACTGAAAATGAAGAGGAAATTGGGTCAAGAGGGTCATCTGTATTGCTAACGAGTTCTGTGATATCCTGTCTATTCCTCCTTCATAACCCATTTCCTATTCCTGACTACGAGCCGTCCAAGCTTTACATTAACCCCACGTTCAGACTCCAAGAGCTCATCGTATAGCTACATAAGAATCGTATAGACAAGTCTATAGTAAGTTTTTATGTTTTTTGTAGTTTGAATGTTGCACAGACAAACCTGGTTTAGCGACCACCTGTCTACAAAGACCACGTTTTTTTGTTTCCTTTGAAAATGGTTTCTCACTGAAACATGTACTAAAGGAGTACAGGTTCCTTTAGACCATGATCTGGCTATAAATACCACTTTTTGTGTCTCCCTTGGATGGTCTTTATAGACAGGTTTCACTATTAGTTAGTAAGTTATTAAAGCTACACAAGAATCATATAGATAGCTCTTATAGTAAGTTATTACGTTTTTTTAAGTCTGAACCAACAGTTGTGTAAAGAAATGTTGCACATCAGAATGCATGTTTGAGCATCGTTTCAAACAAAAACTCAAAAGAGAATTAGTCTGAATACACGTCGTATCGTACAAAAATCGTACAGCTAGGCGGGGCTTATTGCAAAGGCACGCCGATGATTTGCCAGCTGTAAAGTCCATTGACCTATTTAAAATTAGTTTCTGATACAATGTTCCTTTATATGATCTTTGTTTTATCTGTACACTCCTTTCACTATACAACGATACTATACAACGATTCTTTATATGTTTCTTTAATACAGGTTTCATATGCATTTCCTTCATAATGAACAGACTACAAGAGCCGTCCAGGTTTCTATACCGCTTTACATGACGGTGTATGTTTCTTCCTGGTCTGATTTCCTGCTATATTGTAGTCGTTGATTGAAATGCTTCAAAAAGAACAAAGAGAAAAAGGCTTATGAATAGCCACTGTGGTTGAGTGCATTATCTATCTACATTGTATCTATCTTGAATAACAGAAGTTTAATTCTCATCAGAAACTACTTGTGGTTCCTGTAATACAAAGCTCCTTTCTAATTATAGAAAATAAAATGGTACATACATGTAGTTTGCCACTCATTCAAGTTTATACTACTGTAAATTGTACTAGAAATGTTTACTGGTAGTTACAGTTTGTTTTTTAATAGATTAGTGATACATATGGTAACATCATCGGAGTAGCAGCTAACCAATTTGGTAACGCCTATTTGGAAACTCCCCTTACAAGGACTGCTGGGGGGTGTTTCACAAAACTTGTCATCAGTGACAAATGACAGTTTTTGTTAATATAAGCTAGTGAAATCCTTGCTTCTGATTGGTTATCAGCAGATTTGTCACTGACTTTTCACTCATTTGTCAGTGAAAAGAGGCTTTGTGAAACACCCCCCTGGTGTGAACCGCTATGAACAATTGTTTGTTGGATACCTGCACTTGCTATCGTTCAAAAATTGGACAATTTATACAACAACAAAATAAAAACAAAACGAAAGCCCTCTAAACAGTCTTCAACAGTTTAATACATTCTGGCAAATTCACACTGAAGCTCTTGTACGAACCACCACCACCACTGAGCTTGGCACCACTGAGCTTGGCTCCAGTCATTGAGCCCTTATATATGTACCAGTAGTAGAAATACAAATACTACAGCTTGTATTTGATATTAAGGAGGTTAACAAAATTAAACTCCTAAGAAATTATACTGGTACTTGAAGTTGTGCAACATTTACAACGTATACAGTACATATACACAGAGTTTGTGATTATACAATGTGCTTCTTCATACCGTACATCTTATTCATATTCTTTAGTATGTACGGTACTTGTATATATGTGCAGGTTGTCGTATACGCAGACATGATTGTGAATATTGTATAATTTGACGGAAAGTAAATATAAGGAGTACATGTATATAAAAGTGGGTATACATATGAGCCTGCACTTCACTCTACATTATGAATGCTAACTAATTTACTCACCAAGTTTCTGTGTTTTATACCAGGCAATTACAACTTCCCAATAAAGTCCAAGATTAGATTGTAATATCCCAAAATCCAAAAGTAGTCCGCAGATCCCACAATATACCAAGTACACAGCTTCACAAAGGTATTGCAGCAGTACCGGTCCTACACTGTATAAACTTGATCTACCCTCGACAAATTAGTTTCTATAGGAAGCGATGAGCACACAACTGCTTGTTCGGACGGACGATCACTCAATGATGTATGGAGGTCCACTTCCTACCTACAGAGCTCACCTAACCACGGAGTCAGCCCATTAGCGGCCTTTCCTGAAAGATTGCTATTAATACATCCTACCACAACTCCCCGATGATTTCTTGTATAGCCTATAGGGGATTCGGACGGACGGACAGAAGGATGGAAGGATGGATGGACTTTCTCTGTACAACCGCTGGACTGTGACTTGTACTTGTTAGTTTATATGTAACATACATGTAGAGTATGAAGTACAGTAGTCTACAAGCACAGGCACTATATTGGACACTTTATTACAACAACTATTGTGTACTGAGTGAAGACTAGCCCAGTTCCTATTGGTTGTGTCTACAGTATGCATGAGAAGGTAGAGGACTGGGCATATTGAGTATAGTCTACTTGCTCAGACCCTCTGTTATGTTTATGTCTGTAAACTATGTCTGTAAACTAGGTATGAATTGTACATTACATACCTAGGTTACACACAAATAAATTCATTTTGATGTCATTTAGTTTCTCAATAGTTGAAATGCATGCATTTCCTAGGTGTTTCTACCCTACAATGCATTCTAGGTTTCGAAGTATGCGTTTTAATTTTCAATGTCACTTCGATACCGTCTCAATGCCAGTTGGATGTGGAGAACAACGTGGAAATGCAGATGGAAATTCAAAATTTTAAACTTGTCAACAATTTTCTTGGGCCTTTACTTTATCGTTCTGTTTCCCCTAAAACACATGGGAAACACAGCATAGCTATATTAATGTCAGTTTGTTTCTCTGGTTTTCACATCGAAATGGAAACGCATGGGCTCAATGCATTGGTGTGACCTTGGCATAAGTAATGTGCAAAGTCCCACATATATATTTACATGTAGGCCAACATGAACACACATATGTGAGTACAGTACCTGCACTTGTTCAAATGAAGGAAGTGTTGTCTGAGACCACAGTCAGCTAGTTCACATGGTAATCCAATCAACATTGATCACAATACAAACACATGCACACACACCCCAGACAACGAGGCTGGGATCGAGTAGAAGAACCTCAGAACAAACATGGACTTGAACCTAACCTTCATACATTAAAGGCCCACTGTACTACTTACAGTTACTTGCGCCCTCTACATAGAAAACAATGCCTTAGTGGTGGCCGTTGGTCCCCCACGGTCCCCTTTTTCTTATCATAATCGAGAGCTGATTTGATGACATAGCCACCTATTAGTGACCATGCAGGGAGGTCTATTCCCTCCTGGCCAAACTAGTGCAGATATGCTTTAAAGGGTAACAATCACCCATTAAAATTATTTAAAAAAATTATAATAATAATTTGCTCTGTATGTTCAGGGTTCCATATTGCTACGATACATTTAATACAAACATATGTTGAACAAACACCTCAGACAGCAAGGCTGGGAGTAGAAGAACCTCAGAACAAGCATGGACTTGAACCTATTCTCCACTACTTTGGCAAGGAGGGATAAGACCACACAGCGAGGTCACTGACAGGTGGCTATCTCATTAACTCAGCTCTCAAATTAATACATAAGAAATAGAGGATCATGGGGGACCAACAGGCACCGATTGGGGAAGTTTTCTATATAGAGGGAGCAAGTAGCTACAAGTAGGACAGTGGGGCTTTAAAGGGTAACAATCACCAATCTTTTTTTAAGAATTATAATAACAATCTGCTCTGAATGTTCAGAGTTCCACATGGCTACAAACTACATTTAATACAAACACTAACAAGGCTGGGAGCAGAACCTCAGAACAAACATGGACTTTAACCTAAACCTTCATACACGTACATGTTCAATAACACGAGCCATAAAGGCCTAATACAGGGATTATATCACCAATAATAGGTACATTTTTGCTCTAGGGGGTCCATGTCATTATAATGTACCCTTTTCAGGGGCGGACTAGGACTGAAGTTTGGTAGGGGGTATTGATGTGACCTGCCTTCTCAAAATATATGATCTTGATCAAGTGGCCTCAAGCCAAAATATTGAGTGGCCTATGGGGAAAACTCCTACCCCAAATTCACTTTGGATAGTGTGATCCTGGTTGTATCCAAAATATTCCGCTATTTCCCTCAGCCTGAATGCCAGACTATGATGAGTGTATCGGTCTGGGGCAGACGCAATTTCGAGCTTCGGGATAATATTCCGAGTCTGAAAATAGCGGGTTATTTGGCAAACTCGAGCTGATGAGGACAGGCCTTATGTAACACACTCTGCAATGTGCAAACATGACTTGTAATTTGGAAGATTGGTTGGACGACATTTCCTTAGCTTATATAGGCTGATCTACATTCAATATCTCTTTAAAAATATTTGCATATTACTGCATATCATGTACAAACTTTGTGATGTGTCAAGGATGTTCAAAGTGAGCTATTATTAAACAATTCTTCTTCCTCCTCAAATCGGAGAGGAAAACAAGAGCTAGAGATATCTAAAGTTGGCCAATTTGCCTTAAAGACCATCAATACTACTGGGCCAGAAGGGATTAGACCACACAGCGAGGTCACTGACAGGTGGCTATTTCATTAACTCAGCTCGCAACTAACATAAGCAAAAGAGGATCATGGGGGACCAACAGGCACCGATTGGGGAAGTTTTCTATATAGAGGGAGCAAGTAGCTACAAGTAGGACAGTGTGCCTTTAAAAGGTCTACTAAGAATCTATAATCCAAGTGCCTCCCCCCCCCCCCCCCCTCACCCCATGCTCTGGTAATCGTGCATAATTTACAGACAGGCTAAAAATGAGTACCGGTATAACATTTTCTTAAATGCTCAGCAGCATGTATTGAATACTTTTTCTTGACAAAGGCAAGCTTTTAAAAAAATGCAGCAAATCTCATGGTTTCAATAGTAATAACACAAATGTACATGTATTATTCTTGTGCACTCAAAGGGACCAATCTCTTCATATTTTGCTCATTACTCATCAACTACTCACAGCTCATTAAAATCTGTTTAGCAGATCTATTCATTCAATCGTAGTCTTGAACAATCAGACAGAATTATTTCATCACACTCTGTTCCAATTCCTTTTTTTTTCATCACAGTCAGAACTCAAAAGTACAATTAATTGCACAGCAAGAAGTAAACTATTCCCCTACATGTTTGTAGTAAAAGTTCTTAAAAAGCCAGAGGATTAATGGTAGTCGTAAAGACATTTTCATTTTTGATCAGAGGAAACTTACTCACTCAGCCTGAATACCAGACTAGCACAATGCAAAGACTGTGAGAGAAAACACCCTTTTAATAGTCAAAGACCATGCCCTTATAAGGAGACTATTGGCATGGCTTCTTTTATTGATTGCAGAAAAGCAAACAAAGTCAGTCCCTAAGCTCTGTAAAAAGGGGGAAACCCCTAATCTTTGTCAATTGTAAGCATTGTAATGAGTGGATTAATTCCTTACATGAATGTACCCCAGGTATGTAGGGTATTCCACCCCCCCCCCTTTTTTTTCTATTATTCAGAAGTATATCTATTTCGTTTCCAGGGATTTACATTGGTATGTAAAATTGTAAGAAAGAAGGGGAGGATTTCCAACAAGCACATGCTCGTGTTGGGTGCGCCTAATAATACAAAAGATCACACAATAAAATATAATTATTACAATATGTCTATTGATGAAGACCTAGCAAAAAGCATCTTTAAATACATACAAATGCAAACATGTACATGAAACCACACAAGTTCTTTTCAGATTTAACATGCAAATATTTTTATTTTGTGTGCACAGATCTTTCAATAAATTTTCAGAGCTAAACGTATCTTGGCCTGACATATGCAATGCCTTTCTTTACAGGCTCAAAATGATCTAGGCCTATATTTCTACATAATTATACTCTATTTCACTACTTTCTCAGATATTTTTCAGATATATTAAAATTTCAAAGATATTACTAACAGTATGAATTTGACTGAAATAAAACCTTGAAGTAATTTTGCAGCTTGTTCAGCCTACCCACTCCAGCAGAGTTGTACTTGAACTTCCAGGTCAAAGGTCACGTCTCTCACTTGACATGTATTCTAAATACATCTGTAAATGCAATTCACCTTCAATGACCCAGTTACCATTTTTTCCACCAGATCTTCAGTGTGGGAAAACCTGCAATTAGATGTTTGCATTGTGATGTAAGTTACCTGTTGAAGTACCAGTAGATATACCAGCATGCATCTAGCATTGTTCATGTACGTCATGCCCGGAGCAAGCATTATTTGAAGTGTGAGAAACTAGTATGATAAATTATTGATTCAAGTTGAATGTGTGACAATGTAAAGTCCACACAAGGATGACTTGATGTTGATTTTATCATACAATCTGTTTTTCTTCCTAAAAAACAATCTATTCAACAAACTACATTGGGCACATAATTGCAAAAAAAACTATTATGTACAATTCTACTCCCGGTATTTCAAAGTTACATGTAATTCATGATTGAACCAAACAATGAAATTACACAAGCAGCAATATTATTTAAGCATCACTTGAAAAGATGGTTTCTTTCAAGTACAATTTTCCTATTCAAACCAATACCTCAGGAAAAACGGAAAAACAGACTATATCAGACCAAAATTTTTACAGTACAGAGCATAACCAAGATTTTGTCAAAATGAAGTTGGTTTGAAGTCGGGTTGGTAGAGTATCGGCATTACAGTCTACAAACTATAGAAAACAAGAAGTGGGGGATTTTGGGGGGATTTATTCCTCACTATCGTCCACGATATTATCTGACCTGCAACGATTTCCTTGCTAAAAATGAATGGCCTAGCTATGCCATACTCATGGCACTGGTTGGCGATAGATTTGTGAAAAAGAATTCCAGCTATTCTAATGGTTCCTTCATGAGAACAGATGGACAGAGCATACACTGCAGAAAGACAAGGAGGGGTAGGAGTGTCATCAAGAGGCCAATACCCCATATCAAGTTCACTCAAAGGTTCTACTTTAAACTTGCTCTGGCAACATTTGCTCTAGAGACTACAATGTACTGTACATGCACACTACAGATACGAGATCCAATATATATTCAGATACCGCCCGTCAAATGACTTTTTGGTACCCTCTCTTTAAATTGTTTTTAATCACTCATGCGTGGAATATGCATCATATGAGTTGCATCAAATGAAAGAGGGGGATCTAAGCTTTACAAATATGTGTCATTTATTAATTTAATTGTGATTAAGTTATTAAAAAACATCGATAATTCTCGGTTTAGTTTTTCTGGGACGCACTGTATATATATATTTTTCATCTTGGACCTAACCCTAAAAGAAGTGACGATAAAACAAATCTACAGTATACAACCCCCTTCCATCTTTCAATGTCATGAGCATAATGAATACAAACAGTCCATATTTCCCCATCTCCTTTAGTGTCACTTCTCAGCATCCCATCTCATTCATCCCATCCCTTTTCTCTCTACCACAGAAACCCTAGGCACTGTCTTCACTAGCCTAAGTTTTCAAATTAACCTGTTAAGTCTGATCCATGAAATTGGACTGGTCACAACTAGCTCACGGTAATTTGAAATGAAGTTGCAAATTGGTGATTCAGTGTCCTGTACAGTACCTTTTTCTTTCTATTTATTTCGACCCCCCCCTCCCCCCCCCCCCCCCCTCCAAAAAAAAAGAAGAATATACATCTTGATATGAACATTGTGTACCGGTAGTTATACCTAAAGAATCCTTTTGTCAATGTTCTATCAGGAATTTGTATAACTGTTTGATTAAACAAATGGATTTAAAAGCGTCATATTATATAGAGGACACATTGCACAAATATGGGGTATAACACCCTTTATTCTTGGGATATTACCTAGAGCTGTTGTACCAAGCAAAAACGGCTACTTTACAAGATAACATGATATTTGGCCAATTACCTTGGTAATTCATCAGCATACACACTTGCACTATGGCATGCTTTGAAGGTTGGGCTAATTTATGAAGCAAGAGAGCATTGCTTGGCTCTGGCTAATCGTGTTTGAAAAATCAAAAACTTAAAAACTCAAGACGTTTATCTCCAAAAGCACTAAATTGCTTTATAAGATGATGACATGGATCCTAATCAAATGATTGGTTGAGAGCGTACACATGACCAGGCATAATTTGGATAATGACCGGTCATTATCCAATTCTAATGACCGGTCATTAGTAAAATCATTTTATATAAAAACAAATGAACATAATCTTATAAAACAAATAATACATATCATTTTGTTCGGACATTAGTAAAATTACCCACACTCGGTACCTTCAAAACAGTCCAAACACCCTCGGCTAGTGCCTCGGGCGTGTTAGGCTGTTCCAAAGGTACTTTGTGTGGGTAATTCTTACTACCGGTAATGCCCTCACTGCTGTGTATTACATGTATTTGTATACTAACATCTCACTCTCTGGCTTGTTTGGACTAATGAGGATGCACCTCCTGCGACAATGCGACAATCCTCCTATCCGATTCCATTTCCATAAACATCGTCACCTGAATAGAGGTTATAGATTGGCTCGCCACTTGACGGGGTGGCGACACGATCACGGCAGCGAGATCCTGACGATGGCCTGGAGATTACTCACCCACTCGGATCTTAACTCGGTGGTAAACTATCATTACGCTTCTTGTCAAGTCTCGGGACTCCGATTGCATCACGCCGCATTTGGTTTTCTCGCCTTTGTCACAATGCGGATCATGGATGCCTGCCCACATTGATGATGTGGTTTATGGGGGGTTTATTAGTTTGCAGGTGCAAACCCTAGTCAGGACGGTGCAAAAGAGTGCCTGAACTGCAAGACTACCAAGACTTCATGGTCTACTGCACTCCACCGGCCCTGTACTATATCTGCTCCCGACACGGACACAGACGAACACAATTAGGCTCACCTCAAGGCTCTATGGGATCTTATTGATACATCAAATTAGAGTCTGACTTGCAGACTAGGTAGTTCATTCATGAATGTTCTATGGGTGGATTCAGAATGGATGGGGGCTTTCCATGATTCATGGAGTATAGGTGTGGAGGGATTAAAAGGTGACACTTTAAGAGGGGGAAGCTCAGGTTTGGAAGTGATGCTG
The DNA here is from genome assembly GCA_035222895.1 of Strongylocentrotus droebachiensis. Classification (NCBI taxonomy): domain Eukaryota; kingdom Metazoa; phylum Echinodermata; class Echinoidea; order Camarodonta; family Strongylocentrotidae; genus Strongylocentrotus; species Strongylocentrotus droebachiensis. Next base: position 76,271 of record JAVYIG010003708.1, read on the forward strand.
TGATGTCACTTACGGAATGAATCACTCAAGAAGGTTACCTGATATACATTGGGATTATTGAGAGTACATGCAGCTCCTTGAACTACAAACCCACTAATAAGTATCTCCCAGCAATACTAAAAGAAAAAAGGAGAAGGACAGAGGGTCTGAGGCTATTTTCCCCAAAAAACTTCTGTGTCCCAGAACTCCAAAACAGTATTCATACAACTTTATAAAAAATGGACTTGTAAAATGTTTCCTGTCAATATGTTGTAGGAACATGATTTCAAGTCTTTCAAAAAATAAAGATCTGGCAATTTCAATAGCCTTGTAATGTCCATCACCTACAGAACTGGGCAATCATTATGATGAAAATTAATCCTTTTCCTACAGGAACCAGGTTTTTCCTGCACTATGGCAATAGCAATGACAGAATTCAGGAGTCAAAGGGTTATCTTTGCATGATTTTATAGGCAGTGTATTGATTTGATTTCTGTTTTGTCTTGTTTTGTTGTTTTACATTTTTTTAGTGATCATGATTTGCATATAACTATCCATAGGAGTTTGGCTATAAGGCAACTGAAAATGTTCTTTCCCCTGTGCACAGTGGCCATTCTGAGATAACCAACTTATCATTCCTTGAAGTCGGAAATTTAGTGAAAGTGAATATAGGTGGTTAACATGAATCCCACTCACCACAGCCAAGAGGTTATTGATAATCAACATTCCGTAGTGAAATGCAAGCAATGCATTTTAAATATCAATAATCTAAATCTTTAAAAGAAAATTTCATATACATGTAGATGTAGAACAGACTCAAGTATAAATGCATGGCACAGTTTATTTCCTATTTCAATCTTGTATTGTTATGCCTAAAAAAGAATAAACTCAAGGACGTTGCATCATTAGAACTAATCGCATCAATGCACTGCTACTTTCAACCCTAAGATTGATCACAGCTTCAATTGAACTGGATCCTATTGAGATTGCATAATACTGAACAAATCTAAATGAATCAGCCTTGTAATCCTCTTTAGCACCTTTCATCTAATATGTTCTTGTCAATTGACCCATTTTCTTTTCCTGTTTCCGGGTTCTTTCATGATCGAGGGAGACTCCCCCATACATCACAGACCACAAAATGTTGCATGCTTGACAACTTTATCCTGCAAGTGCAAACAGTATACCTGTAAATACTACATGTAGTTCATACTGTCTGCCGTCAACCAGAAGGCATTCATTATTTCATCATTTTACAATGATTTGCATGCGATGCCCCCTCGATCCCTCATGAAACTTTCATCAGAACATAATTGTTATTTATTATGTGTATAAATTTGTGTATCACATTTTCCTGTAATTAATATAATCCACTACTTCCAAATATTGAATGAAACATTAGAATGTTAATGATGTTCAAGGGCTTCTGTCAATTAAACTTTTAAAAAATGTAAATGATGCATTCTACGAGAACAAATGTAGCATGCTTTTTATTGTTGTTGTTTTGGTTTTTAACTGTGTTTTTTTCAGTGATAACACATCTGGTTATTATCCGGAATTCCTAACTATAATCAGCATCTTCTCAATCGATTGTGAAAGAGGCTTCTCATTGTAGCTAATCAATTGCTTGTAGAATAATTTGGGAAATGAGAGATGGTTAGCTAGCTGGAGCTCTTGATAATTGACAAAATCATTTGAGATATCAAATCAAATGTGAAAGCATCTTCTCAATCAATCAAATAGTCAATCAATTGTGAAAGGGGCTTTATATGATTGTAGATAATGAATTGCTTGTAGAATAATTTAGAAATGAGTGATGGTTTGCTAGCTGAGCTCTTGATAATTGACACAATCGTTTGAGATATCAAATCAAATGTGAAAGGGGCTTCTTAATCCAAATAGTCAATCAATTGTGAAAGGGGCTTTATATGATTGTAGATAATGAATTGCTTGTAGACTAATTTAGAAATGAGTGATGGTTTGCTAGCTGAGCTCTTGATAACTGGCACAATCGTTTGAGATATCAAATCAAATGTGAAAGGGGCACATCATTGTAGATAATTAATTAGCTTGCACAAAATTTAGTCAAGGTTGTACAAAATTAATTGTTTGCAAAGTTGTTTAGACATGAGTGATTGTTCGCTAGCGGGAGCTCTTAAAGGTAATACAAAGTTTTGGTATGGGGTCATGAATTTGGTTCAAATGAACATATTGGAAGCATTATGATCCTACAATATTCAGTGATCGTTGTCGCGGTCGAAATCGACTCTTAAGTTATAAAATTGTAAATAATAAACACTTTATGTTGAGTAGCTCCCTCTCAAGGTCAAGATATTAATTAAGCTATAAAACGATGTTTAAGTGACTAAAATCGACCATTAGCTATTCCCGTTCGGAAATTATATACCACAACTACATACTCTGAGATTTTCATGGTCGCAGCTAACATTGTACGGCCGTAGGAGCTATTTGAAATTTATCAAAATTTACCGGGAGCACCGGTAAATTCAATTTTTCTCGAAATCAGAAGTGTTTTAGGGGCTAAACTTTCTGATGTTTAATACATCCACAAGTGCATCCAAATATATCAAAATTGTAAAGAATCACTATCCACCCATTTTTCAAAATTTCCCAAAACTTTGTAATACCTTTAATAAGTGACAGAGAGATCAGAAAAAATGGGGAAGCGACACATATCAGGTAGATAAAGACTAATTAGAAGGCAAACACATTGATGAAACCGTGCTTAATACTTGACGGTGCCTTTCTCATTTAAAAGGAGCAATCACTTCTACATACATACCGGTACATTAAAGTCATCTTATTAATATTTATTCTATAATCGATTCTGAAAGGGTCTGATCATTGTACATACCGTAATTAATTGCTCTTCAGAAATGTTTTGACATGAGTGATTGTTGTACAAAATTAATTGTTTGCAAAGTTGTTAGGAAATGAGTGAAGGTTGGCTGGTGGGAGCCCCTAACCCTATCCCTAAATCTTGGATGAAATAAAGTCCAGAGCAATTGTCGCCGGAGCAATGTTAGATCATGGTTAGATCATCAGTCAAAGGATAAATATGGTTAAATCTGTGCAAAAAATGCTTGGACAATTGAGAAAAGAAAGACCTCTTCTTGAAGTTGTGCCTTGCAAACGATTCATCATTCCCCTGCACGAGTGCACGGAGATAACGAATGTGCCCCGCTAACGTCTGCTCTTAATTAGTAAAACATCCATCATTCTTTGCCATCATCAACACAGCATGACTGCTGCTCCTAGCTTGGCCAGCATGTGCTCTGTTCTCATTCACGAAAATATGTACGCTGTAATTATGTTTCATATTACCTGGAGGAGGACATACATGTACATGTATGTTTAATGGTACCAGTATACTTGAGTTTAATACCGAGGCTTTGTTGATTTTGGAGGGCACCATGTAAGGTTTGGAGTTACATATTGTAACTGCTTATAAGTTTGAGGCATATTCTTGGGGGGGGGGGGCAAACTTCATGGCCCGAATTCACAAAGAAGGTTTGTCGACAAACCTTGGTTTTCGTGCGTCATATGACACGTTTCGACGCGTTTTTACAAACCAGGTTTGTATAAAAAAAAACGCTTAAAAACGCGTCATATGACATACGAAAACCAAGGTTTGTCAACAAACCTCCTTTGTGAATTCGGGCCCATCAGTTTAATTAAAATTAATCAGGGATTGAACAAATCTTCATGTGAGTAATATTCCTGTTACAATAGCACACCAGTCCAAACTGTCTGGTGTTTTAAAATCCATCATATACCGGTACCCCAAATATATACCCTAATAGATGGCAGATTTATTTCATCATAAAAATAATCATGTCAAGCACATCACTAAAACTCTTAAGGGAAATTACTAGTAGGGAAAAATGGAAGGAGAGGGGGAAAGAAGTTGTCTTCCAAGTCGAACCACTCAAGATTAATGAAAACCATTTATTATGCTGTCAAGAGCAATGCATGACAAAATGAGTTCACACTCTTCATTTCACTACATGTAGCGTTTTCCTCTGATCTAATGAAAACCATTATAATATACCATACAGCATATGCTTTCAATGGGAGTTCATGACTAAAACACGTTCACACTCTCAGTTCTACTGCATGTAGCGTTTTCCTCTGATCTAATGAAAACCATTATAATATACCATACAGCATATGCTTTCAAGGGCAGTTCATGACTAAAACACGTTCACACTCTCAGTTCTACTGCATGTAGCGTTTTCCTTTGATCTGATGAAAACCATTATGATATACCAGACAGCATATGCTTTCAAGGGCAGTTCATGACTAAAACACGTTCACACTCTCAGTTCTACTGCATGTAGCGTTTTCCTCTGATCTAATGAAAACCATTATGATATACCAGACAGCATATGCTTTCAAGGGCAGTTCATGACAAAAATGAGTTCACACTCTCAGTTCTACTGCATGTAGCGTTTCCCTCTGATCTAATGAAAACCATTATAATATACCATACAGCATATGCTTTCAATGGGAGTTCATGACTAAAACACGTTCACACTCTCAGTTCTACTGCATGTAGCGTTTTCCTCTGATCTAATGAAAACCATTATAATATACCATACAGCATATGCTTTCAAGGGCAGTTCATGACTAAAATAAGTTCACACTCTCAGTTCTACTGCATGTAGCGTTTCCCTCTGATCTGATGAAAACCATTATAATATACCATACAGCATATGCATTCAAGGGCAGTTCATGACCAAAATGAGTTCACACTCTCAGTTCTACTGGCTGAAAACATACATGTATATGGATCAAAATACAAACAAACATTCAGAGAGATGCTGTAATTGTACAACCCAGTCTCATTCAGTAGGTTTTTATATGAAGGAAACTTGTAGAAGGGGGAAAAGAAGGTGGGAATACAATGAAAAAAGGGAATACGATGAAAAAAGGGAAAGAAGATAAATCATACTATTCAGAGAAATAATGAAGTCCTGATACAAAGGAAGAAATTGATGGGGAACTAAGAAATATCTAGAGGGAGAAAATAGGCAGATCATGGCAAATTTGAGGATTTTCAAAAAGTGAATCTAATGTACATGTACATATACACACAATCATTTATAGGAACAGTGTCCCGTTCAGCATACAACAACATTGAGCATTATACCTAGCACAGGGGGTTCATTCATTATCTGAAGAAGCATAACGTCCCTCATACAATATCACATTCATTACCCGGCGTCTCCTTTCTGATAAATCAGTCTGATGGGTGCAATAAATGGAAGCGAGACGACTTGCGCTCGCTAGAGATCCACCATACCAGCAGCTTGCCCCGTATCTCTCCGCTGTATCGAGTACCATCAAAATTCTTACTGCATTCTCAAGTTGCATATTTTTATCAGTTATTATTTATGAAAACATTATCCTCGAGTGTGTGTTTCTTTGGTTTTGAAAGATACACAACATTGCTTTCACATGCAGATTTATGACAATCACAGTGGGACAATGACGGGCCCAAAGTCGTCCAGTTGTTGCAACGAAAAAAGGCTACGCTTGTAACAATGAAACAAAAATATTTCCATTCAATGACGGCAGTTTCATATAACATCTCCTATGCAACTCACTAGGAAGGTGGATCGATAAAACTTATTTCTATTGACTTTTTTAAGCTTTAAATTAGGTTTAAGTTTTCAATACCCGTAACGTTTATTTACAGTATGAGCAAAGTGTCCATTGTAAATATTTACACGCACTGTATGTAATTATATGAAAGTATGACAGCTGAAGATACTTTGTTATAAATATAAGAAGATTTATGACTACTTCCTCGACATCTCTTCCGTTCCAAAGTTTATGATCAATAGGCCTGTTTTCATCAGCTCGAGTATACCATTAAACCCGCTATTTTCAGACTAGGGATATTATCCCAAAGCTTGAAATTGCGGCTTCACCAGACCGATAAGCTTATCACAAATAAGCTCGGACGCGCGCAAATTAGCCTGCTATTTCTTAATAGCTGGCTATTTGGAGACAAGACCAAGATTTCTCAGGATATTTTCTCGACCAAATATCCCACTGATTGCAACTGTGGGCTGATGAAGACGCAAATTAACTGTTTAATTTGCGATCGGGATAGTTAAAATAGCGGGATAGTTAAAATAGCGGGATACATGTAGTTAAAATAGCGGGTTATTTGGCAAACTCGGGCTGATGGAGACAGGCCTAATTACCATCTTTCATCCAATCTTCATGTTATTTCCTGGAGTTGATTCTAGATTTTTACCATTTTGTATGTCAGCCTTTCTATTGTACGGTATACGAAATGAGATGATCTTAACAATTTGCATTTCATGCGAATATGTGTAATAGGCAATAACTCCACCTCCTCCCCCTACCCCTCCTCCTTCTTCTTTCATTTCACTTTAAGGGAGCAACTCTTCAATTCAGCCATGATAATATACATGTACATGTAATATGTGTTAAAAACTTACCTCTTGGCTGGAGCAGATTAAATAGCTTCACTTTAGATTTCTGCAAAGATTAAAAAAAGAAAAAGAACATGTAAAATATATTTTATAACGAAAGTCAATATCTGGTTAACTTGCAAATGGAGATATTTAAGTTGCTTTTTCAAAGACTGCTCCACAATCTTGTTTCAAATTTGTGAATATATTCTTCTTGCATTATTTCATACCGGAGGCTAATAGTATAGTATTCCTCAGAAGTCATCATCCTCCTCTTCCTTCCTCCCTCCCTTGCCCTCCTTATCGTCGGCCTTATGCCAAAAGGGCCTTAACTGCTTTTGGCCATTCCGAGATAATCGCGTTTAAAGGTTTTGGCCTCTCTAATAATCAAATGTTTGTGGTCGTTTTTTTTGCTTTTGAAGCCAATTTCGATAAATGTGTTAAGTTATTAAGTTTTACATGAAATGTGTTAAATTTGTTATAAAATATTCAGAATTGTACATGCTATGTGCAAAAAACATGTTAGGGCCTTTTTGGCATAAGGCTTGAATGTAGCGTATGTTAGCGTATGTTATGCCAGAAGGGCCGTAACCTACTCGGCATTATGCCAAAAGGGGCGTAACCTACGCGGCGTTATGCCAAAAGTGCCTTAACCTGCCGTTATCGTACGCGTAACTATGCGCGTAACTATGCGCGTGTACGCGCGCATAGTTAGCGCCCTTTTGGCATAAGGAAATTTTCTTGTTTCGAAACACCTTTGGTTTGCCAGAAAGGCCCTCCTAACGCAAATGGATCATCCGTGGAGGTTAAGGCCCTTTTGGCGTAAGGAAAAAGATGAGATGCGCGTTAAGGCCCTTTTGAAATTCATAATTATCTTCATAAATAAATCGAATTTCAACAAGAGAAGCACATCATTTTAAAGAGAATGATGAAATCTACAAGGTGATATTAATAACTCAATAACCCCCAAAATCGGGTTAAGGCCCTTTTGGCATAAGGCCGACGTTATCTTCATCAAAATCATCCTCATCCTCATCATCATCATCACCACCATCATCTTCATCATCATCATCATCACCACCATCATCTTCATCAAAATCATCCTCATCATCATCATCACCACCATCATCATCATCACCACCATCATAAAACCTGTAATATTCAAAAGCAATGGATTTATCAAGTACTACAGAACAACAAAATGAAATAAAACAAAAATTATTTTCCCTTTCTGTTCACTTTAAATGACAGGAGTCTGCTATTTGTTCAGCTTCATAGAAACTTTGACAGACAAATGCTTTTAATTCCAAGGTATATGATAGATGATCAATGTTTGTATTATTCTTTGAGTATTGATCAAAAGTCTCAAGTTTTCATTTATTTTTAGTTTCATAAAGATTTATGACTGGGCTAGGAAACCCGTCCAGCAGAGAAGATGTATAGCTCATCCTGATAACCCTTTGCAAAGATGTCTGATAAATACAGTGACATATCATAGCCTACTTGCCAGCTGTTTGGACAATAGTTTGACAAAAATCAAACTCTTATTCACTCGTCATCTGCGATAGAAAAACCAGGAATTTCAAAACTTGCTTTCATTAACGTATTTAGTCAAATCAGACAAATATAAAAACAAAAGCATTATCACAAGTACAAATACAAGCACCCCCCCCCCCTATACACACACACTGTCTCATTCACTTTTTTGAATTCTTTAATAAAAGAAAAATGGAAGTGGTTTCATCATTTCTAATAAATTGAATTGAAGCATAGAGGCAAGACTAAATGACATTTTAGTAGGACCCACAGGTTTACACAGCTGCTGATGCGCTGCTCCAATTCTGACAGACTGAATCGCAAGAAATCGACCAGAATTTACTCATAGCGGATGCAATTGGAGTGAAGGATTGTGATTGGATCAATAGGTCTGTTTTCATCAGCTCGAGATTGCCAAATAGCCTGCTATTTCTGATTTGGGAATTATCCTGAAGTTAAAAATCGCGTCTCTTCATCAGCTCGAGACTTGACCTCGAAGCTTGAAACTCAAGCTCGAGATATGTAGCTTGAGATATTTTGCTCAGCGTTCGCGCATAGTGCAAGTCTTTGGGCTGGTGAAGACGCACTGGACAAATAGTGGGATATTTTGCAAACTAGCCCAAGATATCTTGGGATGATTATCTTGACCGACCAAATATCCCGCTAATTGCAACTTCGGGCTGATGAAGATGCAAATTAACATGGATAATTTACGATCGGGATAGTTCAAATAACGGGATATTTGGCAATCTCGAGCTGATGAAAACAGGCCTACAATGTATAGAGCATCGGGTCGTGGGATCTACATAAACCACAGACTGCTCAGTTGAATTAAAATTGTAAATTTGACGGCTCAAAAGTACATGTACTCCTGCTTGAAGATAACTTAAAACAAATTCTGGGTCGATACTACTACTACTGCCTGCTCAATCAAATGCTATAAGGCACTAAGTTGATCTCAAAAGAGTTAATACTGTACTAATTCTTTATTCACTTAACAGAGCAATTTCGCTTAAAAGCATAGAAAAGGCACAAAGGGTGTGTGTAAAATGTAGTTTTATTACCGGTACCCAGAAACTAAACAATTTTTACAATCCAGTTTTAAATTTATTTATTTTAAATTCAGGGAATTCCAGAAGTCATAGATTTAGGAATGTTCCTAATTGAACCCTTTTACCAGGCTGACAACTATTTGATGCAATTGCTTTTTATTTCCGACAACTACAACCTCGACTCCATGAGTGGGGAGGATGGGTTGAAAGTGACAAGATAAATGCTTTTTATTACGAAATGCCCCTCCTCCTCATGAGCCAAACCAGGTCGGTAAGTGCTCTTGAATAGATTGAATACATCGCTGAAGAGTGTGAGTAACTGCATTGAGAGACAGACTATTATGACAGAAACTTCTTCAATCTCGCTATACTCTTCTTGAAAAATCATCACAGCCTTCCTTTCTTTTATCATGTTAATGGTTCATGACTTCATGTACATGTAAAATAGGATTTGTTTTCCCCTTCTGTTTGTGAACTAGTTCATAAGAAGCTAAAGCTAAACCTAACCTAAACCAAATCACAAGTTCACAACCTCATAACTCTATATCTTTGATAAAATAAAAGCCCACACCTATAAAATGTCAGATCATCACTATTGCAGCCTTACATGAAAATCATAAAGTGTACATAATGTACTTTTAGGTGTATTGATGCAGTCTAATATTGTTACCGGTAAATAAAATATTGATTTTTTTTTCTTCTTCCTTCTTTTTTTCTTTCTTCTTTTCTTTCTTTCTTCTTCAAGAAATGAAGAAAAGCAGTGAAAAAAATACAAGGGGGCTCGGGGCGAAATAGCCCCCGAAACGCCCAAAAGAGCCCCCGAAAATCAGAAAAGAGCCCCCTACAATTTACATAGACTTCAATGCAAAACAAATTTTTGAATGTTATTTTCAGGCAGGCAAGCTTGAAAAGTAGCCCCCGACCTGAAGAAAAAGGGGGGAGGGGGGGGCTTCAAAATTGCAACCGTCGTTTATTATTCTCCCTCTCTCCCCCTCTCTCTTCCCTGGAAGCAAGACACACGCTCATGACTCTAATGAATGAAAACAAGAATAGATAGATGTCTCAATCAGGAACATGAATTTCCTCAGGCTCGGGACACAGAAGGGCAGGAAATTTGATTAACCATCAAGATGAAGTACATCCTAGCGGCATCCCACCTGTGAAAGTTAGTTCCCATCTCTCAAGGGGAAGTGCTATTGATTTAGGACTTGCTTTAACGTGATCATAGCAAGAGTATCTAGTCACTATGGCAGTCAGTCTTGTTAAAACTTAAAAGGCACCAAAGCCTCAATAAATGATGGGTTGGAGGCAGGGGCGACGATTTCTTTTCATGACCGGGGGGGGGGGGGGGGGGGGACGAAATGCGAGGAACGAGGGAGGAGTGACGTAATGAGCCAAAACGTTTTTTTGGGGGGAGGGGAGAAAAAAATCTGCATCATCGCTCTTACATGTTACATGCAGGCCCCACGGAACCGTTTTTCAAAGTTGGAGAGGGGGGGGGGGGGATAAAGTATTTGCGATCAGATAGAGCAAAGCAATTTGGCGTGGGGTCCAGGGGCAAAGCCCCGGCGGGGGTCAAGGGGCGGAGCCCCATGAAGCTCAGAGTTTTTAGGCATTTAATAAGGCTCAGATGAGCATATTTTGATACCTTATTTGTGACACTTGCATGCAGGTCACTAATCGTACTGGGGTCCAGGGGGCGAAGCCCCCAGAAGCTCAGCGGTTCTAGGCATTTAATTACGATCAGATGAGCATCCAGGGGCCGCCTTATAGGGCCCTTGGTGGGGTTTAGGGGGCGGAGCCCCCGTAAGCTCAGGGTTTTAGGCTTTTGAATATGGTCAGATAACCATCCAAAGGCCCGCTTAGGGCCCTGGTGGGGTCCAGGGGGCGGAGCCCCCGGAAGCTCAGGTGTTTTAGGAATTTAATTATGGTCAGCTGAGTAACCAGGGACAAGCCTTGGGGCCCTTAGTGGTATACAGGGGGCAGAGCCCCCGGAAGCTTGGGGAAAATCATGCCATTTCAGTAACATTTGTAAATTAGTAACTGGTATCGAATTAGAAATAAACCACGTTTGAATTTTATCGGGGGGGGGGGGGGACTGCCCAAAGCACGAGTGAGTGAGCATAGTGAACGAGAGGGGTCAAGGTAAATTATATTCCTTAGCAAAACTATAGTATGAAAACAAACAAAATACCTGTTTCACACTTCACTTTTCTACAATATTAATTGTACATTTTGAAGGATATTAGGTGAGGGAGCATAGCTCCCGAGCCAGAAGATTTTTGCATTTTTATTTGTCTAAAGGCTGCACTCTTGGGCCCTCCAAAGCCTAATAGTGTGTTGCAGTCTTTAGTCAGTATTTGCTGTACATTATTTTTGTGTACTTTTTTTAAATTGGTTGGAGGGAAGAGTGGAAGAAACTAAACCGAGAGGGAGACCCAAAATCAACCGGGAAGAGAATGTCATGAACTGCAGTGGACTAAAACTGCAAGAGTGCACCAGAATAGTAGAAGATAGAGTGAAAATGAAATGGAGACATATTGCAATCAACCTCGGAACTCGGAGAAGATACTTAGATAAATAGATAGATTACAGTCAGTATTAGAGTCACTATTGAATCGATCATGCAAAATATCCAATGGAACAGTGATAGTGATTTATTAGAACATGCTATGGACATCATCATACGATGTACAGTGTAGCGATAGTATCAGACAGTCACACAGAGGCTTTTTTATTTTTCATTATGATCACTGTGCAATTTCTGTAAATGATACAAGGAAAAAAATAAAATTGTAGAAGGATTTTAAAAAAAGAAAAGACTTAACAAAATCTTGACTAGAACTCTAGAATTTAGAAATTCGGTTGAGATACAGTAGATTGCCACAAGGAGAAGATGTATTACCTCATACAGTATTTCCACTCTAGGCCTAGCCAAATATAGAGGGCTTGGTAACTGATACATGTATTAACTGATCTCTCATAGGGACTGGTATTAAAGAGGAACCAGATGGCGAGGAGGTAACATTACACCTGGAAGTTTCCTTCATCCACAAAATGCGATCGTACATGAAATATGAAAAGAAGTCATGATTTTGAAACACTCTTTTACTGAGACGTCTTCCTTCTTCCTTTTAAAGGACTACATGTACGCAGAGCTGCCAACCTTGTGCGACCAAAAAAAGGAATCATGATGGCAAAAAAAAGGAATTCATAAAAAACGAAATTTACAACCACGCGTGACACACTTGACTTCCAATGCAGAAATGTTCATCAATCATGCTGTTTTGTCCATACAAGCAGGTAATTTTTTTGGTGGTTATTTTGGTATTATCGGCATTTCATTTTTTTTTAGAATATTTTTCTCTTCAAGTATGTTTTAAAATAAGTTTTCTATTGAATTTGTGATCAAATCACCATTTGAGGGCAGTTGTTTCACTTGCGGTATGTAAAAAAAAAATTAAAAATAAATAAATAAATAAATAAAAAATAAAAAAATTCAAATAATTATTAAAAAAAGTATTTTACGAAGAAAAAACGTTATACCGTAATTTGGAGGGGAAAACGAAGTGATTCCGGCAAAAACGGAATGGTTGGCAGCTCTGTGTGCGTGTCTTTCCCATGGCCTGACTAGGGGCCAATCGGGTATATACAACATGTATGACTACGGATGACGGGACAGCAGTATCCATGTGCGTGCAACATACGCGAAACCGAAGCGTGAAGAAGACTTCGATCTGTTTCGCGAACGCTAGCACATGCTGACCGTTAATCAAGTCCATTCGTTTACATGCAGTTGTCCAAAAGAAGTCGTAGATGGCGTTAACTAGTATTTGCCATGCTACAACCCCTTTAACATTTACAGTGCTTGGTCAACAGTCAAGTTATATGCAGGGTCAAGGGTTAAAGGCTTCGGAGCCACATGTACCTGTCCTGTATGTACCCTACAATGTATATGTACAACAACATTGATATGGGGTAGCATACTACTGAAGATCTACCAGGTAATCCACTTGAAAAATGCCATTCGAGGGCCATTTCACACAAGCTGAAAAATCGTACTTGTAAATCGCACACAACACATGTATGATTACTGTATAAAAAAAGACGTGTAGAGTTAAATACAGAATGAGAGATGCTGTAAATACAAGCGAAATTCATGGGAGGGAGTTTAAAAGGGACAGTTCAGTTATGAAACAATGCCAAAACTTTTGCACACGTACATGTACATACATGTACATTAGATGACATTTGTATAGGCCTGAATAAAATCGCATTCACACTCATTCATTGGATTTTTCATATTTTCTTTTGTCATCTAGCTTTGGAAACATCACCTTTATACATGTATCATGTACATTTATTTATTTATTTATTTATTTATTTCTGATATTTATACAGGGTGGCACATATCACCAAATATGGTGGTCTTCCATGAGGCCCTGTTTGGTAATAATAAAACAAATAACAGCATCAAAAACAAAATAGATAAATACACAAGCAAATAAACAGGTAAAATACAAATTAATACATTACATACATGTTGACAAGGAACCTTCACGAACAAGTCGTACAATGTACTGAAACTGGACAAGGAAAAATATTAGTTTACATGATTTTTTCCAAGGATTGATGGTATTGCTTTCGGTGAAAAGGAAGTACTTTGAGTAGCACCAGCCAAAAACTACAGCAGAAGTTGTACATGTATTTCTATACCAGATTGTGTGATGCTTGTACATGGTAGAGTGATGGGAAAAGGATCTATTTCAAAATCATGTCCAATGAAAGACTACATGTAGAGATGTTGTGGACTAGTGGATAAGTCACCCGACTGCAGATCACATAGTACAGGGTTCAAATCCTGCCACGGCAATAATGTCCTTTGGCAAGACGTTAATCTACATTTTCCACTCTCCACCCAGGTGTAAATGGGTACCTGATATGCTTGAGCGCTAGTTACTTTGGCAGCTCGGCTACGACCAGGGTAATACCGGTATGTGTAAAGCGCCATGAGCGTCAGAGCCTGACGGATATCGGCTCTATATAAACCCCCACTTATTATTATTATTATATTCATTGTACAGTGTACCTACAATGACTTATGAGCAATTGAGTATACATTTTCTACAATACAGATACATTATGGATCAACAGTGTATAAGAAACTACACAGAAACGAAGGGAAAGACATCCCCCCCCCCCCCCTCCACTGCAACTCTGTTAAATATTCTCTTTTATTATTAGCAAAAAGAAAAGGCGAAGAAAGGGGAAAACAAAATTAACAATTTTTCTTCAGCAACACCAGCATGTTTACAAAATGTACATGTACATGTATTTTCCCTTGAAAATCCTGCAGGCCCTTGAAAGAATTGTCAAAGGGTCTGTCGCGATATGTTTTAATGTTTACATTTTGGACTGCTTTACAAGGTTTTCATTTTCCAATTTAGGAAGGGGCCAATGCCACCACCCCCTTCCCCTTCTACCTTCAGTGGTAAATGTGACTGTGAGGAATGCTATAGCAAGAAGCATACAACATTAGCTTTTGTAACTCATGTCAAATGTATTCAGATATGGGGGTGGAGGGGGATTGAGAAAAAAGCCCCTCCAAATCCCCTGATGTGCCTGATATAAATACTGTACATCATTATGTACACATACATGTACAGTGGGTAATTAAAGCAGCCTACAACATACATGCACACTGTACATACTAAATGGAGCCTATATTCACAGTTAATGTACAAACTTGGCTTATTTCCTGGTCAAATCTTGAACACACCCCTCGAAAAAGAACGCTTTTGTTTTGCATTCCTCTTGAAGATGCTGTATTTCCCTTCAAATCTAACGTTACATGACAGTAAGCTTTGCATGGCGCATCAAGGAAACCTCAAGGGCCGCAGGGCTTAGAATAATACCGGGTGAGACTTCCTTGTTGAGGTTATTTGTTTCAACATACAGTACACACAACAATTTAACAATGTCCTAGGTACTTAAAAACACACATGTAGTATCGGTCGGTCATGTAAAAATACAAGCCTACAATATTAGTTAACATACCCTGTGACTGTGTATATCAAATAATATGCAATATACCAGTAATCACATACAACCACACTACATTTTAAAGCCCCGCTGTACTACTTATAGCTACTTGCGCCCTCTAGATATCAAACAATGAAGAATCAGTGCCTATTGGTCCCCCATGATCCCCTTTTATGTTAATTGAGAGCTGATTTGATGAGATAACCACCTGTCAGTGACCTTGCAGGGAGGTCTAATTCCCCCTGGCCAAACTAGTACAGATGTGCTTTAAACTACATTGTACATGATGTGTATCCCTGCCGGGGCAGCAATAATATAAGGCAGGTATTTATTTTGATATCTATAAAATGCACCCTTTGAATGATTGGATTTTAATTTTAGAGTGTCGATATTAAAACTGAATGCTTGCATTGACAAACTAAACTGAAACATGTAATGGACACGGCCAAGAATGGTGAGCAAAACTGAGTTGTTGGTTTCAGTATTAAGCACACTCAGGTACAAAACTGTATATTTGATAAAGGTAATAGATTCAAATAGGATGCTATGTGGACACCTACAGCAGTAACGGTACATGTACTTGGACCCAGAAGACCAAATAAAATAATCCTTTTCTAAACCTACATGTATTCATCTTTTTTCTCAATCACGTTTAAGAGAGACCGATTCACTTGTACCTTGCTATGAACCCCGAAATGCTTGAAGGCCAATCTTATGCAGCTGACAGAATATATGACTGGTTCCTGCACCTCAGAGTAAATACATGAGGCTTGTTTTCATTGGCTCAAGTTTGCCAAATAACCTGCTATTTTAACTATCCCGATCGCAAATTAACCAGTTAATTTGCGTCATCGTCAGCCCGCAGTTGCAATTAGCAGGATGTTTGATCAAGAAAATATCCCAAGAAATATTGGTCGTTTCCAAAATATTCCTCTATTTGGGAAATAGCAGGCTAATTTGCACCCGTCCGAGCTAGTTTGTGATGAGCGTATTGGTCTGGTGAAGAGGCAATTTCGAGCTTTGGGATAATATCCAGAGTCTGAAAATAGTGGGCTGTTTGGCAAACTTGAGCTGATGAAGACAAGTCTAGAGTATTCTATCTAAAGAGTACTCTCATCAATTCTACGGCCTTCTCTCTTGCCTTCTTCCCTCATCCTCTATCATTCCATTAGCGTAGATGCACTCCAGCAAAACGCAAAACTGATGCAATTTTTAATGCATGGGACTGAAGGGGACTGAAAGTATCCTGGAGACATGGACAGAGCAAGAAAAGGGAATGAAACTAATAATGTAGTAATGAATTTACACTGTACTGTACATAATAACTCATGCATATTCAATGTTAATTAGCAAAGAAAGAAAGTGCTCTTACTCTTTTACTTTAGGATTTCTCTATCTTAGTGTTAATTATTCCTAACTCCCTACTTGTTAATTTGTTGGGCCTCTTCATCAAGCATAATCAATATCTTATTAATAATTGCTAATGTTGAGAAAAAATATATTCCAAAATTTGGAATATGAAAAAGGGAGTAGTAGATAAAAATGTAATAGAGATGTAAAAAAAGACAAGGAAAACGGAATACATTTTCATCACAAAGGGATAAGTAAAATGACTCTTCTCTAACTATCATCATCCATTATCTCAGTTGGATGTACAGGCCGCTAATATACCTTCTTTTGAACCCCAAAGTGCTCGGGGGCCCAGTTTGCACCGACAGAAATATGCCTGCGTCTCAGAGTATACATAGAGTCTAAAGAATACCCTCATTAATTCTATGGCCTTCTCCTCTCCTGCCTCCTCTCATCCTCCATCATGCCATTAGCATAGATGCGCTCTGGTAGAGTCTCTATCTTGGATAGATGATGAAGTATGGAGCTCGTGAACTGTACTGTTTGCTAACTAATTCTCCCTCATGCTTCCCTTGGGGATATGGAGAGTTCCTTAGGTATGAAATTCACAACTTGAGCAAACTCGAAAACATCCATCATATTTTGGAACTTGATCATGTTGTTAAAGATAAATCTGACTTCTGGTCATGCGATTGCATTGTAAAAGAAACATTGTGGAATCGATCAGAAAAGGTTGATCATCTACATGTAGCATATAAGTATTGGTGTGTACTGCAAGGTTCTGGAATCATCAAAATGACAAGAAATTTGGCCCAGTCTTGGTAAAGTCACAAGCCATGCTTTTCATAGAACATTTTTCATCTGATGTACTTCCACACTTGCATTTATAATACAATGATAACACTTACAAATAATTTGTCACCTCTTCCCAGAACTCAACCTTCTCTTTAAGTAGGTTGTTCATACAGTAGATAACACCAAGGGCCTGGTAAAAGCACAGCTTTTGGTCAACCATAAATCAGGGTTAGCATTTTTTCAATTTTAAAAGCGTTTAAAAGCACATGCCTTCATTTTGAAGGTTCTAATCATACACAGTAGGCGTGTCTGCACTATCTCGAGATTGCCAAATATCCAGCTATTTGAATTATCCCGATCGCAAACTATCCAGCTTATTTGCGTCTTCATTAGACCGAAGTAGCAAATTAGCTGGATAGTTGGTCGGGATAATATCCCAAGATATCTCGGTCTAGTTTGCGGTTTTCCGTGTTTACTCGAGGTCAGTGGTTGCGAGGTCAGCGCTGAGCGGTATAGATCGCATGTGCGAACCGGAAATCGTTGTGCATGATGGGATCGGGATAATTGACTCCGTACTTCGGTCTAATGAAGACGGTCGCAAACTATCCCGCTAGTTCGGAAATAGAAGGATATTTTGCAAACTAGACCGAGATATCTTGGGATATTATCCCGACCAACTATCCAGCTAATTTGCCACTTCGGTCTAATGAAGACGCAAATAGCTGGATAGTTTCGATCGGGATAGTTCAAAATAGCTGGATATTTGGCAATCTCGAGATAGTGCAGACACGCCTAGTGTAGATCAAATTGTGGGCAAATCAGAAGTGGATGAATTTCCGCTAATTAGATTTGTACAGTGCTGGGGATGAGAGAGCGCAGGCAAAATAATAACAACAGGCATTCACACTGCAGGCTAAAACCCTGGGTCGGCAACTACACTACCCGTAGACACAGCGAAAAGTGAGTATAATTTTTTTTTAAACACCTCTATAGAGGCTGTAGTGTTTTTTTTTGTTAAACTCCAGCCGAATCTCTGTCAGTTCTTGCAGCATACATGTACATACGTGTACATGTATGGTTGTTTTGAAAACATTGGTAGTCTCACTAGGTTATGTCTTTTCACTTCTGTGTCATGTCCCTGGAGTAGCGACATGTTGCAAATTAGCACTACTAAAAAAAATCTGAATGCTTTGATGGGCAAGCAAATGCTGACAGTTTTATACAGGTTTTTCCAGTAGTGTAACATAGTTTGTAAAACATTTTTTTTCAAATTGTAAATGTGCCTCTAGTTTGACCAGTCCAAGGTCACAGAATCACATTGATGTTTGTGCACTGCAACCACGTTCCTCGTTCACAAATTGATTAAATAATTGCGAGTATGATTGAGAGTAATCTGATTACCTGTGAATACTGTCATTGCATCAATGAATTAATCTTCATGAAAATTTGGTTTAATGTTATTCTAAAATTAGAAACTGCACGATGGTCTGAACATCGCAAGGCAAAATTAAAAGCTTATTGAAGTGCGACATAGTACATGAAATGTACTTTGAGGGGGAGTCAAGGTCATTTCACAGTGTACTGTTCATAAGCATAAGTGGATGGGGAAATGTATCAAAATTAATTTCTTAGGGGAAATTTCCCCTCGCTGAACATTGAAATTGTAAAAATGGCAAATGAAAATATAAATTAATGCTAATGAATTGAACCACAATTGCATGGTTTTTTACCTAAAGTGGCTGGAAAGTACACACTAAACCTTGATAGTAAAGTTGTACAGTAGGCTTACACATTGCATATTTATATTTATATAAAAGTTTTAACCCACAGAGAAACTCATTAACCGGAGGCGTTGTGAAAAAAGTGCTAAATGGATAAGCTGCACCTTGGACCCTGTTGATATCTCTCCTTTGTTCTGGCTACCCCCTTGCCCCTCTGTTACCGTAAAATTACAATTAACAAACAAATAAGGAAAATGCATCTTTAGAACAAAAGAATGAAGATAAGTATTAAACAGTTACAGAAAGTTTGTGGAAACCCATTGCCTACAAAAATACACTTGAATACTGCAACCATCCCCCCCCCCCCCCCCAACCTCCACCCACCACTTCCACTAAACAAAAACAGCCTGAAAACTGAAAACAAGACTAGTACAAGGAATATATATGTTATGAGTCGTTCAGCACCATTGTTTTACGAATTGAAAATCTTAGATATTAACAAGTTCTATGAGTTGTCTCTATGTACATTTATGTATGACCTAGTACATAATAATTTACCTCACTGTTTGACGGATTATTGTGATAAAATTGAGCATAGATACAATACAAGAAAAAGAGAAAAGGGCCATCTACGTATACCACTGTATAAAACAACACAAGGCAAATTTTCAGTAACTTGTGTAGGAACCCGATTATGGAATGAACTTCCCGATGAAATCAAAAACAAAGGGTCTAGAAACACTTTTCGTAAACATCTCAACGATTACTTGATGAATAAGTGATTGAATTATGCAAGTACACATGTATATATTGTAAATAATCTCCATATTACATTTTTGTTGTTTTTTTTTTGTAAAAAAAATGCAATTTTTTGTATAAATAATCTGTAGATACATGTATCTATGACTTTTTAACCTGGTATATCCTCTTCATAATTATATTTGGAGTGTAGAAATTGTGCTACGGTATTACTCAACATGTATACTTCTACTGTCAAGTTTTATTTTTTGATAATGATATATTTATTTTTGCCAAGTGTGTGCTAAGAACAGGGGCCAGACTCGACTAGCACATGTGCTATTATTTGGCTCCTTTTCATCACCTTCTATATTCTATGAGAAAAGACATATGTCTAGCATATCAATACTTTGTTAGGTTTTTCTTTAATATGATCTATAATATTCATTTATGAACATGTACCATTCACGATGTATTCAAATGTTTAATCACTGATGTTATTGATGATGAATAAATAAAATAAAATAAAATCAAATCAAATATGTACATGTATATAATGAGGAATCTTCATGTATATAATCTATTTTTTATTGGTTTTCGGACAAAATTTTGTAGAAACGCGGTGGAGACGACTAGACATATTGGTGGACGTCGGAGGGCCTAGGCTCAGCATTAGGCCGAGTTGAGAAGCTTGTCACAACATACCGTGTCCGAGCTGGTCCTTGGGCGTCCTATATAGCCGATAAGCCTTTTGCTCGCCAACCACTGAATTCTTCAACATTAAACAAAAGTTTAGCCTCTAAAAATCCAATTTATCCAAATGTATATATCAAAAAAATTAATCTAATTTTAAAAGAATTTTAAAGAGAAGAGGCGTAAAGATTCACTTCTGAATGAGGAACGCCTATAAACTATTACACACAACAATATGGAGCAAATACATGTATCATCACTACCAATATAAAACTGGTGTTCCAACACAACATCTTTCAGCATGGGTCTATCAATATGATAGGCCATGGTTTCATGCAATAACAATCTAATTATGTAATACGATTCTTGGCTTTTAATGAAGGAACCCTTCCCTACATGTACAGTATATAAGAACGATGAGGGTAAGAATATCAAACTTGGTTGATTACATGTACAATGAAGATGTCGAGGATCATTTGCATGTTCTGTATCTGTATTCATTGCTAAACCTGACAATCTGCTCAAAATATACAGAGCTTTATATATTAATATTATAACTTATTCCAGGATTACATTGTAGAGCCTTACAAAAGCATCACTTTAGCTACATGTAATTCTCTGTATCGTTATTAAGATACACAAAATTATAATTCAGTCATAAACAATGTAGGCCTACAGTGTACACTGTATGTACATGTCTCAAATTCATTTCTTTTCAACCAAACTTTAGCCTATTTTTTGTTGTTGAATCACTCTACCTTTTAAATTCCATTTTGGACCCTTAAATGTTGCAGTGAACAAAATAAGTGAAGAACAAGGAAAATTCTGACGGTAAATGCTTTTTTTGTCACTTTCTACCACAGCAGTTCTCTCCATAAGAATAAATTTTAAATTATAAAGTCTATACAATACAGTGCAGACTCTAAAGCTGAGGGGAACTGATGTTTAGGCTGTAATTGGAATTCGAAGACAAAAACAACCCCAGTTTCCCCCGTCTATTAATGGGGAGGGCCTCCTCGTGATATTTGGAGGCAAATTATGAAGATATTTCCAAGATGTGATCAATTTAAATTGCTCTGACGGGCTTGTGCCTATCAGTGTGTGAAATGCAATTGTGACAAAAATGGAATATCTGCCAATATGGCGCCAGGAATACAGTACCGAGTCTATTACATAGTGTCTCTGTTGCATTCTAAGCATATGTATAGTTTCTCTGTCATTGTCTGAATGTTTCCCTAGTTTTCCTTATGATCCACTCTATGATAGGACTTTTTTTTCTTTCAAGATTCCACATCAACTCAGTAACCCTTGACTAATTTGTATTTAAAATTTAAAACTCATCTTTTCAAATCAGCACATCAATTTAATAGTATTACAGAATAAGTAATAATATTGTAATTTTTCTCTTTGTAAGCATTTCATTGTTTTCTATATATGTTTCTGTTTCCTTTCATGATCTTGTTATATTTATAAACATTGTAAAGCGCATTGAAATGTCAACAGACATGAAATGCGCTATAAAAGAACTAAGTATTATTATTATTATCATTATTATTTAGACTTGAAGTGTAGCCCTGGTTGACTCAGTCAAAACTGCAGGCAAATAACTAGAAGATATCGTTTGTGATGCCTGTTAACATACACAATTATTCTTTTGATTGTTTTTAATGGGTAAGATGACTGGTTCATGTATAAAAGGTAATTCAGAAATCAGAACTGAAAACCATTTTTTTCAAGTCATGTATTCATTTACTTTGAATATCTTTAACTCTTGCGTCCGGTCTCTATTAATTTGTTTACTAACAATCATCAAATCATCTCTCATTGGCCCCTTGATTTTGTATTGTACTGTAGATACTCATGTACAGTCATCTTCTACTTTAATCCTCGATATCTAAATATACAGCCTAGTATTTCTTTGATTGATTTTTTCTTCTTCTCAGATCATAATTATTATACACAGTTAATGGTGTTAAAAAATCAAGAATAATATAAAACAATACTGCACTGTAGTGTCAGTACATCTCTCTGGTACATCAAGTACATTTTAAAGTGTAAGTACATCAATTAATGAAACACCATCAGTCATTGTAAAACCAAACTAACCAATCCCTTCACTGTTCATTAAACCGAATCAGATTAAAGTATTACCACTGTTTTATGCCCTTCAAAACATGTGATTAAAATTCTTCAGATGTCCTAGAACCAAGTACACCAGCCTGCTGGCCTGGAGCGCCACCTCTCTTTCATCAAGCACTGGTGGTGTGTGTTTCTCTTTGCCAGATCTCCCAATTTGATTCATTCCCAACATGTATAAATAGTCTGTCATCTGATTCTCTCTTGTCCACTCTAGGTCTGTCTCCATCAGCTCGAGATTGCCAAATACAGTAAACGCTGTTATTTTAATGTGATTAATTTTTTGCGCTGAGCGACCACAAAACATATTTGCGGGTTCTTAAATTCATGTTGCACACAAATGAACCTGTTCATAACACGCATAAGAAGTCATACTTATATTTTCGTGAGTTCTAACATTCGCGCTTGTCGATTTAGCGCAAAATTCACGAAAATGAATGTACCACAAATATTTCTACTATTACAGTAGCCCACTATTTCTGATTTGGGAAACAATCCCGAAGTTACAAATCGCGTCATCATCAGCTTGAAAATTGACATCGAAACTTGAGCTCAAGAAATTAGCTTTAGATATTTTGCTAAGCGTTTGCGCATAGTGCAAGTCTTCGGGGCTGGTCAAAACGCACCGGGCAAATAGCGGGATATTTTGCAAAATAGCCTAAGATATCTTGGGATGATTATCTCGTCCAAATATCCCGTTAATTGCAACTTCTGGCTGATAAAGACGCAAATTAACTGGATAATTTGCGATTGGGACAGTTTAAATAGCGGGATTTTGGCAATCTCGAGCTGATGAAAACAGGCCTTCTGGGTAGAGGGTTTTAATGAGATTGCAGGGTTGAAATTTCTCCAATCACTGGATGAAATCTCTTCTCCAGAGGTCCACGGAGTGACTTAAAGGCCCCCATCAGTGGGAATGGTCTTGAAAACCACTGTTATAGCTGCTTATTGTGTTTATTATTATTAATATCATTATTGTAATTATTAATATTATTGTGATCAACATCAACATCATTAATATTTTTTGTTTCTGTTTATTGTGATTTAAAAAAAATTGTAGTGTACATTTGAATAATATTTTCTCTTTATTTTCCTATTTTTCTTCTTTCTTTTTGTTCTTCCTTATTTTGGTTACACTGCATACATGTAAGTGTGATCTCCACATTTTCATTATTTAAGTGAAGGATGATAGATAATCTATAATTTGATAAATCATAAAGCCAAAGGTCAAGGGTGACTTGTGATAAGATTTATTGCTTTAATCCAAGTGATGAGCGAAAAAGTAAAAGCTGGGGGCAATTTGGGCCAACAACTCTTTTTAAATGCATTTGAAAATGATGAAGAGGATGCTACTTGAAATGGTACCTAAAAAAAAGTGGCCTGAAAATGCCAAGTGATCAGGACGGTGTTTCAAAAAGCCTTTTTTCAATGACAAATGACAAAAATCAGTAACAAATCTGCTGATAACCAATCAGAAGCAAGGATTTCAGTAGCTTATAACAAAAACTGTCATTTGTCACTGATGACAAGTTTTGTGAAACCCCCGCCCCCCCCCCCCCCCAGGACTTCAGGATGATGGAAGACAACTGAGTTTTTTCCCGCTTACAGTACTTCTCCCACTTATATTACAGTGTATTATGGTACAGTGTCATTGCAACTGAACAGACTGTCTGTGCACACCCATCATTTCATATAGCTTTCTGAGTGAATGGAATCATACATTGCATTCCCTTCATCAGAAGGCTATGTATATTATGATGCGACAACACTGTACAAATGTTATATGTCGGTAAAGAGAATAAATGCTCATTAAGATGTGATGCCCCAAAACCGCAGCAGTCTTTTTATGATGACGATCAACTTGATCAAGACGTAAAATGGAATACACTCCATTTTTCTGTATCTTTAAATGCAAAGCTCAGTGCAGTGAATAAAGGGAAGTCCTTTGTTGCATGCAATTGTCATTCATTTCACCTGAACAAGCCTTTAGTGAAGACTTGAGTTTTTCAAGTACCGGTAACACTAAACCTAATCCTAAGGCCGCACTCTAACCCTAACTCCAAACCTAGGTCTTTGAAGTTAGACGTTTATGTACATGAACCCTATTGGCAGTAGGGGCGCTGGTTCGAAAGAGAAAGTATCGTCCGCATAAACGAGGATATCTTTGTAAACGCGGACAAATCGCGTCCTAATAATAAGGGTCGTCCGTGGACGTCTTTTTTTTTTGCAATCTGCGGGTGTAGGTTTACCGATCCGCTCGTTGGCGATGCGAAAAATGGATACCTCGTCATATAATACCCCCAGTTCACCGTCTTCTTTTATGGGTTGTCCATCTTCCTGAGGATTTATCATTCATATGTAAGTATATCACTTAAGTTTTTAACTTACTGGTAAGTTCAAGTTTAACTCAACTATTTTTAAAGTTTGAATGATTCTCATTTTCGTCATTTTTTAAGGTACAAACTGGAAATTAATTCTGAGATGTTCGTTGATTTTTCTATTTTATGTGTTTGCAATGCCGTGTGTGCATCAGTTATGTGTGAAGTGCGTCACCTGTTTAAAGCAGGACGTGTCGAAATCTCTGTGGTGTGACGTAATATTACGTATTGACTTTGCCATTGAACTTCAGTTGCGCTTGAGTAAAGAAGGTCTACTTCCTCTCGCACTTAAATTTGAAGCCGCTTAAGCGGATCTGCCAATGAGAGCGCGTAAACTCGATGTACAGTGCTCAATGCGCAAATTAGTTCTTCGTGCATACCGTACCGAGGGTGGAGTGCGGGCGCACTCGTGTTCAGTTAGCGACCGTAATCTTAGTGTTTGTCCACGCCGGAGTTACGGGTCAAATTTTGGATAGACTTCTGAACTAGCGACAACTAGCGCCAAGATAAGCCCAACGTGACAAAGACTCATTCACAAAAAACTGACACCATCTACAGGCAAACCAAACCAAGCGTACATGCACAGTCACACAGGCCAGGCACAGCAGGCAGTTCAGCCTAGTCCCTCGCCATGCCAGCCAGCGCCAGGCACGGCCACAGTTTCGCTCATTCCGATCCCAGATCAGTCGAGTCACGAGCTCGCTCGCTCTACGTACATAGGCCTACACTGCACTGCACTGCACTGCTCACACATAAAAAAAAAATAACAATTCAATTCAATTCAATTCAGAACTTTATTTCAGACTCAGCTGCACAAGGCAGTGGTCCATAAAACATATGTTACATATAGATAGGGATAATAGCGGAGTATGAACATGATGAGTATAATAACAACAAATCGTACAAATACTAAAGAATATAACAAACTAAAACTATACTACGTATATACAATGTAACAATAGAAACTCACCTTGTAACTGCAGATAAAACTTAGACAAATTTCGGATAATTAATTGAGTTGGTGAAATCAGCTCCTCTGAAATATATATAACCGTTTTAGTTATAATAAAACTGCAGTCAACGATGGAAACACGAGGAAAACAAGGATAACTTAAGTTCAAAGCTTAATTTCCGGGTTCACTCGATCGAAGATTGGTTGAATATCGCGTGTGCTGCTGATCATGATGCTGCTGAACTAGACGAACGGCGTTCGCTGTACTAGCAGCACGCGCGCACACTAATTTCCAAACTTAGCTAGCTGTCGGCCCTCAACGTCCTAGGCCTTATATTCTAGTTTTGTGCAAACGATTTGTCATTTTTGTTCTCTCCATAGTGCAGCAGATGGCAGATTAAGTGGATTTGAAGAAAAGCAAGGTACCGTAACTCATGCCTTCATGGTGTTAGATCATGTATCAGCTACGGCTAGAACTTTAGTTTTACTTTTTTAGTTTTAGTTGCCCTGTTTTATTTTAGAACTTAGAATTGACAAAAATAATCGTCTGCGTCTGGTAACTATTGGTAATCAGGTAATTATGGGGCATCCTTTAATAAAACTAACTTTCAGTTTCATAAGGTCTAACTTGTTAGACCTAGAGTCTATAGAATCTAGACCTAGATCTAGATCTATCTAGATTCTAGACAGTAAGTTAAGTTTATTAGGCCTAGATCTAGGTCTAGATACTAAGATAGTAGTGATGCTTAGGCTAGATCTAGACATTTTGTTGGGATTAGCGGAGTGAGAGAATGAATAAATGAATTGAATGTATCTAATGAAATGCATTGCATATTTTGCAGAAGCAAAGTCACACACACACATAGTCTAACGTTAGACCTACTAGTCTAGATTCTACACACGCACAAATATTTGTTGATATTTAAAATTCAATAGATCTATTTGATAGTCTAGACTATGTGTGACAGGATGTTATTTGGATCTGCAAAGACCGAATTAATACCCAAATCCCAATTCTTTTATTCGAACATCACACAAGCAACTTTGGCGCAAATCAATATTTGCACTCTCTCAAACAATGCCTCCTGTTCATCCAAGTGTGAACACATACCACACAAAAATGATACCAAATGATTTGGAATAAAACACTCTTTCATAATCATTTACTGTTCATAAATTATTTTTGAAATAATTAGCAATTTTTTAGGTGTAAACTTTTTTGGACTCGCACTGTAGACTAGATCTAGTTCAAATTAGGAGTTCAGTCAGCATTTGTCACTGGATTAAATATTACATTAATGCTGTACAAACTACAATCTGACCATATACTATCATCCTTTGCTTTCCAGGTGAAAGCAAGGTGCCTCTATCAGCCATCAGGAACTGATCTACAGAGCAGAACTTTGACAGACTGTTTATGGTCTCAGAGAGCAAAATTGGACGGATTGCCATGGCTCACACAAGTCCAGAAGATTACTTGGCCGAAATTAGACACTTCATCAACGAAATACTGAACAGCATTGTCTCAAGCTCTTCATCCCCATCATCTCCCACCCAGCCAGTGGCCTGTGATCCCGCTTATTCCTACATAGACCATGCAATTCCAGGATGTGATGAAGATAGTGCGACTAATGCAGACAGAATGGTAAACGGTGCAAAAAGGGTGACCTTCGATGAAGATGTTACTGTTGTATGTTATGAACAGACCACTGAAGGGGAAGATGAGAACAGAGAGACTGGATTTTTTATGATGGAAGTTGATCAAAAGAAGGAAAGTGTCATTGACAAGAAAGAGGAAGATAGTGGAAGTGAGCGTGATGACAGAGAAGACTTCAAGGAAGACAATGCAGATGGGAATATTTTGAAGAGGAAGTGCATTGACAGAGTCTTGGAGGACGACTTCATGATTCCAACCAAGGTCATGAACTCTGAGGTAGATTCTCTCCTTGGTCGCAAGATTGAAAAAGGAGCAGAAGCCCATGGGAGCCACTTTCACAGCGATAAGAACAAAGCCAAGGTAGAGGCCGACCAAACAGTAGTGGAGGCCAACCAGATGGTTAGTTACACATCTGAAGTAGATAGTACAGTTCGTGGTAGTCCAACAGCTGATTCTTTGTGCCCAGATGACGATGATGATACTGTCTTGAATGATACTCTTCCAAGTGAACTGTCATCTTCAAATGATGACATCATCGATGATTGCAGATCTGTATTGCAAAGCATTGTGGACACCACCCTACATCAATTAGTGCAGACCATCAAGTCAGATGAGAACTTCGAGGTAGAGACCGACCAAGCAGAAGTGGATGCCAACCAGTTGGTTAGTTACACATCTGAAGTGGATAGTCCAGTTCAAGGTGATCCAACAGCTGATACTCTGTGCCCAGATGATGATGATGATCTTCCAAGTGAACTGTTATCTTTAAATGATGACATCGTTGATGATTGCAGATCTGTACTGCAAAGCATTGTGGACACCACCCTTCATCAAACAGTGCAGAACATCAAGTCAGATGAGAACTTAGAAGGCACTTCAGATACCACTGAACAACCACCTATCAAGAAGATAAAGCTTGCATGTCCATCTGACCTTCAGAACTCTAAGAACTCCTTTTCCAGATCCCTTGGTCCAGGCCCAGTCTGTCAAGAGGAAATGGAATCTTCTAACAACCCATCTGAAGTGGATACAGTTTTTAGTACAGTTCAAGGCAATCCAACAGCTGATTCTCTGTGCCAAGATGATGATGATACTGTCTTGAATGATGCTCTTCCAAGTGAACTGTCATCTTCAAATGATGACATCATTGATGACCTTCCATCTGACCTTCAAACCTCTAAGAACTCCTTTACCAACCCCGTTGTTCCAGGCCTACTCTGTCAAGAGGAAATGGAATCTTCTAACAACAATATGCCCCACCTTGACGACACATCTACTGCAGATGTAAAACAACTGCCTGTCTCTGAGACCACAAACATCAAAGCATGCAGTATAGAGGCCACAGTTTTGTGTGATGACCTTAGTCTTGACCTATCCTCAGAAAAGGAAAGTGAAAATGGCGACAGGGTTCTGCAAGGTGCTTCTAATTCAACTGGTGTGTCTACATCTACCCCTGATGTGATGGCCAATGAAGATGTAGACAGTGCAACAGTGATGGAACCAGCAGAAGTGTCTTCAACACTTCTTAAAACAAGCGATGTGAGAGAAAATGACAACCTCACATCCAATGATGACCTTTCAGGAGAAGTTTGTCCGTACACATCTACTCCTGATGTGGAATTAGATGAAGACGTCCCGAACATCACATCCAGGGAGTCTAATGCTTATTCAAGTATTCTCGTCCAAGATTTGTACCTTGATGATTCAGTTGAATGTTCTGAACAATCAGAAGCTATCAAGTTAAAATTCCATTGCATCAAAGAAGATTGTCGAGGTAACTCTCTCCCATCTTCAGCTGATGTGGAAGTAGTCAACTCAGAAGATGTCTTTGTGGATGCCATAGAGCCATCTCTTCGAGAGGATATTATGCCTTCTCCTGGATCAAGTGGCGATGACTTCATCTGCACCTTCCAAAAGGCCTCCCAGGTCCTTGCCAGTAGTCAGGATGAAATGACTTGCTGGCATAACCCGTCACCCAAAGACCTTGATCTTATGACAAATGAATATCTGCAAGTACCACCTTATGTCTCGGTCAGACAAGAGACAATGCATGATGTAGTCGTAGGTGACTGGAAAGCTCTCCCTGATGAAGATGACACAATGTTGAAGGTACCAGAGATACCTGAGGAAGGTCACCCTGACATCGGCCAAGAGACACAGATCAACCTTCAATACGATGATAGTAAAGCCAAAGAATCACCCATGGAGGATTCTGAGCATCAGTTTCTGCAAGTTTTGGGACTGTCCCCAAAACAGAAAATGAATAAATGTGAAGAACAGAGGGAATCCTGCGACTCTTGCCACAGTGCTGCCTTACCAACATGCAAGATGGACAGTGAATTCAAGGATATTGAAGCGACAGAAGAAAATGACCCATGTATTCCACTACTACATCCAATATCTGGATACCTAGGGTGTTCACTAATTGAGAATTCTAGGCGGCTTAATTCCACTTCGAATGTCGAGATCCCTGCAGAAATGAACAGGGCTGAGCTGCTGTACGGGAACCTTGAATGTTCACCGATTGAGGGTACTGAGATGGAATCCTCTTCAAGTGTGGAGATAGCTGCAGAGCTGAGCAGGGACGTGGTGAAAGTCAACAATGACCAGACAGTTCCTTCTCTACAGACACCTGTACAGGACAACCCCTGTATTGACCAACTTCTGGAATTGGAAGAATCCATCTTTGTTGAACAAGGTAATGATGCTTATAACAGTGGCATATCCAAAATATCTATTTTCTCCCTGAAGTACAATTTTTTTCAAATTTTCTTATGCAAAAAAAAAAATCTTTCTGGTGTCTTTGGGGTCTAAAAATACAACTGGGGGGGAGGTGGGGGTGGCACAGTGAGAGGGTTCAGTTATTTGTTGTACTCCATAAGTTCTAATGCCAGATATGCTTTTGGCGGATGGGGATTGGGCGGGGGGAGGGGGGGGGGGGGCTACTCCCATTATGTAATGCTTACTTTACTTTATGATAACAGAAATGGATAGTTGTGACTCTATGATACTTCCAACTCCTATTTGTCTTTTGGAAATATTTCATTCACCATGTGCTTCTGTAAACTGTTCTTTGATACTGTTTAGATGCCACCAAACTTTCTGTTTTAAAACAAGATTCTCTACCACAGTATGCATCGGATCCCAATTAACACATGTTTGACCAAATAAGAAAGGTACATTCAATTTGTCAAAATTATTTGACTTTATTCAACAGAAGCCAAGCACCCAGATGGTCTAATGAAACAAAGCATTTCTGTCTTAGAGGAGGCACCATATATGGAAGGTAAATTTACATTTCTACAACCATTTTCAAGTGAGAGTTGTAGAATATATATACATCGTGCATGTACCTAATATTTTTTTTTCCCTTCTAATTTGTTATATCTCCCTTGCTTTATCTCTTACAGTCTCTCTCTCTCTCTCTCTCTTTTTCTCTCTCTCTCTCTCTCTCTCTTTCTCTATGTATCTACCTCTCTCAATCTTTGCTGATATCTTTATATGCACATCTTCTTATCTCCCCCTCCCCCCTCTCTCTATCTCTCTCTCTCTCTCTCTCTGTATCTACCTCACTCATTCTTTGCAGGTATCTTTATTTCCATCTCCCCCCCCCCCCCTCTCTCTCTCTTTTATCTACCATATTCATATTTTCATATAATGAATCTAATCATGAAACTCATCTTCACAACAACAATCACATGACACCTATCCCCACTCTCATCATATTTTTGCCATCATGTGCAGACATGGAAGTTAAATTTATTCCTGATCCCCTCCAAATAGTGGTTTAAGGTGGTTCATCCTGTCGTGTGCATGGCACTTTTTATTATGAAATTCACTTTTTGACACCTTGACACAACTCACTTGCATTAACTCTTTCATTGTGTTCAGACATGAAAGATAAACCTATTCCCGATCATCTCCAAACAGGGGTTTCAGGTTGTTTACCGCGTCACATATGAATGATGCTTCATCATGAAATTCATTTTTCTCACTACAATCCCCCTCACACCTATGTATATCATTGTGTTTAGACGAGGAAGGTAAACCTGCCATGTGAATGATGATTAATTATGAAATTCACCTTTCCAGTCATAATCCATTGACGCCTAACCCACTTTCATCATTCTCATTCAATGTGCTCAGAATAGAAAGATAAGTAAGCCCCTGGGAGAAGAAAAAAACACTATTAACAAATTTGATTCCAAAAAGAGTTGCTGAGATATTCAAGGCTTTAACACCCTCATCCATTTTATACAGTAGACTTTTACAATAATCCCATCTCTGAATTTATAACTCGCTATCAAAATTGAATCTCATTATGACATTCACCAGTACAGTATAATCGCCTTCACACCTAACCCACCTCTCGTCGTTTATTTCATTGTGTTCAGACGAGGAAGATAAACCTGTGTAAATGATGATTAATTATAAAATCAACCTTTCCAGTCATAGTCACACTGACCCCTAACCCACTTTCATCATTCACTTTCATTGTGTTCAGAATAGAAAGATAAGTACATGTAAGTCCCTGGAAGAAGAAAAAAATACTAACCCACCTCTCGCCGTTTATTTAATTGTGTTCAGACGAGGAAGATAAACCCATTCCGGATCACCTTCGAACCTTGGGCCAGCCCGCAGCAGGTGTTTTCCTGTGGAACCATTCTCTCGCGGATCCGTCCCTGACACCCTCTCTCACGCCGGATCGTCAAAGCAACCTTCAACACACAGGTAATGAGATTCTTTGAAGAGAAGGTCGAGTTCAAAATAATCTGTGACACTACTCATTCTATTTAAATTCTTAATGCATGTGGATAATATTCATAGTACCACTGTCATATGTAGCTAGAGATACTTGCTCCGTAATTATGCTCATGATTGTCATAAAAACAAGAGGTATTTTTATGATTTGGGCTGAATTTTCATACCACACTTTAGGTGTAGTCTCAAACATGTACTAATAGCTGTGTTCATTTTTTTTCACTGTAAGTGAATTCAGGCAAGAGTGAGTTGATTTGTCATCATTAGATGATTCTCTTTCTCTCTCTCACTCTATTTCTCTTTTTTTCTTCCACACTTAATATGTGTTTGTTCCTATGTTCTCTGTGTCTCTTGTGTGTCTATGTTTACTACTTTTTAATGTTTACATTCAATATTTTCCATAAGTCATTTCATATTCCATGTTATTTTCTCCTTTTCACGATGTGCATACAGATATGGAGACGTATTTCATGTTATCTACATCAAATCATTTCATGTATCTTGAAAGAAAGTAAAAGTAATTATAATGAACTGTAAGTCCTTGATAGTTAAAGGCATCGTTTAACAATGTTAAATCTGAGATGCACGGCCCTACGTGTTATCAGTGTCTGTGATATGGTGTAATATTGAAGCTAAAAAAATTGCGCTTCAAAATGATCAAGAAGTGCCTCAAAAAAGTAAAAATCTTTGAGTGACCGGTTTTACCATACTCGTTTTCCCATTAGACTGTAGTGTTATGAAAACCGTTTGGCAAACAGTTTTTCAAAATTTGTAATTCCAATCATAAATATCTTGATAATCAGACAGACGATCGGCTTGTAAAAGTCGTGCAGTTCCTGACTGGCCTAAAGGTTTATAATTATCATTGCAGCATGAGCTAAATCCAGGATTTTGTTTCAGAATCTGAGACAAAGTTACCGGATCCCTTCAATGAAGATAATTATCACCTTCCATTTCCCTGTAGATTGAT
Organism: Strongylocentrotus droebachiensis; assembly: GCA_035222895.1. NCBI lineage: Eukaryota > Metazoa > Echinodermata > Echinoidea > Camarodonta > Strongylocentrotidae > Strongylocentrotus > Strongylocentrotus droebachiensis. The sequence goes on from JAVYIG010003708.1 coordinate 109,501, forward strand.
TATGCAACATGGCCCAAGTATTCACAGGTTCTCACATTATTCCATGAAGTCACTGATTTCTGTTCTATACAATTTTTTTGTACTACAGCAGAGAACCTCAACCAAACCCCGCCCATTACCCCGGTGCGCTCTCTACCAGTATGTCAACGTAAGAGAAGGGTGGGGCTCTCAAGACGCCAGCTTGTGTACCCACTGCATGCAAAAACATTCTCAAGAAAATAGGACCACACTTTCCATCTGCATGACCACGCCTAATATCCTAGTACCCCTTCTACCAATGTACCAGGATTGGAGGAGGGTATAGGGATCTCTAGCATGTCTATCCATTGCAAGCACTCTCGAGAAAGTAGGACCACACCCGACCACACCCAATACCCCAGGAAGCACTCTACCGGTGTACCAGCATTGGAGGAGGGTATAGGGCTCTCTAGCATGTCTATCCATTACATGCAAGCACTCTCAAGAAAGTAGGACCACACCCGACCACACCCAATACCCCAGGAAGCACTCTACCGGTGTACCAGCATTGGAGGAGGGTATAGGGCTCTCTAGCATGTCTATCCATTACATGCAAGCACTCTCAAGAAAGTAGGGACACACCCGACCACACCCACTACACCAGGAAGCCCTCTACCGGTGTGCAAGCATTAGAGGGTAGGGCTCTCTAGAATGTTTATCCATTACATGCAAGCACTCTAAAGAGAGTAGGGACACACCCGACCACACCCACTAACCCAGGAAGTGCTCTACCAGTATCCCATCGTGGGTGTGTCTCTGTAGACATCAGTTTGTCTACCCCTTAGATGCAAAGTAGAAACTTACCTTTGTGTACTTATGTATATGATTCTTTGTGCCCTTTGAGATGCAGAATGATGTGCTGTTTTTCAGCTTCTATTAAAACCCCACTGTCCTACTTGTAGCTACTTGCTCCCTCTATATAGAAAACTTCCCCAATCAGTGCCTGTTGGTCCCCCATGATCCTCTTTTTCTTATGTTAGTTGAGAGCTGAGTTAATGAGATAGCCACCTGTCAGTGACCTCGCTGTGTGGTCTTACCCCTTCTGGCCCAGTAGTATTGACCCCTTCTGGCCCAGTAGTATTGACAGTCTTTAATAAACTTTGTTGCTCAGAAATGTCGAACTAATGGAAAAGCACTTTAAAAAAAAAATCCTACTTCACAAATCATTTTCTTTACCAAGCTAAAAAGAGAATTCAAAATGTGTGTTTTGTTGAGTATAAAATTTTAATTCATGTTTAACATTTTTTAATGGTGATATCAATGTTTCTATTCATGGTTTTCACCACTGTGGTAATATAACTTATCTTTTGTAGAAATGCACATTTAAGCATTCTTATATGTTTGTGGAAATTGTGTAGTATCTAATAATGTATATATATTGAGAATGTACATATAGATTTATTTACGTCAGATCTGTTTTACATGTAAATCTGCAAATTCAGAGTAATATATATTGAGAACACATACATATACATGTATTATACTAAATACCAGTTTTGTTTCTAGTTCTATGACAGAACCTGCTATGGAGCCACTCATAAAACATGTTTTGGATTATTTTGTAATAATGCATTTCTTACCAAACTACTGAATATTCTTTTCAATGTACAGCTAACAGAGAGAGTTGATTAGCAATATTGTGTTATAGAATCTGTATTCATACAAACCACTACTGGTATTAATTTGTCAGTTTTAAATTGACATTACAGAAAGTACAAATAAGCCTCTTCTTTTCTATCAACTGTAAATATATATGTATTTGTTAGGAGTATATTGATTGAGGTCATTTTTGGAGGTCCTGATATGATTACATTTAATGATACATAGGACTTTTTTTCATTTTGTAATTTCGATTTTTAGAAAATTAGAAAATAGAACTTTGGCATTGGAAATATTAAATGAATATTCAAGGCTGTCAGTTCATAGTACAAATAGCTGCGGCAGATCATAAAACTCTCACAGGAAATAGAGATATTGGCACATAACTTCCTTGTTTCACAACCAGCCACAAAGAACACACCTGCGGGGTCTCTGCATCGGACCAGGATAAATATGATGGATGAGTTTATAATATGACAAACAGGATCGTTTGTCTTTGCCCAATCTCTCTCTCTGTTCCTCCGCAAACAAGTTTGGCCAACCGCGGCAGGTGATGAGTTTGTGATGATACAACTGAAACCGATTGGTCTCCTTGCTTCGGTGGTGTTGTATTTGTATAGAAATCTTTAAACGTGTCGAGAGAGTACATTTTGATTGTTCTTTAAACCATGAAGACTTTTTTTAATGTACTATTAGAATATTTTGCAGTATGATTGTTAATTTCATATGCTGTCTCATTTTAATATTGCAGAATAGTATATTATAATTATAACAGCATCATTTACTCATACATTAAAAACATAATAGGGGCCTAGTGTATATTTTTCCCTCTCCTCAATCTTATATTTTATTGCAATGTGCTGGTATCTTTGAAAATATTATAACATTACTCTTTTTAAAGCGTATTGAATTTGAAATTAATGCTGCCTATTGTATACTTTTTGAGATGACAGATTATAAAAAAACTGATGTTTTGAAGCATACTGACTTTTAAAATGTGGACCTATTGTTTACATGTCGATATGTTTTTAGTGCCCTTTTTTAACAATGGAAACCAAAGATTATTTGTGTTTGTTGAAGTTTTTAACTCCATAAAGATTTATTTAATACTGATTTTTTTTTTTTTTTTAAGATTGCTTAGAAATTATTGTTGCGCCATACCAAGAGGACTTTAATCTTTGAATAAAGGTGTGGAAAGTTTAAAATAATTTCTCTTTTAAGGACATTGTTTTTATTGCAACAGGAGTGATGTTGAAGAGCAATAGAGGCTGGAAAAGTGGAAAGGAGAACAAGAGATAAAGGGAGACAGAAAGACAGAGGGGGAGAGAGAGGAAAGGAGAGGAGCCGAGAGAGGAGAGAGATAAAGGGAGACAGAAAGACAGAAGGGAACGAGAGTGAGAGGAAGGGAGACAGAAAGACCGAGAGAGGGAGAGGAGTCGTAAGAGTGAGAGGAAGAAAGACAGACAGAGGCAGGGGAGGAGTCGAGAGAGAGGGAAGGGGGTCTCGAGATATATTATATGATATGATGAAGTAATCCTTGGAATGATCAGAGAGGGGGGGGGGGCGGTACATAAAACAAACAAGCTGATTTGCCATCCGGATTAGAGACATTTAAAAAACAAAAGGTGAAACAAATCATCAGGATTACAGCCAAAACCGAAAGAAATTGAAGAGCTGCAATCGATAGTTGAGATTGATATCAAAACAACTTTTTACAAGACTATATGCATTTAAAAGGCGTCAATTTGAATCCAATTGTAAATACAGCGCTTTGACGAATAAACGTCTGGACTTTATATAAACACGTGATATATGTACAAGGCTTTCCATCATATAGATTAAGGAAAATTTGTCGGTTTGTGAAACTGAGCACCGTGCGGTCATAAAACGATGTTGGCTTTTAACCGAGAGTTACTTTTTATAATATTCTGGATAATTGTATAATGCTAAATGAAAACCGATACATGATAATACCACGCAAGAATAGGCAAGGGTGACTTTTATATCAAATCTAAAAGTAATAAATCAAACTTGGATAGTCGATTAACTCTTTCATCGTAGTTTATTAACCAACGAGAGGACACATTCTCTACTTTTTGCATAGAATAATGAAATACAACATTTGGTATACATTAGTGCAATAAATAAATATATTTTTCAAAACAAACGAAAACGTTACTCTGTTATTATAAGTTACTATGAATATTGCTGTTCTAAAGTTATTGTAGAGTCGACTCAATTATCGCAATTAATGTACAGCCAGTGTGTATTGCTATAATAATCCACGATCTGACATACGGGTGAAGAATGTTTCAGTAACTAGACTATTTCGCTGTCTAATTCGATACAAAACGCAACCAGAGGCGTACTGTTTGTGTGGGTTTTCAAAATGTTTTCACTATAGACATGAGGGGTGCTATAATCATTTCTTTCCAAGGGCCGGTAAAATGATCTGAATACGTCTCATTTCCTTATCCCATACGATACCTAGTATTTTGAAAGACAAAGTACTTCATCGACTTCAATTCCATTCTAGACTTCTTACAAACAAAGACAGCAATGATAGGCCCATATATTGCAATGATAATGTCCAATAGTTGTATTGGTCCGACCATGCAAGATCTTGGCCAAAATGTCAGTGTGTAGATTATGTCCCACCAAATTGTTTACCAAAAAAGTAAGTAAAACATTTAAACGGTTGATTGACCACATCTTACATGACCCCCTTCCCATACGACATCTGCCCCCCCCCCCCCCTCCACAATGATTATAGACCCAATCAATATCACTTTTCACTATAGACTATAGACACTTATCACTTATGTATGGAAATTATTTATTTAATTATTTGTATATAATATGGATATACTGTATTGTGATGGAATTTGTTTTGAAAATAAAGAACCCTGTAGAAGGGGGGAAAATATCACTTTTCATTTTGGTAATCACATACTAAAGACATACCATATCGCATTAAGTGAACATGCACATAATGTTTGACAATTCTGATATAAAACAAAAAACAAAAACAGAAAACTCGGGAATTAATTAAAATAGTACTGCACGGATAAATTGTGGCACTGAGTAAGACTATGCCTATAATATCATTGTGATTGAACAGACACATTGCAATGGACAGAATAATTGTAATACTTGTATATCGAAAATTCGCACATAATTTATTTTGAATACAGATGTAGTACTCAAAGCTTTAGTGAGTGAGGAATGGCATTAGTGACGTGTTTATGTATAACATTATTGACGGTAAGTAGGTGAAGAAGGTTTAAACATATCAAGAACAGAATTGTCTATAGGGAGAGGGGGTGGGGGAACTTCGGGCCCGAAAGTTTCGAAACTCGATTAGGGGGGGGGGGACGGGTGTGATATTTCCAAGTGCTGTGACTTTGGGAATCGGGCCCAGCAGAGTCGCTATAAACACTTTTCCCCCTGATAATTCTTTCTTGGGAAATAGTGTTTCGGGAAAACCGCGGACCCCTCCAAAATGGTTCATTGACTTTGATTACCAAAATTCTATGACTAGATTTGTTTTCTTCTTCCTGCCCCTGTATCCGAAAATGAAAAACATGGCAAAATACCGAGCGTAGGGGGTGGGGGGCTTCAGGAGAGACCCCATAGCCGCCCCTATGCCCCTGTTGTCAAATTCTTGTTTCTTCAGCTTACAGACCTATAACATGTACCATGATTATAAGACACACTACTTTAACGTTTACGATGATCTCCTTAATCAAAGGTAAGCAACTGTTCAGTACGAGAAATCTTTGCAGATTTTTGCCGGGGATTGAAAACTCCAACCATATTGTACTTCGCATGCTTTAATATCATCCGATTTCAGGGGGAATAAGCTGAGGGTTTTGCGTGCATACTCGTGTCAATAAAATAAGAATCGACTGATTTGAGTGACATTGGAGTAGCAAGTTTCCTATCCATTCGACTGTTACATCGGCTATGTGAGTACGGATTATTATCCGGAACCGAATGCAACCATTTCACGATGTATTTGTCCCTCGATGTTGTCTTGTCACTAAAAATAGTCGGCAGTTGAATTACAGTGGATAGAACTTTCGATGGCGATCCGGTTACCCGTTCCCGAAATGTAACGTCGGTATCCGAATACGTAAACGTGCGGTCCCAATTCTGCGTGATGGTTTCGGCTGTGTTCGGGTACCATCGGACGTCGCACCGAGTCATTTTGGCCGATTTGCGTTTGACTTGCTCCTCTCGCCGATCGCACATCGGCGCTGGACTTGCCCTGACTCCGGGAAAGTCCGGCAACTTTCGGCTATTCTTCGTAGAATGGACGTATCTGTCTTCGCTATTTTCAGCACCACCCCTGCTGGTAAACAACTGCCTGTACTGCTTGTATATCATGTGTGCCGTAGAACCTTTTGTTGGTGACGTTGCCAAGTTACATGGTGGCAGCGACGTCGGCACGTTTTCCGAAGTCTTTCCGAGCGTTTCGGCTGTTTTCGGCGGATCTTGGTTGACGAGGGGTGTTTGGATGTTCTCGCTGCATAAGGAGTTGACATGTTGGTTGTACATCTTGCGTGGGGTTCCGTGAAATTCTGAAATAAGGGTCATAAATGATAATTAAAGTATTGGTAAATATCACAGACTGTTTGTAAGAACAACAAAAATTCACATCGTTGTCATTGATCATGATAACATAATTGGCGGCAGGAGAAAATAAGCTCTATTGCCAACAACAAAATCCCTTTTGAACTTTCGATTAACTCCGTCATCCTCAATTGTTTTTCTTTCAAAAAAAAATATTTCTTCCCTCTCTCTCTCTCTCTCTCTCTTTCTCTTTCTTCCTTTTCCCTTTTCTCCACCTTCGTCTTCTACTAGCCCGTTTTCTTTCTTATCTTTCCACCCTTCTCCTCCTCATATATCTCTCCTCTTTCTTCATTGTCTCTCTCCCCTCTTCAATATCATTTTCCATCTTTCTCTTACTCATCTTTCCTCTTTTCATAATTTCTACCCTAGCTGATTGTCTTCTCCTTCTCATTCGCTCTCCTTCTCCATCTTTCATCCACCTCCTCTTCTTCTTCGATTCTTCCTCCTCCATCATCTCTCCTTTCCATCCATTCTTTGTTCCCCATTTTCTTACTTTCTCATTGTTCTTCTTGTTCTCTTCTCCTCTGACTCCTATTATCACCATCTTCACCATCTTCACCATTCTCTTCCTCCCTTCCTCATCGTCATCTTCCTCGTTTTTCTTCTTCTCTGTCTCCTCCTCTTCGTTATCAAACTTGTCCTCAACATCATTATCACCATCTTCACTATCACCGCCAACACCATCATCGTCATCACCACCACCACCATCATAATCATCATCATCACTACCACCACCACTACCATCATCATCATCATCAGCATCCACCCACCAAACGCTTACCTGATGCATTGAGACTGTATCTGTTATAGGTATCACCATATTCGATGGTTGGTAGAGTCAGGCGGAGGGTCTTTTTGTGAGCCTGTTCTCGGTCGCCTCCTGCACCGCCAAACAAGAAGTTGCTGTAACTTCCCAAGATTTGCGTACTGAATTGGGCTGACGGGTACTGAATGTTAGTTATTGCCGCCATTTTAGACCCTTCTTAGTTGCAGCTATTATCCAGAATCAGTATCTGATGAAGATTGGATTCTCCGTCTCGAGAGAGCGAGATTCCGAAAAGCGAAAAATCTTGATTCAGTTTTCCGATGGATTCCACCAAATTATGAATGAAACTGCACTTCTCGCTCCTCGTAATACACAACGAATTGGATTCGGAAATTATCTGTAACCAAAAAATTGATGTTTAGTAGCTATCGAAGGCGCGTAGAACTCTGGTCAAAAAGAGGTTGTCAACTGTTTCAATCAAAACTCGGTGATTTATCACTGCAATAGATAATCCTAAATTCCTAATACAACAAAATTCTCTAAAATTTCTCCAGGAATGTCACAACAAAATCAACAGAATTTACTGCAACACCTTATCAGAAATATCCAAATCATAAACTGTCATCACCGATGATTGCGAAAGCTTTCATGAAGAGAATCGGTAAATGCAACAACAGAGAAGATAATTCTAGTTGAGACATCCAACTCTCTGCACAAGTATTGTGATATTTAGCCGGATCCGTCGTCATGAAACTGGTATTAAAACTTTTTTCAGCACCTGCGAGTATGACTGTCGCTGTTGTATTTTCCACACGGCACCGAAGATGCGTTGCTAGGCAACGCCACGGTTGGTGATGTTGCAACCTTTCCCCGCAGATGAATTATTTGTGGTATTGTAATTTGTTGGCGTTCATGCACTTATTCCAACTTGGCGCTATGAATATATTGAATATTTTAGCCTTTTCCAGCTATCATGTATATTCTAAGCTATTAAAATGAGTCATTATGCATCATTTTCACTACATAGTACTTTTCACTTTTGCCATCATCATCACTTTCCTTCTCAATCTCACTTTCCATTTTCATTTCTTTTCATCAAGCAGATGAATTGTTTTTATTTGTACGTTTACCCGCTCTAGTATACAATTTTCACTTGTTTCTTGTTTCGGACTTTGTCGTTTTTATTTATTCATATTCTTCCTTTCCCCTTTCGTCTTTTTTCATCTCCAGGACCCCGTCTTACAAAGAGTTGCGATTGATCCAAATCAATCGCAAGTCCTCCAATCAATCGCAAGTTTGCAGTCTCCTATCTCTTAATGTACATACAATAGTTGCGATTGATATCAACTCTTTGTAAGACGGGGCCCAGCTCTAGCACGTTTAATTGAAAGTTAAAGAAAAACAAAAAGTGAGAAAGGGGAAGGTATAGGGAGAAGAAGGGTCTCTTCTAGCAATTATTATTGGGCACACTTTGGACTAGCTATATCATTTTATAAATACAAATAGAGATCTAGGAACCGTTTCACAAAGCCTTTTTTCAATGACAAATTACAAAATCGATGACGACTCTGCTGATAACCAATCAGAAGCAAGGATTTCAGTAGCTTATAACAAAAAACTGTCATTTGTCACTGATGACAAGTTTCGTGAAACACCCCCTGACCTCAACGAAGAGCGACGACAGCCGTAACGGTTGCCAAGGGCAGTTTCTCTAACATCATTCCATGGTATGTGCATGAATGCTGCCCTCTTCAACCCTCTTCACAACCTGCCTCATTACTTCAACCCTTTGAACCCTCCAATCCATGTTAATGCTATGATTGTCACTATAATATTTTTTATTGGGTTTATAAGGGTTAATGAAATCTGACATTTCTGATCTGACAAGGTCTTTTCCAATTAGACATTTTTTTCGTTTCATGAAATCGTTATATTTTATTTGTTTGAATTCCCTAAAGTTGTGGCTTGATTTGTCATCAAATCGTATTATTGATCATTCATATTTTTAGAAGGCAAGACTGGGAATCGACATGATTAATGAATAGCCAAAAAGAAGAATAAGAAACAGGGAGAAAGGGAACACAATCGAATAATTTTGATGGGGAAAAGATTAATACTCATATAGATATACACAGTTACGCCGTTAAAAGAAGTATTCATCCATATATATAAACGAGGCAAAATTCGTGTGGAAATGGAAGGACTAAATCATAACAAAATTATGATATAGCAAACAACCGCGTGACGAATTTGATTGCAATCACGAAATTGATAAGCGCAATTGTACGTTGGCAGCCGGGGATGACGAACTTGAATTAAGTTTTATGAAATCGGATGCAAAATGATGAAATTGACTGGACAAAGTTCGAAAATGAATGACCTAAGACGAAATGGACATTAACATGTGCAAGCTCACACACTTTCGGGACAAAGATTGAATGAAAAGAGTGAAATTGAATGAAGAAGGTGTTGAAATGGACGGGAAAAGTATGGCAATTAAATATTCTAGTAAAATATCTTTATCTATTATGTCAAAAGTACATGTGCTGTTTATAGGTCGGGCTTTTCGGTCAGCGTACAGAAATGACAGCAGCGCAGGTGATGCAGGAGCGTGTGTCATATACAACAAATCAGTACGATACAAGAGAGAGAGAGAGAGAGGGGGAGGGAGGAAGAGAGAGAGAGAGAGAGAGAGAGAGAGAGAGAGAGAGAGAGGGAGAGAAAGGGGAACCATCTAGAACTGTGGCATTGATGCCCCCACCCCCGTGACGCCGAATTCGAACATGATGACGCAGTTTCGGCATGTTTGAGATTTATCAACTTATTTGTTTAAACCTATGACTATCACCTGAACATGTCCTTTCACACTTTGACACCCGACTACCATTACATCACTGATGCGACCGGTCACCATAGCAACAAGTATAAGGATGACGACGATGATGATGCCATGCTGAACTACCAGGAAGAGATGAAGTGATGAGCTCTACTTTCTCGTTTACTATCTCGTTTTTATGATCACGTACCTTGCTATATTTTATTACTGTTATCATTTTATCGGCGGATATGCATCCCTGTAGTTACGTGTTTTTTTTTCAAACCTTGTTTGCTGCATCCCCAGACAGCTTTGGTTTTTATTGAATTTCTGAATAAATACAATATAATACAGTAAAACCTGTCTATAAAGACCAACCAAGGGAAAAAAGAAAAGAAGTCTTTATAGGCAGGTGGTCTTCATGTTCAGGTGCCTTTAGTACATGTTTGAATGAGAATTTTTTTTAAAGGGAAACAAAAAAAAATGAGGTTTTGTAGACAGATAGTCACTAAAGCAGGTTTGACTGTATAACACAAACTTCTCAGATTTGGTCTCGTCCCAAATCTTTCCATGTGGGAAAATGTTTGATAGATATTTTAGTAGACTGTACTGATATTGGAAATTATGAATAGCATTCCATTATTAACATATACAACAAAGAACAAAAGAATGCCAAGCAAATTCTAAGATTCTTGGATAACACCCATTTTTAAAACTCAAACGAAATTTACTTTCAGAAAATCGAGGTCGCATATTTTCGATTTAGAGATCGCTTTAATCATAATTTTTCTTCATACGTATTAGTTTCATACTGACTCTCTGCCATCAAGACCATTATAGTTAGAGACCCGGAACTAAAGGGGTCGAAGGGCCCTTCATTAATAATGTTGTCAAAGCAAGAAGCCGGAATGAACAAAAAGAAGAAAGGAAGAAAAAGAAGGAGGACGAGGAGGAGGAGAAGAAGAAGAAGAAGAAGAAGAAGAAGAAGAAGAAGAAGAAGAAGAAGAAGAAGAAGAAGAAGAAAAAGAAAAAGGAAAAGAAAAAGAAAAAGAAAAAGAAAAAGAAAAAGAAAAAGAAGAAGAAGAAGGAGAAGAATAAGGAGAAAAAGAAAACGAAAAAGAAGAAGGATTAACGATTGTCGTTGCAATTTCTTTCTGAAGCTCTTTTAATTCAATTTCGTCTTTCTGAACAGCGCCATCTCTAAATGAATGGTTGCCCCCTGAATATTTGTTTCTTTCTTCATTATTTGTCGATATCTTTCTCTGCTAGACTTATTCGCGAAGGGAGGTAAATGAAACGGGAGAGGATTGTAAGCTACAGGTTGCCCAACTATATGCTACTAAGAAATGTGCTAGACGCGTTTTCAAGAAATAATGATCGATTTGTCATCATAATTATGAAGCAGAGCAGGACAAAGAATAAGAATATAACATAGGTCAATTATATTATACTTGTTTTTGTGTTGTGGTTTAATGATTGAGTTAAAATTGGCGGCAAGTGTATTTTTTGCATTTTCATTTGTCATTGAACCATTTTTTTCTTGATGTTAGAATGTTATAAATCACGGAAATAATTTGATTTGTGTGTGTATTCAACCCTGGCCCTCTAGTGTTTGTATATAATTATGTGGATATTATATTTGTTTTTACTCGTCGTTAATGACATTTTACAATAATATTTTGCTCTTGTTTGTTTTAAAGTCTTGAATTTTGGACTTTGATGGAATGGCGTATTGTATTCAGAAAATAAATTTTATTTGATATGTGAGATATATAAAACAAAATTAAAACAAAAGTCTCTCTCTCTCTCTCTCTCTCTATATATATATACTTGTTTTTATCAGAGTATTATCTCTAACCGAGATGGGGAGGGTCGAGACTCAAAGAGGAAGGGGACTTGGAGAAACTGAGAGAAAGGAGAAACTTATGAGATATTGGGGCAGAGGGAAAAAAGGATGGATATAATGTAATATAGAGGATGGAGTGAAAGTTTAGGTGCGTTGATACAGAAAGAAAGGGCCATCATATTTTGTGAGAAACAGAGAAGGTGGGGGAGGGAGGGGGGTAACGCAAACGTAGAGTAACCCACAGATTTCAATGTCAATTTTTCTTGTGGGATCTCAAATATATCATCAGCGCACCAGACGGAAGGAAGCTATAAGCAACCAACCCCGAAGAAATGGTTCCCCTCCATTAAAACCAGATTAAGCAGTGTCCTGCTTCACAATATATTCAATAAACTATCACATCGTTACCGATGCATCTTTAATCGATAATTTGCCTTGTGCCTCCCCGCTGGTACTATTCATCATTCAATACTCTGTGTGGACATAGCATGAAAAGAAAGAGTTGGGGTAATAAGTGTAGGCCTTATAATATAAAGCCCACCCGCGCGTGTTACACTTATACACTCTCTGTTGATGTTGCCTTGGGACCTTATTATTAGGGGACCATTTTGATCAGCAGTCTATAGACCCCCTCACAGAGTATAGGGACAACGACATTCTCATATCAAGACTCGGATCTACACGAGTTGGAATAAAGTAGAAGAACTACAACTTACACAACAGAAATAGGGAAATATACTCCAACGAGAAAATTTGTTATACTCCAACGAGTGATGTACTTTCGATGTGTCGGGAAGACCGTCCCGTCCCGACCCGGCAGATATAATTTTCTCGAGTTATGATGGCTCTGCATTTAATTTTGTGACAACCAGGATGACTTGACAATACCTTTTCTTTGCGCCTCTTTTCAGGTAGGTTCAACGTATTTTGGATGTTATCTTCGATACGTAAATATAGACCTATGATGTATTAAACAAATCTTAATTTCCAAATTTAGATGAATATGAAAGTTTTCGAATTCTATCCCTGCATTTTGGGAAAGACTATACTTATGATAACCCTACATTCTGATAATGCTTTTACGATGTTATTGTTAACTCATCATAGTTCATTGTCAAGGCTTTATTTACTGTCAACTTTCGTTCAAAAACGACTTTGCGTTTTCTGTGCGAGATAATAAAGATAAACACTGAGAAATAAGGCTTAACATTTGCACACTACAACGTCAGCATAACCGGAGCTTATAGTTATAAGGTCTAAATTAAATTGAATATTTTAGGGTTCAACTTTTAAGAGTTACAGTTTACGATAGGCCTATGCTTCCTTCACCCAGGGATCAAAATAATGATTACATCTAAAACTTGAAATGTACACGCTATTACAAGTTTTATGAATGCTGATTTTCATCTTGGTACAAATTTAGTGACATGACTGTAGTCTAAGGGAGCTGCACCCATTATACAAGCTTTGATTTCGTTATGGCTTCCTTTTCTGTTTCATCATATTTGTTGTTGTACATGATACATGTATATATATTTTGAATTTGTTTATGATTGTTAATGATTCAAAACTAGGTTTGACTTGAGTTGAATTGAATTGAGTCAACGCGATTGAATGAGACGAATCGGGTTGGTTAGGCATCTAAAGTTTGCTGCTTGCGAAAGATGTTATTGTAGGGTTTCGGTTCTAACACTAATTCCTAGCACTCTTAACACAGAGGCAGCCCAGCAGACATGTTGTATGATTGATAACTACTGGCCAACCGACCAGGTTTTAATGTAGCAAAGCATAACAGCATTCTATCTAGCATTCCACATACATTCCATGCAAAGTAGAAGAAACCAATAAATATTCATAATAGTCCCATACAAGTATAAATCAACATCACAAAGTATTCTTGAATATTCAAACATAAACAAAGGGTATATATTGAATATTCATAGTATATGTAAATTATACTATAAGCTTGACTGCATCAGGTGAACATTGAAACCAATGAGAGAGAGAGAGATAGACAGATGAAAGGATGGTGGATGAAAAGGGTGAATGTGAATGAGGGCTGACCTATTAATATGAAAGGGATGAATCATGGATATGAGGGGGAGTTTTAGAAGTTCAAAATAAATCCCTACAAACTAGTCTTCCTCTTACAGAAAAATGTCCTCATTTTATAAGGCATTGTCCTTTCTTTGATTACCGAAACATCTAACACATTAAACATCTTCCAAAATGATATGTTCTATCCTTTCCTCTTGTAAACAGAGAATCACTATCAATATATCCGTTTTTTTCCTTGAAAAGAAAAACAAACTACCTGTAAGCATATATATATACAATTGTACAAAACAAATGAATTTTACTCGTATATAAATGAATTATGACTTATGACTCAAATGTACAGAGTATTAGCATAACATACACGTATAAGCTGAAGAAAAAAAAAAAATCTGTAAAAAACACATGATTTTATATATATCTGAGCTTTCTCGCTTCTAATCTGTTTCACTTTTATCTCGAGGAAACACTTCCAGATTTCAATGGTAAAATTAAACAACTATAAACACGGTGTATTTGCCTTTCCAAAAATAAACACAATCGATACACAAAGTTGTAGCAATCCTAACAAAATACTTTTTATTTAAATGCTGTTTCCTTTGCTTCTAAAGTCAAACAAAGTTTCAAATTTGTTATACCTTCATGCACTATCTTGAGCGAACAATAAGGGAATCTAATCATTAGAGGTGAATACCTTTGAAAAAATAAAAAATTGTTGTACCTTCGAAAAATGAACAATCGTATCACTTAATAAAAATACCTTCAAAAAAAAAAAAAATTATGCTTGTACCCTCGAAAAATGAAAAATCCTATCACTTGAAAATAGAAATTTTTCTGTTTATAGAAGTTACATGAGTATATTTAATTACATAATATCCATAACACATGATTATATCGTAATATCTAAACATATTGTATCACATGCATTCATTTTAAGTTTTCTACAGCATCCTTGCTTTGATGAGCAAAATGACTCCTGAAAAGAATAAAACATTTCCAACTGAGATTGAGCCAGCGCCTGCTTTGTCACTTGTAGCTAGCAAAGATTAAATCCAAAAAAAAAAAAATCATCAGTGCAAACATCTCGTACCCTTCAATAACATTGTACCTCTGAATATTACATAATGCATGAAAAGTGGTCACATTCAAATGTAATATTTTTCTTTTCTTTTTGTCAAAAATAATTGGATCGACCAAACAAAACACAAACATATCCTCACACGAAGACTATAAACAATCAATCTTTTTTTTTTTTTTTTTTTTTTCCCCGTCTTTTTGTTTTTAACCAACAACCAAAATAATGATATTTCTCTCTTGACAATCAACAACTTTCCAATCACTTCGTCAAGACGCATGCAAAATCAAGAAAATCCATTTTTTTTCTTGATTTCGTCTTAACCTCAAGAATTTCCAATGCTATGAATACAAATTAAGAAAAACATTCCAATTTGGCATTTGCATCACCAGAAATCCAATGAAAAAAAAAAATTCTTTTGTAAAAATGTATCTTGCAAAAGTTGCAATATATGAACATGAACAATATACCAATTTATTCTGGATCTTTCCCCAAATTGTTAACAATCAATGGTCCATACGATGTACAGTGTATTAATCATTAATAATACACACACAAATTTAACTCAAAATTTAGAAATTCAGTAATTAAACATTTGCAAGAAATTCAGAAGGAATACAGTCCATTCCAATTCTTACTTGACTAACGCTCAAAACTCTCAGTCCATAATTCTGATGTTCTGACTCGTACAGAACTCATGAAATTCACAGTCCATTCAATATCAAAATCGCTCAAAATTGTTGCTGAGTCCATAGAGTCAAACATATTGAACAGTCCAGTTTAACATTTAAAGTTCAAATGAGTTTGAATGTCTCTTGTCATTTATGATCACAGTCCAATCAATATTGCAATTTTCCATAACCGAAAGTTGACAGTTGAAACGTTCTTTTCTTCTGACGGAAATGTCGACTTCAGACTAATGAAATGTCCAATACTACGCAATATCGAAAAATAGTCACATTTGGTAATCGCTATACTTCTGCGGTTTGTGGACGCGTCTACCAGAGCGAGTTTGAGTTAACTGCGTCGTGGTGTCTGCTTGCATAGTGCGGGGTGAACGTTGGTTCGCTGATGCACCAGTTGATGGTTGAGTGGTGTGTTGCTGGTCGTTGACCTCGGGGTTGACATCAGGGTAGACATCGGGGTTGACATCGGGGTTGACATCGGGGTTGACATCGGGGTTGACATCGGGGTTGACATCAGGGTTTTCTCTAGAGGGCCCTGGTCTATGGAAATGGTCTGGGGAGTTGACCTGTCGCTCTCGAGTCTGTCGCTGCAATGATTGAGTTGATGACTGTCCATTAGACGCCTCTGACCAAGATGGCTGGTCAGAATTGCCTAATTCAGAGTGGATTGGTTGTTGACCTGCTGGAACCTGGAGGTCTTCTGGCGGCCGGAACTGATCAGCTTGTGTTGGAGTGTTAGTTGACCATGGCATCTCTATTGAAGAGTGAGATGCCAAATGAGATGGAGGAGGTATGTCAGGCCTTGCCTGATTACTTGAAGGAGGACTTGAGGAAGGAGGGATAACTTCAGGTCTTTTCTGACTACCTGAAGGAGGACGTGAAGTTGAAGGTCGTTTCCCTTGTAGAAAAGCTCTAGATCTGAAGAGTTTGAGTCTGTTGTGATGAACTAGTTTCTTTGCATTTTCATTATGAATGTCGGCTATCAGATAGTTAAGGTTATCTGGTGAGGATGAGACGATGATGAAAGGTCCCTTCCAGTTGGGCTCCAGTTTGCGTCTAGCATTGACGGGATTGTGTAACCAAACTAGATCTCCTGGTGCATACTTGATGGTCCTAGTTGACGCATCATAGTCCCTTTTCTGCCTGAGTTGAGCTTGTTCTGCCTTCTGTCTGGTATGTTGGAAAGCCTGTCTTAGCCGGGAACACACATCAGTGACATACTCTTGAGGAGAATCATATGACTGAGTCATGATAGGACAAGTGACACTAGCTGGGGTCCTTGCTTCACGACCATGCATGATGAAATAGGGTGTCATGCCAGTGCTTGTATGGACACTAGTGTTGTAGGCTAGCTCGTCCTAAAGTCTAGCAGGCGAACCAGTTTTCTACTCCAGGTAGATATTTTTTTGGTGAGGGTTCTCACGTGTCGTATATATTTCGTATAGCTTTGTGTGTATTACTGCGGTTGTGTACCATCCGTTAGTATGGGTACATGTTCGGTGTATGTGTGTGCGAGTCGCACGGGTGTCGCAGTTTGGTTTGGCTAGTATGGGTCACGCTCGAATTCTCGGGACTTTAGCCTCATTTCAAGGCGCGGTGTTTTGGGTTGTTTTCTCGCCGCTTTGGGGTTATGCTGTGTGGCGCGGTGTTTTGGGTTGTTTCTCGCCGCTTGGGTTAGGCTGTGTGGTGCGGTGTTTTGGGTTGTTTCTCGCCGTTTGGGTTAGGCTGTGTGGTGCGGTGTTTTGGGTTGTTTTCTCGCCGCTTGGGTTAGGCTGTGTGGGGCGGTGTTTTGGGTTGTTTTCTCGCCGCTTTGGGGTTAGGCTGTGTGGGTTGGTCTGTGATTAGCTGTTGGATGTTGGGTGTCTGTTAGGTTATAGTCCTAGCTTGGTTGCCTTTTTGGAAGGTGTTGGGTAAGCTAATCCAGTTTGGTACTGTTGTCCTTGGTAGTTTTCGACTATGGCGAAGGTACAGTGTTTTGTAGATGGACCCACAGTTGGGGTTTTGGAGCAGTTGAAGAAGGCGGAGTTGCTTGAAGCTGCTCGGATTTTGGAAATTCCTGTTGGGTCATCACTGAGGAAGGATGATATAAGGACTCTCATTCAGGGATTCTTTATTCAGACAGGTATTTGGTCAGCCCCGGTGGGTGCTGTTAGTGGTAAGGATAATGGTGTTTCGGAGTCCTTGACTCCATCTGGTGCTTCTGAGTTGGACCTCAAGGCGCTTGAAGCTCAGTTGAAGATAAGAGAGATAGAATTACGAATCAAGGAGTTGGACGTGCGGAGTAACCATTCTCCTGTGAGTACGGTTGATGCTGTTAAGCATATAAGGCTTGTTCCAAAGTTTGATGAGAGTAAGGTTGAGGAATTCTTTCAGCATTTTGAAAAGGTTGCCATCAATTTGGGTTGGGACAGGTCGGTTTGGCCGACGTTGGTTCAGAGTAGTTTGGTAGGTAGGGCGCAGGAGGCTTATGCTTCATTGTCTGTCGAGCAGAGTAGGGATTATGAGGTGCTCAAAACCTCAATTCTCAGGGTTTACGAGTTGGTGCCTGAGGCGCACAGGCAGGCTTTTCGCGGTAGAAAGAAGGGTGAGGATGAAACTTATGTTGACTTTGTCCGACAGAAGATTTTGCATTTTGAGAGATGGTTGGCGTCAACTGGTGTTGACAATTTTGAGCAGTTGAAGGAGCTTACTCTTCTTGAGGAGCTGAAACGTTCTGTTTCTCCGGAGTTGAAACAGTATTTGGATGAGCGGGAAGTGAAAGATGTGAGGAAAGCTGGTGTGTTTTTGGATGAATATGTGCTGACTCACAAGGGGGTTGGTAGAGACAATGGCCCATGGAACGGTGGACCTAGTTTCAATCCTGGTCCAGGGGAGATTGCCCAGAAGCAGCAATCTCGCCCTAGCCAATGGACAGGTGGACCTTATGTCAATCCTGGTTCTGGGAGTTATTGTGGCGGTTTTGGGATGTGTTATGTTTGTCTTTGGTGGCGAATCAGATTGTCGTGGTTTTGTGTTGCCCATGATCCGTGACAAATTGTTCTGTGCTCGGAATACTCTCCCAAACTGTGAATGCCGCACCCGCTAGTCTGGATGGGAGGATGAGATGCAGTTTTCTTTCTGTCTGGGGAAGAACTTCAACCGCTACTTCCAGCCTTCGTACCCACTGCCCAAAATTCCTACCGTCTTCTCCAGTGAAGACCTCGGGGAGGTCTAGACGAAATGTACTCATGATACCTAAAATCCGTAATACGTGAAAGTCAGTCTTGAATTGCAAGCATTGGTAAACCTGAAATTGCAAGAACACATCTAACCCACTATGAAATGTGTTGAGTCCATACAGGTTTCACACTAAAAAACATGGATCCAAATACACTGATTCACTCAGATATTTCACTAACTTCAGAAGATGCACGTAGAAGAATTCGCGAAGAAGGAAGAATTCTACTGAAGCAGGATGAAAAATAACATTGGCAGGAGCACAGTAGAAACAGCGCCTTTCGAAAAGGGTGAACTAAAATACCTGAAGTAGGAAGCAAATTCACGAAGCAGGGCGTAACTGTATCAATCGAAGCAGGATGAAAAGATAACCAAAACCTTGACTATCAGCCGCCGCTGGATGAAGCTGCCTGAAGCTCTGGGGAAGAAGAGGCTAGAAAAACACCGCTGCCACCAATGTAGGGTTTCGGTTCTAACACTAATTCCTAGCACTCTTAACACAGAGGCAGCCCAGCAGACATGTTGTATGATTGATAACTACTGGCCAACCGACCAGGTTTTAATGTAGCAAAGCATAACAGCATTCTATCTAGCATTCCACATACATTCCATGCAAAGTAGAAGAAACCAATAAATATTCATAATAGTCCCATACAAGTATAAATCAACATCACAAAGTATTCTTGAATATTCAAACATAAACAAAGGGTATATTATTGAATATTCATAGTATATGTAAATTATACTATAAGCTTGACTGCATCAGGTGAACATTGAAACCAATGAGAGAGAGAGAGATAGACAGATGAAAGGATGGTGGATGAAAAGGGTGAATGTGAATGAGGGCTGACCTATTAATATGAAAGGGATGAATCATGGATATGAGGGGGAGTTTTAGAAGTTCAAAATAAATCCCTACATTATGGATAAAACATTGGAGACACGAATAATATTGTGGTAGAGTTTTAAAACAGAACCCGAATAGAGTAGTATTTGCTGAATTTTATTTGCGTTAGTTTTATACCAAGCAACTGCCATTTTATGTCATGGATTAAACATTGGAGACACTTATAATATTGTGGTAGAGTTTCAAAACAGGATCCTATCGAAAGAAGTTAGAGTAGTACTATAGTACTTGCTAAATTTGATCTGCTTTAGTTTGATACCAAACAACAACTGCCTTTTTCTTTTTCATCTTGAGTGAGTTCGATGAGAGCGGGATTACCATTGCTACGGGTTCAATAGATCAGCCGGCTATGGGGGGTATTATTTGGAAGACGTAACAATAGGAAGGGGTGATAAACTTGCTTAGTCTGGGGAGTGCAAACACTTGCATGGAACAAAAACTTTTACGAACATCTATAGCAAAAAAAATCGATAGACGACATTAATTGGAGTATCATTTCATTGTCCACCTAGACTTCTGGATACATGGATTGTTCGGGTTATAATAATGGGCTACCTCCTTAATTCCATTTATGCTAAGTCAAATCCTCTGAGTTTAAACCGATTAATGAAGTTTGGAAATGGATGATTATCAAACATCTTTGCTTCAAATTATTTGTCCGAAATTACAAGAAAGAACATTTTAATTAACTGGTTAAACCGCCTACAGCACTGCAAATGTTTTAAAATTCCCCCTTTTTTAAATAATAAATTGATATTCATAAATGAAGTCCTCGGGCTGCCAACTTTGTTATTGTATACAGTTTCATATTTTATTTTAAACATATTATTTAGTCAAAAAGATTTTGTGTTTTTTTATTTTTACTTTGGCAATCTTTAAAATTAAAAGGAAAAAGATGAAACCTATTTTTAAATCTAGGAGCAAATCTACCAAAGGTAATTTTCTGAACTCTCCGTGCAATCGAACACTTTTAACTTGAAAATGACGCTTGTACCGCTAAACGGTGTAATCAGCCAAACATTCTACGTGAAATTTTTGGAACCATTTGCAAGTTAAGTTGCATTTTCCTTTCACGATTTCTGCCTGCTACCGAACACCAGCAGTGTATAATTATCAAGGAAGACTAGATCCAGACAATGAAAGACACAAGAAACTAGTGAACCCGAACAAAGTATTGATGAGACTCGCATCATGGACAATGATGTTTACACCATTCTTACAATGACCATTGAAAAGGCAAAGCCATGGGTTTGATAATAGTCATTGCCAAGCGGATCTCATCTAGAGGGGTACTGAGAGGGCGGGTGTGGGGGGGGGGGGGGGGGGAGTAAGCCGCGACGGGTGAGGAGAGACAGCTATAGAAGGGACAACATTCATAATGCTGTTCAGTGGTGGTTAAAGTAAATGGTCGAGTAATAGGGGCATGCAAGACACCCCCCCCCCAACAAAACAAAACAAAACGAAATCGAATGGCGAAAATCTAAAAAGAAAAAAACATACACAAAAGACAAAATTAAAAATGAGAAAAATACAAAGAAAAGAGAGAAAAGGAGACTTATAAGTCAGAATTATGAAGATGATTACGACCCTCCCTATACACAAACATGTACACCCTGCCACTCGAAGGCCTGGTTTTCTCGCATTAGTAAGTCCAATGCTGCCCCACCCCCTTAACACCAGTGCCCTTCAATGCCTAAAATTTTGGCTACGCCACTTGTTCCACCCCAACCATGTTCCAACAGAGGTTTCATGAACAACACTTCTTTGGAAAAGCAGAGGAAACAAGTGAATGACCTCCTTCATGAGAGGGCGGTCGATAAAGGCAATTGATTGTCCAAATTTTCCTTGAACATTATTGTTGATAGTGGAAATATTCATGAACTTTGGCTTTGGAAACCTTTTCATCTTCCAGATGGTTCCGCTGGGTCCATAGAAGTAATTCATAATTGTAAAAGTCCTCTCGAGTGTGCTCTGTACAGCTTTGTTGAAGAGGCGATCGAGCTAATATTCAATTTTTTCGAAGCTCATGACATGATGATACTTTCAATATTTTTTGTAATAAGTTTTTCCTTTCAAACATTGTATTTCTTATTATTGTCGTGTGATAACTCAGTAATTGTGAACAAGAGGTTAGATTTATGAAGTAACCACAGCTGTAGTTGTATTTAGTGGTCCAAATATGCTGCAGGAGGGGCCGGAGGGGGGGGGGCTGGCGATTTGGCAATAATATAGGCCTATAAAATATGTCAAACTGGGTTTTGCCCGGGGGATGTCCCTTATCGTTTTATAATAATGATCCTATATTCCCGTTTATTTACCGATTATTCAAGTTCGCCACTTGGTTAAAAATTATGTTAACTATTGTAGATCAATGTCTTGCCAAAGAACATTAAATGTTCTTTGGCAAGACATTGATCTACATTTGTCACACTCAACCCAGGTGATGTAAATGGGTACCTGGCAGGATTTAACTCCTTGAAATGCTAGAGCGCCGTAATGGTAGCCGTGCTAAAGCGGCCATGGTAATAATCGGGAGCGCCCTTTTTCAGAAATGAGATAAAAAATTTAATTAAAAACGAAAAAAATAATCGGGAGCGCCAGGAGTGTCAAATCTGACAGACATGAGCGCTATACAAGAACCCACTATTATTATTATTATTATTATTTAGTGAACAACTGTATGTTGTTGTTTTATGCAAATATGTAAATCCTACATTACCATGCATGTTTAGCAAATTGTTATTCAAAATATAATTGCTTGGTCGACCATTTCTGTAGGCAAATGCTCAATAAAATGCTATATTCTTTTAATAAGTAAAGTAGCATCGAAACACCACAGAAATTCATATAGGTTTGCCAGCTATTATCACCATTTCCTTAAGTCACAATAAGAAAAGAATAGGAAGTTCCCGGGCGGTAACAAAAATCCATATTTTGACACCTTTCTCACTACATTATAACGATCTCTTGATTTGTCTTCCAATCAACATATACCACTCAAGACTATTACATTGTATAACAGCGCTCTACTTTCGCTTGATTAAATGGGTTAAACACCTAGAGTGCTCAAAAATATTGATTTCCATCTTGAGGCAAATTTGGAGTACCTAATTACTTCACACCCATCGTGTATTCATTGTAATGCGCACACGAACATTGTATGTCATAAAATTGTCTTATACCGAAACCCCAGTCAGACAGTTGCGACCGATAGCAGACCGATAACAGACCGAACATAAACAAATAAATATTATATTACATTTATTTAAGGAAATGGGAAGCCTTGGAAAGTTTAGAATAAATGTTTTCTGTTTTTAATTTTTCTCAATATACAATTTCTAGACCCTCCTCTCTTTTTACCATTGCTTCTTCTTTTTCTGTTCTTTTTCTTCTCTTCTTCTTTTCTATTTCTTTTTCTTTTGTGTGGTTGTTCGTTCTATGTTGGTGTGTGCTTTGTATACTGTTGTACTTGTTATGTGTTTAAATGTTGTGTGGGCGGGGGTAGTAGGTGCTCTCTAGCTCTTTCTCTTTTTATTTGTCTCATTTATTTGTCTCTTTTTGTCTCTTTTTTTTTTTTTATCATAACCCTTTTTTTTCTCTCTGAAGGAAATTTAAGAGGAAAAACAAAATATTGTGGAAATAGAACAAACTTTATTTGCTTTAAAATGTGTAAATATAATTTTGGTAATATGTGAAATTTTTTTCATCTGTAAATGTGTAACTTTATTTGTAACCTTGTATGGAAATGTAAAAGTTCACTTGCAAATTTATTTAGACCTATGTGAAGATTATTTTGTTATTGTGTATAAAATGTTATAAATTGTGTACAATTTTCTTTATGAGAGAAATGAATAAAAACCTATGAAGAAAAAAAACACCTAGTAGCCAAGAAACGTTCGGTATGATTGATACGTCAGTCACACCAACGAGACGTCCCCAGATCGAACAAAAACTTACGTTACCCGATCGGTGCTGAATCGGTTTGGAGTGAAATCTCGGTCACACCAACTAAAAAGACTGACTTTACACAGCATACACGAATTTATATTACTTTTTTGTTTTCATAGGTTTTTATTCATTTTCTCTCTTAAAGAAAAATTGTACATAATTTATAACATTGTATACAAACTAACAAAATAAGTTTAACATAGGTCTTAATAAATGTGCAAATGAACTTTTACAGTTACATACAAGGTTCCAACTATAGTTACACATTTACAGATGAAAAATATTCACATAAACAAAATTATATTTTCACCCCCAATTTTTTTTTTTTAAATCACAAATAAAGTTTGTACTATTTTCTCTACCAGTTTGATTATAAATCTCAAATTATTTCTTTTCCACAATATTCTGTTTTCCTCTTAAATTTACTTTAGAGACAAAAAAAATTATATATTATAAAAAGAGAAAGAGCTAGAAAACGACATAATATTACGACAAAATGACCCAAGAATCGGTCGGTTATGAATATTCCATTCTCGTAATGTAATCAGATTTAATGTACAAATAAATGTGCATTGCCTCGTTACAAATTACTTCATTCGTTCTGATTGTCATGTATAAGTATTCGTAACGAGCGATAAATAATTTGTAACAAGGCAAAGATTTGTGCAAAGTATGTGATAACATTACGAAAATGGTATATTGGTTTGGTCGTGTGACTGAGGTATTCATGTTGTGGTCTGCACCGCAAAAGGTCACTGGGGTCAAGCGTGTGGGACCGCGGGAAGGTAACACGGCGTTGCCATGACGACGGGACGCTATACGGCTTTCATGTACATTGTATTAGGATTCATGTGCACGGTGGAATCATGTAGATCGATTTTTTATAAACAAAGAAAAGGGATTCGGTGCTGGGGCAGGGTGTCGGCTTTCACTTTTGTTCCTGAGTATAATGACGAGTGGAAGTTCACCGGTGGGGTCTTTTGCGTGGGAATAATTTATGATCAGAGTTCGTCGTCATGTCATCGCATCTCTTAGGATCTAAAGCGCTTCAAAAAGGTTAGAGTTTGGCATTTTTTAATGATTTATGTCAAAGGTCACATTTGATTTTAAATTCTATGCGAATCAGGGTCATAATAGTCATATATTCTTAATCTATTACATCGTTTGTATTCAGAGATCGTCATCACCATCATCACAATCATATATCTTTTGGATCTATAGAGATTCAGAGCTGGGATTTAAAAAGGATCGAATTTGTTTTAAATTCTGTGCGAATCAGGGTCATGTTCTTAATCTATTACATCGTTTGATTAATTTGTATTCACTGATCGTCATCACCATCATCATCATCATTATCTTTCGGATCTAAAGGGAGTCAGAGCCGAGGTTCGAGGTGGGATTTTAAAAAAGGATCGCATTTGTTATAAAATATTGTGTATAACAATCTGACATAATATAATTCTTTATATTCCTCTGTTCATTAGAATACCATTGGATTAATTCGAGTTTCGAGACCGTTATTTGTCATGACCATTATTGGGATCAAAAGTGATTGAAAGAGATAACATTCTAATTTCGCATGGGTCATAATAATGTTTATCTTCCTTCTTCCTTTATTTTATACTTTTCTTCGATTGTTCGGATTCAAAGTGATCCGAAGTCGACGTACGAGTTGGGAGCTTCAAAGCCGATGTGCGAAATACGATTTAGTAAATTAATCGGAAGAATCTTAACTGCGCTTTCCTTAAAACTATTCTAGGGATCATAGTATTCATACTCTCTATACTATACCTGTGGAAAATCTATCGTTGGATTAATTTGTGTTCCGAGATCGTCATCAAATTTTCACTTGGATCTTATTAAAGTAGGGCCTACTTCAAAGAGGTAGAAGTTGGGATAATATTCTTCATACCGGTAGCAAGTAGGATACTACTTTTGTTTAAAGTTCGTCATAATTATAACAATGTCATGAGTCGTGATGATTATGTCTTTTCTATGGCCATTTAGTCGAAATTGTATTTATTTTTTTTGTATTTATTTATTTTTTTTACTCATCGTTTAAGTAGAAGCTTTTTAACTTTTTGAGAGAATATTTCTAGGTCCATAAAGATATCACGCGTTTTTCGTCTTGTTTAATAATAAGATGCAGGTTGTGGAAACAATCTGACGTTCTTAGAATGATACGAGTCTTCGATTTTGTAGACCTCACGCTGTTACATATTGTATATAGTTGTCTTGTCCAAAGTATACTACATGAAGGTATAGCTGATATTACATAGTTCTGAGGTTCTCCTAATATTTCATTTTGCCATCGTCTCAAGCTATTGGCCAGTTAAGGGTACAGTCAAACCTGCATCAGCGACCATCTCTCTAGAAATACCACCTGTCTGCAATGGCAAATTGACGTATTATGTGTGTGTTGTATAACCTGTCTAGGAAGGCCATCTAGTACAGTGGGAACTTTTTCTTTCCCCCTTGGGTGGCCTCAATAGACAGGTTTGACTGTATTTTGTCCTATGCCTCATCTTAACTATTTTAGTGTCACCCGATGTTAGCTTAGGGCCAGGGTTAAGGTTATGGAATAAACATGGATTTTATTTGTTCGTTCATTCGTTCGTTCTTTCTTTCTGGACCTATATGAGTAACTAGAACCACCCTTGTAACGGTCTTTATAGAGCAATCCAGTCGTATTCTGTTTTGATAACTATTTGTTTAATATGTTAATGTTATATATTTTACTCAAACCAAACTCAAACCAAACCTGTTTATTGTCTATCACATTTCATAGGTTACAAACTTAATATATATATCCCCTAAATACACACAGTGTGCTTTATAGAAGGCTGTTTTCTACACAATATACAATGGAGACGTCACGGTAAAAGTAGTACTAAAATAGAATATCGGATCAAAAGTGGACATTCTTCAAAAGATAAGGCGAAACTGGGAAATCTCTTACTCCACTTTCTTTTTTTCCCTCAAGAATAATCTCCCCGTTCCCCCCTCTCTCTCATCCCTCTCTCAGTAGTTCCATTATATCTCTTGAAAAATAATCGTAAACCTAAGTTGCAGATTAGCAGACTGAATGAAAATAAATCCGATCCCACATCGAATTCATTAAGTTGTTTCATTAAATCATTTGTGCAATAAAAACATGATTAAATATGTATAAACTCTTTCCAATCTCTCTCATTATACAGACACAAATCTATAAGAAATCCGTTTAACTTTCGAATCAGTTGCAGGCATACAATTACACAGGCTGGCTACTTTAGGGCTGAAAGGGATATTTGAGTTTTGGTAGAAAGTACAGTCTGTTGTAATCAAACTGAAGTTTAGTAAACAAACTCTTCACCATTACATTAAAAACTCATAGTTATAACTGCACTATGCTCGAAAGGTATAAACAAATTACAAATGACTAGTAATAAGCCTGTTAACAATTAAAAAGAGCCGGCAAACCACATAAGGGCATTCTGTAAAAAGACATTGGTTTCAACCATTTCAAAAAACGAAATTGGGAATGTATGTTTTGTTAAAATAATGATTAAATAGAGAGATCATCGACAACTATTTAAAAACATCTGTTTGAAAAGTGTAAGCATTTTTTCTCTGTCTCTCAACGGCTGGTTCAAAATTATCATATATAAACAAAATTGTGGGACCCCACAAAATATAGGATTTCCCGGCGAAATCCGCCAGATTGTAATTCCAATCCATTTACTTTGCATGTAAGTTAGATCAGATCAGCTTTGCCATGCCAATTATCATTCAACTTTCCCGTTTTTGTATTCTCAATTTGGATTTTCTCATTTTGTTTCAACTCCAGGTGTTTTTACGGAGCTTATGCTAGCTTGACATATCTGCGAGGAAAGTGTAAGAGTCATCAGCAATAGCAGCATCGTGATACGCAACGGGAAACCATTCTTTCATCGCCATCATCACCACCATCTTATCGCTATATTCCTTCCAACAGTGCAAGACATCATTACTGGAATGAATTCCTTTTGGGGATCGCGTTGACTATACTACTTTTGAAGAAAGCTATAATAGGCCTTCTTTTGTTTAGGCCCTGGTGAAATACTGACATCGATCATGGCTACAGAAGACAAGCAGATTCAGTACAGTCCTCAGGAAACACCGCGATCAGCCGCTGGGTCAAACGGTGATGACGAAACAGGGGAAGAGGTCAAACCAGAGGAACAAGAAGTTCCGCAAGAACGGTTGACCCAAGCCGAAGAAAATACGACCACTGAGCCGAACGAGTTTGAACTTCCATCTGTAACAGGCAACGATGTTGAGACTCACAGAATTGCCGATGGGTCCAAAGTCGATGGCCCCAGCGAGGCCAAGGAAAAGATCACACTCGTTCTTCCTTCAGTCGCTGGGTTGGTCCTGTACCCAGAAAAGGCCCAAGTTGGGAACGATGGACTCACCGAGAGCGTCATTCTTGATGATGACAATGAGGAAGAACTTCACCTACCGCAAATTGAAGTCAGTCAGTCGGGGAAACCTTTGGGGGAGGCGGGCCTTCCCACTTGGAATGGCGACGCGGAATCGCCCACCATGCAGCTGTCCCAGAAGCCGCGCAGGGAAATTACCGCCGAGAACGCGCATCCGAAGTGTTTCGGGAACGTCGGCGCGGCGGGGTTATCGCGTGTTTTCACGTCCGGCAGTTTCTGCCCGGAACTTTCAATTCGCGCCATGGCTCCCAAGGTTCCATCAAACGACCTGCCCGTGGAATACAAGCCCTCACTGCCGAACTTTAGAGAGAGAAGCAAACATGTTGAGAGGAGCAGGACAATTCCAGATATGCCGCGAAGGCAGAAAGATACCTTCAAGATGCCTGAAATACGGTCATCAAAAGTGTCCCTGTTTGCGCGGGACGGCGAACGAGCAAATAAGAATCTTCAATTTGGTCCTGCTTCCACGTGGAACCTGGACCGGTCTAGGACTGATATGAACGGGAGCAAATCCAGACTCCGCGAAAAACTACAGGAAGAGCAGAAACGTCCAGAAAGCGAAAGCGACGAGTTAACGCCATCGGAATCGGGTGAAATGGGACAGAAGATTCATCAATGGTTTAAGAAAGACCGCAAGAAAGATCAGAAGAACAATGGCAACGCTATAAACTCAAAACGCTCAAAGAACATGTGGGACACTGGAATACAAAATCGCGTACATCGAGGACTCGCCTCTTCCATGATCAAACCGAACGAAAGTATAGGGAACTATTTGAATGACGTCACGTCAAGCCGGTTCCCTGAAGTCGAGACCCGGCAAATCGTAGCAACGAAATCATGAAATGGCACAAAGTTAAGCATTACCCAATGCGTTGGGATATTAAGCATGTTGCAAGGCGTCTTGTGGATTACGTAGCTGCCTGGTGCGGCCTTAGGTCCGTGCTCTAATTAACGTGCCACCAAAAGTAAATGTTGACAATTGTCATTGTTCGTAACATAATCTGAAGAAGAAAACAAATCTTTGGATAGCTCAATTCGAGCATTTTTTTAAAACGGTTTCATTACAATATACGCAATCATTCGTCATTAATGTTTCTTACAGTGGAATATAATTTGCTAGAAGTTTTTTTAAACATGGATTTAAAGTAGTCACCCGAAGAAAATTCACTGATAATTATATGGACATACAAGGATGGAAAGATTTTCTCTTGAAAAACACGAATAATTTGCTGGAATATTATATAGATATCATGGAATTGCGTAATATGCAATTTTGTGGCTAGCAGTGTCTCGCATGTGACGTCACGAATCTTGACGATCTACGGATCTGAGGACCGCTGAAAATCTTTATCTCAAAATTAACATTTTTGAGAAATGGTTACAGCGGGCTCCAAACATATTTTGAAGAGGGAAGTTGTTATATTTGATCAGTAAGGCTTCCCCTTCGCAATGATATGAATTTTGCATCAATTCAAAACCCTTTTGATTCTTCAGGTGACTACTTTAAGCACTTAAATAATACAACGCACATACTATTTTGTCACTCGCTCTTTTCTTGCCACGGGAATGTTGTATTTGGATGATTGTCTTGGAACTATGGAAATGTTATTAATGCTGTGGAACTTTCCCGAATGATCTTGTGATCTCAAATTTCAATTACTACTCGTGGTCAAGGCCAAGGTATTTTATATTCATTTATTCATATATAATTATTATTGTCATTATCATTATTATTAATATTATTATTTTTTGTTTTTTGTTGGGGGGGGGGGGTGTCATGAATGAATACAACTTCTAGCAAACAACACCGGGAAACAACATTGCAAGTAGCATTTTCCTTGATGTTAATTAAGTCTGGTCCGCGCTCTAGTTTAATATAGTGTGGCCCATTAAAAACGGACTAGCATATTTCCAATAATGCGGGGCAAAAATCACTGGTACCAGCAGATAGAGAACCTTTTTCGAAGTAAAATGGTACCAACATTGCTAAAGTTGGTTGAGTATCTTTTAAAATCATTATTATTATTATCATTTATTCACTTTTAATTCTAGACCCATTTTTTCGCGAAACAATGTCGGTGCCATTTACCGGCAGTACCCCTTGCAGAATGATAACGTCAAAATATAATATCAATATGGAGTTTATGAGCTTTAAGCAAGCTGTAATAAACGTCATATTGAATGTAAACAAATTTCCACGCACATTTTCCGCTTTTTTGTCCAGGCGCTTTTAATGACTTGTTAAACGCAGACATGAAATCATATGAATCGTTTTAAATGCCGTTTCATTGATTGCGTTACAAAATGCTCCCAAGACAAAAGTCCCTCTATCAAATTTGTGAACCTTGGTATCATTTTTCATGCAAAAGGATTCTCTTTATATTTGTATTCGACCCCACATCTCTGGAGGCACGCTAGTCCGTTTTTCTTGGGTCACCCTGTATGGCTGTTAACTTGATATGATCATTGGGTATACTTAAATTTTAGTTTTTTTTGTAACATAATGGGGCAAAGGGGGCAAATTACCTTGGACTTTTCCGTAATATATACGTTGTAAAGAAATGATGGTATATGATTATACATGTACATATAAAATCTGTTATGGTTTATATTGAGAAGATAACATCGCAATAGAGTCGATTATGTATAACTATTTGATGTAAATGGGGGAAAGTTTTGAAATACTAAATCTCACTTGATTATACTGTGTCCGTTATCTCAATATATTATTCTAAAGAATTTAAAGTTAATTCTCTACTACACATATATCCAGTTTCAGAGGTGTTAGGCATTGTCAAAATCATGAAAAAATAATGTCTGTAATCATAATGGTCTAATAATTATGTCTGCATTGGTCTAAGATATATCACTTTGCTAAAGTGTAATAAACTGTGACAATGCATTGATCCCTGACTCCCGAATTTGTTCTCTCTCACATTTTTTCTCATGACCCCCCCCCCCCCCCATTGTTCTTTCGCCCCTATATCTCCCTCTCCCTCTCTCACACACACACACACCCTCTCTCCCTATTTCTTTCTCAAATTGTCTTTCTTTCCCTCCATCTCACACTCTCCCACTCCTACCTTTCTCTCTCCCTCCCTCCCTCTTCCCTCCTCTCTCGCTAGCTGTCATTGTAGTTGTAATTTACATTCAGTATATAAAAAGATAAATTGTCAGTTCATAATGCTGTACGTTTCTACCGTTTTTTCTTCTTCAGGTTACACAAGGGCTTTAAGATGTCAAAATTACCAAAGTGACATTGCTGTATAACTGCACACTTTTGTTTCATTCAGCTTCATCTTGCCTTTAACAATTGTAATCTTGCTTAATGAGGTACTATTCTAATACTCTAATTGAATTGAAGTGGATTTGCGGAGATGACGTCTTTGCTCCAAACTAATTATTTTTGCCAGTATATTTTTTCTTTCTATCAGGACCTGAATTGAAAGTGCTAATAAAAGTTCTTGTGATGATAAATAAATTCTGGTGTTTGTCTTTGAATAGTAATGCATGTTTTGTGAAAGAAAATAAATATGTCATGATTGAAAGTGATCAGAAGTATGATTAAATTAATAAATACAATTATTTTGAATGATATATTTTGGCACCAAGGCCACTTCAGAGAGGGAGATATATAGATAGATAGAGAGAGAAAGAGAGAGAGAGAGAGTGAGGGAGGGAGAGAGAGAGGGAGAGAGAGAGAGAGGGGGGGGGGGAGAGAAAGAAAGATACGTGTATATATATAGAGAGAGAGAATGAAAGATATATATATATAGAGAGAGAGAGAGAGAGAGAGAGAGAAAGAAAGATAAATATATATAGAGAGAGAGAGAGAAAGAAAGATACATACATTTAAAAAATATATATAGAGTGAAGATATATATTGTATACAGAGAGAGTGTGTGTGTGTGTGTGAGAGAGAGAGAGAGAGAGAGAGAGAGAGAGAGAGAGAGAGAGAGAGAGAGAGAAGAGAGAGGGGATAAGTAAAGGACTGGGGAAAGAAAAAGAAGATACAGAGGGAAAGAGAGATGAAGAAAGAAAGTCAGGAGCAGGTTCACACAGGAGGGAAAGGGGGGGGGGAGAGGGGGAGAGGGGGAGAGGAAGAGATATAAAGAGAAAGAGAGAGAGAGAGAGGGTGGGGGAGTTCAAGACACCCTCATTCTGAATTTAAATTCACATCTCTTGTTCGTAATAAAAACACATGTGATGGACACATTATCTTATCATTGTGCTAACTGCTGATAAAAACCCTGATAAACCAGTTCACTAATGCATTTAAATTGTACCCATACTCCATTGACAGAGAAGGCGTTTCTTGACCACAAACCAAGGTTTTCCGACATAGCAGCAAGCAATTTACATGTATGCCATGTGTATTTCACCCAATGAATTATGCCGAACAGAACACATGAACAACATTTGTTGTCAAACGTGGTTGTGGGATATAATTGTATTTATATCCTACATCAAAAATTTGTTGGCTTTTAATTGGTTGACAGCTCGTCACATGAAAAGAAATATTTCAACTATTTTTAGAAAGTACTATATGAGAGTACTATTTGGGAGTTGCCTTTTTTTTCTTTTTTTTCTTTGTTCAATCTTATTTAAATAATTTTGTTTTCATTTGTAATTTTTTCTTTTTTTTAAACTGTAATTTTTAAAATTTAAAATGTTCTAAACTTCAATTTAAAAAAAAATCCAAAAAAAAAAAAAAAAAGAATTTGTATAAACATACATTTTTGATCCAGGATATAAAACAAATATACCATGCCTTCTTTTGAGGTACTGGTTAAAACTATGGGCCTCGGTGACTCCAAAAGAACCATTTGCTTTGGTGCGCATAGTTTAACCAGAACCTCTCAAGACAGTGTATATTTGTATAATAACTATAATGATCTAAATGGTCTGTTATATTCACTCATCCATCATCAAGGCAAAACACATGAATTATGACTAAATTGATTTCACAACAACAGGGGCGTGTTTCACAAAGATTAAGATCGACTTTAAGTTGGACTTGACTATGGCAGGCCGTTCATGCCACTGTTTCCTCTCACCATTTATGGCATTATTTTCTCAAGGAACGTACAATCCTGGTCACAAATCTACAGTTTCGATAATTCATTATTGAAGGATAAGATATTATCTAAAGATTATAATGGCGAGAGTAAACAGTGGCATGAATGTCCTACCATTGTTAAGTCCAACTTAAAGACGATCTTAGTCTTTGTGAAACACTCCCCAGAACAGAAGGATCCTGCTGCACATATAATGGGCTATATCTTGAAATAAGTCTCTATATTTTCCTCATTCACAGCAACACAAACATGAAGACATACCATAAATTTACAATATAAGGTAATAGAGCATTGAATTTCCATAGACAGATTATCAATTTGACAACAATATCTTTCAAGGTGCAATATTCAAAGTTAGTTAATGAATATATTAATAGAATAAATGTTAGGGAAATATTCAAGAATAATCTATTCCAGACAAAATAGAGAATATAGGAAAATATTGAACAATGTAATAAACTTAAAGATTTGAAAGCTGCATAGCTCATCAAAAGTACCTAGCTAATGTACGAGAGGTACAAGAAATTATTTGCTGCAATGACAATTTTTCAAACAGTGAATCCTTTAATAAACAGTATACAAATAGTGAATGGCCATGAGTGCAATTGTACAAGATTTTGCACGAGGTGAAAGATAAGAGACGATCTATTCAACGAGGCGCAGCCGAGTTGAATGGAGCATCTCATCTTTCACCGAATGCAAAATATTGTTCCATTGCACGAATAAAGACCATTCACTATTTGTTTTATACAACACCTCGGATGTTCACGAGATTTGAACAATTTTTGTATAAAGAACAGTTTTTCTAAGCCTAAATCTCAGCGATTTAAAAAAAATTGTATTGATGAAATTGCCGATAGTGAGCGCGCACTATTATTAAGCAGGCAGCAAACCATGCACGCACCATGGGCGTACCATGCTTTATGTTTATTGTTATGGGAGTGCAATTTCGTTTGATCCTTTCGCACCATTGCACTCTGACGTCACTTAGCTCACAATATACTTTGTACATCGTTAGTGACGTCAGAGTGCAATGGTGCGAAAGAATCAAACGGAATTGCACGGCTGGAGAATGATGCCGTTCAATGGTACTTTTAGCGCATGTCATGTGATCAAGAATTGACCAATGAGGTTGCAAGAATCTTAGTAGGCGTTGTATAATAATATCTAGTCATAAACAATGTAGGTAATTATGTCAAGCAGCATCACAAATAAGAGTAATGAAATAACACCATGTGTTAATTAATATCCATCAAACAACATGACATCATTCATTTGTATTTGTAAATTAAAGCTCATAAACCCAGATGATCAACCATTAATTTACTCTCCAGTTGCAACATCCACCAGGGGTGCGTTTCACAAAGCCTTTTTTTTAATGACAAATAACAAAAATCAGTGACAAATCTGCTGATATCCAATCAGAAGCAAGGATTTCAGTAGCTTATAACACAACTTGTCATTTGTCACTGATGACAAGTTTTGTGAAACACCCCCCAGGGCCCTCGTCTTATAAAGAGTTGCGATTGGTCAAAATCAATCTCAAGCCCTCAAATCAAGCGTAAGTTTGCAGGCTCCTATCTCTTATGTACATAGTTGTGATTGACATCAATCGCAAAAATAGGTTGCTATTAATTGCAACTTTTTACAAGACAGGGCCCCATGATTTGGGGTGTAGAGATAAAAGGTCTGGCTACTAAGCAGAGTGGACCTCCTTTAAGTAAAGAACATTTTCTCTTGACGTAGGGTATAGCAATGTAAAGTTTGGCTGGTAATTAGAGCAATTCTCTTTTAAAGCCTGTCTGCACTAGTTTGGACAGGAGGGATTAGACCACCCTGCATGGTCACTGACGGTTGGTTATCTCGTCAAATCAGCTCTCACTTATAACATTATAAAAGAGGATCATGGGGGACCAATGGTCACAGATTAGGCATTGTTTGCTATATAGAGGGCGCAAGTAGCTACAAGTAGTTACTTGTAGAGATAATCCCGATGGCAGCTATCATACAGCTAAACTAGTACAGTGGGGCTTTAAATAAGAACATTTCTTCTTGACATTGGGTATAGCAATGTTAAGTTTGGCTGGTAATTAGAGCAATTCTCTTTTAAATAAAGGCTGTTTTGTTTGGATTGCAAGGGTGATGAGGGTGTGGTCAAGATGGTATCACTGGAATGTGTAACTGGGGTTGGGCGTCGCCCCGCACCACTGACCTACAAACTTCAGGACATCCTGACACTCGGTGCTGTGTGACATCTGGGGAAAGAAAACAAAAACACAAGGATAAATTTCTTCATATTTCCTTTGTTATTTTCAATGCGATCAACAACTTTATTTATGAGACAATGAGAGGGTGACTTTAAAGGAATTGTTTAACAATAGTTCCAGTTTTACACATCTGAGATGCATGGCCCTACATGTTATCAGTTTCTGTGATATGGTGTAATATTGAAGCCCTAAACAAATTGCGCTTCAAAATGATCATGAAGTGCTTCAAAAAAGTAAAACTCTTTGAGTGACCGGTTCATGCTCAAGCATTATCAGGTACCCATTTACACCTGGGTGGAGAGTGGCAAATAATAGATATTTTCTGTAAACACACAATCGCACTCACACACAATCGCTCGAAGCATAAAACAAAATCACTAACCTTTGTAGCCATAAGAAACTTGTTCCAGTCATCTTTGTTAGCCGCCTTGTCGGGGCGCTTGAAATCCAGCTTGTTACGCAGGACAGGGTAGCCTGAAAGGTGAAATAGAAAAGGAAAAAATAGATGAGATCTAAGTATTCTCTGGAATGACTTTGAGAGGATGAAGTGACACATAGTTCCATTTATTTATTTATTTATTCATTCCATATTTTACATCGAAAAAAAACCTGACCTTCATGTATCATACCAATCCTATATAACGTGAGTCTCTACTGATACCTAAATTGGCAAAGCAGAAATTGTATAGATGCTGCTTGTAAGTATCG
Source organism: Strongylocentrotus droebachiensis (assembly GCA_035222895.1). NCBI lineage: Eukaryota > Metazoa > Echinodermata > Echinoidea > Camarodonta > Strongylocentrotidae > Strongylocentrotus > Strongylocentrotus droebachiensis. The sequence goes on from JAVYIG010003708.1 coordinate 145,583, forward strand.
GCTTGCATGATGATGTAGAAAGATTACCGAGAGTCCTTTTCAGGACTCCTCAATCCTCCCTCTCTCTCACATGGTGCACCCGCAAGCCTACTGTAGAAATTTTATATTCTTATCTTACCTATAATGATGACATGAAAGTGATCTAATCCTTGAATTGGCAATGCATGTACATTCTTTAATTTTGTTGTCTACCTGTGATGATGTAAGTTAAATCTATTTAAACTGAGATTTAAAGAGATTTAAAGCAGGACCGCACTACTTGTAGCTACTTGCACCCTCTATATAGCAAAAAATGCTTAAGCAGTACCCGTTGGTCCCCCATGGTCCCCTTTTTCTTTCAGTGACCACGCCGGGAGGTCTAATCCCTCCTGGCCAAACTACATGTAGTACAGATAAGCTTTAAGAGAATTTAGAAGTAAGGACACCTGGGGGTGTTTCACAAAACTTGTCATCAGTGACAAGTGACAGTTTTTGTTATAGGCTACTGAAATCCTTACTTCTGATTGGTTATCAGCAGGTTCGTCACTGATTTGTGTCATTTGTCATTGAAAAAGGCTTTGTGAAACAACGCGGCGTTGTGGCGTGCCCCTGTAATCCAGTATATAATGGAAGTTACAGACTCATTCAGCTGAGGACGCAGATTCAAAACTGAGTCACGTCTTTCGGATGGTGACGTTAAAAGTCGGTCTCCAGACGTAAATAATCATATCTGATTGATACAGGTCTGTGAAACCCCAATACACACACACACAAACCCCCGTTTTCTTACCTGTAATGACACAGGGTATTGATTTCATGCCTGAGTTGGCAGCGACCAGGGAGGCCACGTAGGTGTCTCTCTCGTCCTTGTCCAGGACCTGTTCTACCTGCTGGTCCATGGAGATGGACAGGACCCACTCTTTCACCTCCTCACGACGATCGTCCTAGAACAAAATAAATAAAAACAGCATATATTGCAGAGCTGTCAACCTCGGACGACCCAAAAAAGGAACCATGATGGCAAAAAAAAGGGAATTTTAAGCTAAAAAAAGGAATTCATTAAAACAAAACTTACAACCACGAACGACAAACTTCCAATGCAGAAATGTCCATTCCATAATGCTGTTTTTTTACAAGTAGGTATTTTGTTGTTGTTTTTTTCGTATTATCGGCGTTTCATTCTTTTTGAGAATATTTTTCTCTTCAAGTAGATTTTTTTTTTTTTTTAATTATGAAAAATTATTTAAAAAAACGTATTTTATGAAGAAAAAACGTGATACCATTATTTGGAGGAAAAAAAGGAGTAATTCCGGGACACACAGAATGGTTGGCAGCTCTGTATATTGCATACCTGCCAACACTTGAAAATAAGAATTAGGAATTTTTAGCACGATATGCCTTAGAAAATAAGAAATCTGTACCGTTATTATATACAGCAGCAGTGTAACTGGCAATAAACAGTCATTCAACACACGCAATACTCTCAAATCGCAGCACATGATAAGTATAAGTATAACTTCACCGACATCCCATTGAATCATGTGTTAAATTAAGTACACACGTTTTAATGGGTCTCATTGGTGTTACTGAGGTATTACTAATTACCTGGTTCATGTAAAATTCACACTATTGAGGTGTTCGTAAAGTTCGCATGACTTTACGAATGACTTATATATGAAAAGCCAAATGGGATGCTCAATCATTTTTAACTGCATCAACTTAAGTGGAACTGTCGGAAGTAGATTAACATTCTTATTATAACAATAATTTGTAATGTAAAGTATATTTTTTGCTATGATTTAATTGAGGTTATTGGAAATATAGTCACACTTTGTTAAAACATCAGGAAAAACTCTGGGCATCCTATCTGGCACATCATATTCAAGTCGTTCGTAAAGTCATGCGTAACTTTACGAACAGCTTTATGAAAGACCCCCCAGGTAGTTTTTTTTTCAGCCTGGTCAACTCACCGCGATGTGTTGTTTCTCCGGGAGAGGTACTTCAAATGGAATGTCAGTATCCTGGAAATCAGTGTTATCCAGGATATCCAGACTGCCTTCTTCAATGGCCTGAAAATACAACAAACAAATTGGATGAAATCTGAATGCAGACTAACCTTAAAGTAGTCACCCGAAGAAAATTCATGACAACTGATAATTATGGACAAATTATATATGGATGGAATGATTTTCCCTTGAAAAACACAAATAATTTGCTGAAAAATCATTTAGAAATCATGGACAGGCATAAAATGCAATTTTGTGGCTGTGTCTCGCGCGGGGCGTCACAAATCTTGACGCTCTACGGAGGAACGCGGGAGGCAGAAAATCTGGATCTCAAAATTGAGATGGTTACTGCGGGCCCCAAATATATTTTGAAGAGGGAAGTTGTTGTATTTGATCAGTAAGGCTTCTCCCTTTGCAATGATATGAATTTTGCATCAATTCAAACACTTTTGATTCTTCAGGTGACTACTTTAAAGTCATAGTGAAGTACAGTCAAACTAACATATACAATCAAATCTGTCTCTGCAGTGGCCACCTGTCTATAAAGGCAACCTGTCTACAGTGGCCCTTTGGTCGTCTTAATAAACAGGTTTGACTGTATTCGAAGACAGCTTTCTTGAGATAAATAGCGATCCCTATAGACAGGTGGTCCACCTACATAGCTGATTGCTAACTAAGGTTTCACTGTCATAAGAATTTTTTCTAGGACACCTCCAAAAGATATTTATGTGTGACATTTTTAAAAAACGTCCGTGGATAGCACCCATCAGCATGAAAAAAGATGCATACTGGCTCTCTGACATTTGTAAGGCAGAGTTTTATTTTTTAATTTTTGAAATAGCAGCTTCTGGCTATTGTAAAACTGACCACTAAAATCAGTTAACTTTTTTGGGGGGTAATTAACTTAACCATAAAGCTAAAATCTTGTCAAGTGATTTATCGTGGAGAATATTTTTTTTTTTTATCTTAAAGGGATCCGGTAACTTTGTCTCAGATTCTGAAATAAAATTCTGGATTTAGCTCATGATGCAATGATAACTATAAACCTTTAGGTCAGTCAGGAACCCCATGACTTTTACAAGCCGATCGCCTGTCTGATTATCAAGATATTTATGATTGGAATTACAAATTTTGAAAACCGTTCGCCTGACGGTTTTCATAACACTACAGTCTATTGGGGAAAACGAGTATGGTAAAACCGGTCACTCAAAGATTTTTACTTTTTGGAGGCATTTCTTGATCATTTTGAAGCGCAATTTTTTTAGGGCTTCAATATTACACCATATCACAGACACTGATAACACGTAGGGCCGCTTTTCTCAGATTTAACATTGTTAAACGATCCCTTTAAAAGTTAAAAAAAGAATATAGCTATGATCTATTTGTTACTGATAATAATAAATTGTAGGTGACTGATTAATTTTTAATATGCTTGAAACAAGAAGACAACTCAAAAGCTCACCTCAGTCAGATCCAGGAATCTGTTTAGGAATACAAATGCCATGCTATACATGTTATGAGCTCTAGCTTGTAACCCCCCCTTTATTACTAGATCAATCAGATCTGGTCTAATCCGAAATCTGTGGGACTCTTGCCCCCCCCCCCCCCCCTCCTCCTCCTCCTCCCCCTTAACCACCCCTGCAAGAGAATCCACAATCTCCACTGAAGACATCCAAAACTTACCTCTGTTAGATCCAAGAACCTGTTGAGAAACACAAAGGCCATGCTGTACATGTTCTGCGCTCTGGCTTGAACTCCGGCTTCATAGAAGGCCTTGTCTGCTGGGACGACGTCACTGTGACGTAAGAGAGCTATGGAGAGCTTGGCTGCTACGGGCTCCTACATTGACAAAGTCACAGGGTAGATGAACGGAGTGGATGAATTAATGATTTAGAAAGGAGATCATGTACAAGAGTATTGCAACCCTGGGGCGACTGCCCATAAGAACATTATGGACTTTTAGATTTACACGACGAGAACATGGACCTCTACGTGTGACATCTTTTTAAGGCAATGTGACGTCCTTTTCTCGTCAAGTAAATCTAAAATTCCTGAATGATCCCCCAGTGGGACAACGATCCACAAGAACACCTACCCGACAGACATACCCCAATTGCCTCAAGGAAACTACATAGGGTGGCATTAAATAAGGGGCTAGTTACCTGGTTTAGAAGATAGCTGTCAGAAGGTGATGATGGTGATGATGGGGATGTTTGTTAGAATGGTCTCGAACCCCCCATCCCTCTTGCACCCCCCCTCCAGAATCAATCCACCCCCACCTATTCCCCCCCCCCCCCCGCCCCCCAGCCCATCCTGCTTCTCCCAAATCTTTTTCCTTTGTTACTAGGTTCTTTTGTGCCATGCATGCACTCCCAACATGGTCTCAAATTCAACTCCCCTTCTGTGACCCTACCCGATTCTACCCCCCTCCCTGCTTCTTCGATCACCCTCTTTCTTACCAGATTCTTCTGTGCCATGCAAGCACTCCTGTTGGCATAGTAATGCGCGACGGTTAGCATCGTTTCAAACTCCTGATGAGGGGCGGTGTTTGCCATCTGTGTCTGTTGCATGTTCTCACACTGTAGATGATAGCAATAGAAATAGACATGTGAAGTTAATACTGATAGTATCAACAATACTATTCATTAATTTTACAAACATAAACATAATGGCCCGAATTCACAAAGGAGGTTTAAGTTCAATCCATGGTAAACCCTCATTTACATAACCCATGGTCTAAAATTAGCGTAAGATTAAGCGCGACACAGTCAGAGGTCCATTATTAGACACGCGCAAAGCAGGTATGCTTAATTTGCACTAATTTTAGACCATGGGTTATGTAAATGAGGGTTTACATAATGGGTTAAATTTAAACCTCCTTTGTAAAATTCGGACCTATACCTTTTTAACCCATTACGAAAAGCTCTCGTTAAAACTATACCCCACAACTATAACACAGGAATCAATGTAAATCTGGTGGGGTATTAGAACCCCAATTTCGTTTCTCTCGTTGAAACTTTGAGAGAGCTACTACTATAACATAGGCACCAATGTAAATCTGGTGGGGTCTCACAACCCCAATTTCGTTTCTCTCGTTAAAAACTTGGACAGAGCCTTGAGGCTCTGTGTGAGAAATTATATGGGATTGCAGCTGGACTCTTCATCATCTTACGTAATACTAGTGTAAACAAAACTCTTACTGGGGCTCTGCCTAAAAGAAATGAGAAGTAGGAAATAAATATTTTACTTGTTTTCAGATATTTTCATGTCCAAAAGTCACTAATAATTTAGATGAAGACCAAAATGAAATTTCGAACGAAGCAAAATGTCCCAGAATTGGCGATAAACAACAATTTTAATTGTGAAAATAAGCACTCTTTCTCTCTTCCTCTCTCTTTCCCTAGCTCTAGGAGTAGTGAAAGGCAAATGGGGGTTTCAATTTTAAACGAGTTTTCGTCATGCAATATGAATATGTTCAAATTCTGAAAGTATCGATCCAAACATATTCTGATTAGTATTGGTTGAATCAACTTACCAGATTCAGAAGTACATCTCTCAGATCAGCCCAGACTTTGTAAGAGTCTGGTTTATCCAGGTTGGGGGCTGCAAAGATCTCATTAGCAATGCGCTTGTAGATGTTGAAATTCTAAAATAAAGATGATGCAAAAAACAGTGGATATATAAGCACTGAGAAAAAACATATAATTAAATTTGAACCAAATGCACAAAAGCAAGCAATCATAAATGGAAAACTTATGAATGCAACTAATTTCTTGGGACACTTGGCCCTGAAACACCTGTGGCATTTTTAAAGAAATATTCCTAGTCCTACTGAAGATTTTTTTCTCTCCTATTTATCTCTCTCTCTCCCTCTCCCTCTCCCCCTCTTTCTTTCTTTCTTTCTCTCTTTCCTTCTCTTCTTTTTACCAATTTCCTTATATCTTTTCTCCTCTTCTAATATTTTTGGTGATATTCTAATGCCTTTTATCAAAGTGATTTGATGTTTTTTCGGCTGTTAATTTCAATTATTACATTGTTTTTTGTTTGTTTGTTTGTTTTTTTGCTCTTACTACTTCTAATGCATGTTATTCTTATATATTAGTTGTATACAGTTTTTACCTTCGGTTGTGAGCTTTGGTGATATTCACTATTTTTATTTCCGTGTATTACATCTTTATTCTGTTCAGGACCATGATGTGAAACAGATTTTGTATATACAATGTGAATCTGATTCTTGTTATCCTGATTAAATATATTTCAATAAAATAAAAATTAAATTAAAAAAAAAGCTAAAATGTACATGTCTTACCTGTGAGTTGGGAGGTGCCCCGTGGTGGACATAGAGATCCAGGGCTTTGAAGAAGTTATTCTCCTTGATGAGGTGACTGGCGTATAAGGCTACATACTTGTGAAGTACCTTGTAGCCTTGCTTCTCAGCCGTTTCCATACACTTCTCCCACTCGCCGCGGTCCACGTACATGTCCAGGGCACCGATGATGTCCACCGTAGCCAACTGAAAAGAAAGTTGACAAAATATACATCAGAGATGGTGATGCTTATTTATAACCAAGGGAGGTGTTTCACAAAGACTAAGATTGACTTTAAGTTGGACTTAACTTTGGCCAACCACTACCACTACTACTACTACTACAATTTTAGTATGCTTTAATTCTATCAAATAGTTCAAAATAACTTGTTTGTTTACATAAGAATGCCAATACGATACTTACGGACTCTGCTCTGCCCTCGCTCTTGAGGAACTCCTTTACATTAAAAAATCAAACAAGTTTGACTGCATAAGGATGCAATGTACTGACACAGATTATTAGTATAAATTCTTCCCATCAAAAACTCACAAGGACATGTTTAATCATTATGAGAATGCCAAATTTAATATGATACTTACTGACTCTGCTCTGCCCTCACTCTTGAGGAACTCCTTGTACTTGTCGTCCACATAGCGCTCGTAGCGAGGTTCAAGCTCCTTGGCCACCTTCTGAGCTCTGGCCCACTCACCCCCGTCCATCAGGGTATCTATGGCTTCCTTGATCAGGTCAAGACTTAGGTAGAGCTCTGCAGCCTGCAGGAAAGAAAAGAGAGAACAGAAAAACATTTTACACCATTATCAAAGATTGACCTCTTGACACAAAAAAAACAGACTGAGTATCCTAGAAAATCAGATTTTCACGAAAACTCGACACTACCAATGGCCGGTTGGCCCGGGCCAGTAAAATTTCAGAAAAATGTGATACTGGTACGTACGGTCAAGTTAAAATATTATGAGAAAATTGTAGTGCAAACTTTTTGTTGGGGTTGCAGGGGTTTACTTGTACATGTTTCTATGCGATTCCGTGGTTTTTATGGGTTTAAAAAAATAAAAAAATGTTTTTTTGTTGTTGAAAAATCGTATTTTAAGAGGTGATATCGTATTATCGTGTTCCACTCTTATTATCGTACAAAATACGATTAAATCGTACTGGTTGGCATCTCTGCTTTATGTATCCTTTAAAGCGGGACTGCACTACTTGTAGCTACTTGCGCCCTCTATATAGCAAACAATTCCTAAGCGGTACCTGTTGGACCCCCATAATCCCCTTTTTCTTATGTTAATTGAGAGCTAGAGTTGATGAGATAACCACCTGTCAGTGACCACGCTGGGAGGTCTAATCCCTCCTGGCCAAACTAGTGCAGACAGGCTTAAAATGGCTTCCACTGATTTCTAAGTTCCAGGGGCCATATTAAATTTGGTACATGAATTAAGTTAGTATTTTACTTCAAATTTTACTTGGCTAAGTGATATGTCTTAACTCGTATTCAGATCATATATTAGCATTTTACATAAGCACATTGACTTTATAAAGGCAAAATACCTACTGAAGAGCATTGTGAGATCACATGGTAAATCAAAAATTATGCGCAATAAATGTGTCACATTAAATGCCCTCTTGTAATAGTGCACAGCTTAAGATAACTGCGTGATCATGAAGTGCCTCAAAAAAGTAAAAATCTTTGAGTGATAATCAGACAGGCGATCGGCTTGTAAAGGTCATGGGATCATTCCTGGCTGACCTAAAGGTTTATAATTATCATTGCAGCATGAGATAAATCCAGGATTTTGTTTCAGAATCTGAGACAAAATTACCCAATCCTTTTAAGTGTGGGTAAAAGATTGTAGGTGGTTGCCAGACTTACCATGTTGTGCTTGTTGATTTCTGCCAAGCGAGGGCAGACGACCTTGGTGACGTCAAGAGCCTTGCTGGAATCCATGAACTTCATGGCTAACTCAGCAGCCTGTATGATAGACAAGACACAAATGCATTCTCAAAGTTCAGGGGCGTATTTCACAAAACTTGTCATCAGTGACAAATGACAGTTTTTGTTATAAGCTACTGAAATCCTTGCTTCTGATTGGTTATCAGCAGATTTGTCACTGATTTTTTTTCATTTGTCATTGAATAAAGGCTTGGTGAAACGAGTCCCAGGTTTAAGAAAAAGAGTACTCTACTTTGCTGAAACCTTTATGCTGCATTTCACATAGTTTTCTCAAACCTAAGAAATTAGATATCTGGGCTCTGTTGCATAGACCTTATCATTGATAGTAACTTTGTCATTAATGGTAACTTCCATGAAAACCTTGATTTGATTGGCTGTTGAGTGATGTTGCCATGGTAGTTAATATTAATGGTAAAGTTACCAGGGGGGGGGGGGGTGTTTTACAAAGAGTAAGATTGACTTTAAGTTGGACTTAGCTATGGCAGGCCGTTAATGCCACTGGTTGCTCTCACCATTAGTCTCTCAATTATGATCTTTAGATAATATTTTCTTTCAAAAATGAACTATCAGAAAATGTTAATTCTGTAGATATGTGACCACGATTTGTACATCCCTTGAGAAACCAATGCCAGGAATTTTTAGAGGAACTAATGGCATGTAAACGGCCTGTCATAGTTAAGTCCAACTTAAAGTCGATCTTAGTCTTTGTGAAACACCCCCCAGGAGTGGTAAGTTCTATGCAACAGACCCCAAATCTTAATTCTTTAGGATTTAAGATGCCTTCTTTTCTTCTGGGAGATTACGAGTCATCAATATTTGCTTATTTCTTGAATTTCTAATGATTCTTCATACTATAATAAAACACTAAAGAATTCTTTAATTCTTTTATTCTCAGTTTAGTTATTGCACATCATACTTTAAACTGCAAATCTACTCTTTAAATCCAGAAATTCAGAGAGAATGTCCAAACCCTTCATGAACCTTACAATACCAAGTGAAATCAGATTGAAATAAAAGGACAAGACCACCCAAGGGAGACAAAAAAGGTGGTCATTATAGGCAGGCGGTCTTTATGTACAGGTTTCCTTTAGTACATGTTTCAATGGGAAACCATTTTCAAGGGAAACAAAAAATGTGGTCTTTGTAGACAGGTGGTCACTAAAGCAGGTTTGATAATATAAATACCTTGTTCCAGCATTGCGCCAGGAGATCAGTATCAGTAGTGAGTTCAGGAGTGAGTTTGAGATAACAGTCTACCGCCCTCGCGTACTCTGCGGATGCTTCCCATTCTTTACCTTGCTGTACGAGGTTGTTAGACCCTCTGAAAGAAGTCAAGAAGAAATTGTGCGAAAAATTATGGTTATCTTTCAATAGAGAGAAATGCATTCATAAATAACATAAAACTGTTAATATGTGGAATTTAGGCCTGAGTCATCACGGGTTTGACTTGAAAATTTCGGGCGGGGACCGGGTACACTAAAAATCGTGTGCATGCAGCGGCGGGAGTTAGACTAAGTTGCTGTTCTAATAATGCAACGGAAAAGACAGTTACTGCTTTCTAAACAATAAAATAATCAATTGAATTAAATTAAGATGCATTAAAAAATAAATGAATATCGTTTCAGTTGATGGTAGGTGTTTTTATCGCTCAAAATTGAGGTTGCAAGAAAGGAATCACGCTTCGTACGTGGTAGCGAGTGCGTTCAGAAACGGAAGTGGAAAAATGACCCACTGAAGACTGAGCAAGTTAAGAAAGTCCCACACACACAAGACTAAAATGTTGATCAGACTATTACAATTAAATCGTAATACAAAATATATCCACAACATAATGATTTACCCTTGATATTTTGATGAAGGAAAATAATTTAAAGCAATTTTAGAGAGGGCCTGTGGTCCTGAAAAGTGCTATATAAAAACAAACTATTATTGTTATCTTTCTCTCTCGATCTTACCTCGTGCCTTTGTTCAGGACCTCTCTATCATATTCATCTTGTAGTGCTTGTAGCTTAGTAGGGATGTACTCCTTACAGACTCTTAAAGCGTCTTGCCACATCTCAGCATTCTAAACAGAATGAACAGAAAGATATAGAAGTCAATCCAACCCGTCGATATTATGCATATTGATTACATGTAAAGCAGTCACAAGGATTCAAGGGGGAAGTCCATATTAATAGCAAGTTAGTTTTAATAAAAGTAGGAAAAGTAGAAAAATGAGAAAAACAGATAAAGGATAAGAAAGCTATGAATTCTCAAAGTTTCTATTGATCGCACAGAAATTGATTTGATTTGATTTTTTTCCTTATTCATGTAAGTACACAGTTTTTTGGTAACAATATTAATTTAAAGTACAATAAGTATTTTTCTGACAATGAATCATAAATAAGCAAATATATATATACATAAATTGTTATTTTCAAAAACGAAATGATGAACTGTCATAAATACTAAATTTCATCAAACATTATAAAACATCATCAAATTTGCGGAAGAAGGACAGTCATTGTAAGCAGATTGCTTGATAATACGACAGCCCCAGACAAAACTCATGAAATAGATTAACACAGTTATTAAGAAGGAAAAAATAAAAAAGCGGAACAAGAAGTCAAGAAATGAAGAACTGGATCGAACATGCCCTTTATACAAACATAAAATTATCCTGTCGACTCTTCAATTAAAATCTCATCCCTTGTCTAACAAAAATAGAAGTGTACTTGAGATTTGAAGTGATACCCATCTAGAGAGTGGTGTAGCAAGGGTCTGTGTATTAAGGGGGTACTGACATTGTGTGTGTGCTTGTGTGTGGGAGGGGGGGGGGAGGAAGGCTCTAAAGTCTTTTTTTAATTTACTTCTTTTCTCCCCTTTCCCTTTTTTCCCCTCTTTATCCTCTCTTGTAACCTTTTCGCTAACATTTTGATATTTTAAATGCCATGAAGGAGGGTGGGGGGGGGGAGGGAGAAGAAGGGGGACCCATGCTCCTGTTTGTATCTCTGTAGCTATCAGGGGTGATAGTGAGCACTAAAAAAAAAAAAAAAAAAAAAAAAAAAAAAAAAAAATGTTTTTTCTTTTTTCACTCAACCACGCCCCTCTTGAGTACAAACAAAAAGAGGATTCATGGAGGGGAAAAATGGCATCAAAAACATTCCTCTCTTTTGAGTAAGAAAATTTGGAAAAAATAGGGGAAAAAAGGGGAAAACAAAAAAACATAGGGAAGAAAACAAATATTGGGAAAAACAAAACAAAAAAACATAGGGAAGAAAACAAATATTGGGAAAAATATTTAAAAATCTGGGAATTATCAGGCCTTAGCTACATCACTACCTGAAGAACATTGAAGAGCCCTTACCTTGTAGTACTTGACAGCCAGCTCAGGTCTCTGTGCCCTGAGGAGGAAGGACTCTGCTTTCTGGAACTCCTTCTGTTCAAAGGACTGCCTAGCCTGGCCCACCAGGACGTCGGAGACACTCTCCGAGTCGTAGTCTTCGGCGATCCTCTGGGCCGAGTCCCAGTCCTGGTTGTGTACGTACCTGAAGAAAAAAGAAATACCTGGGAGTTAACTCTTATCCTGCCATAATGAATCAATAACGTGTAGGAAGCACTCAGCACAGTACAATGGGCATGAACAATAACTGCTATTACGAATGCGAGCATGCATGCATAAAGCAGCTAAGCTGTGGCCCGCTCGCTTGAATTAAGCAGCCAATCGATAGGGGGCTCATTTATACAAAGCCCTTTAACAGTAGCGTGCATGCGGCTTTATGGCAGGATATGAGTTAAAAGGCGGGACTGACTAACGTGCAATCATCACCATTATTACGACCATCCTTGTTAACCGGTTGACTAGCCAATTCCCTTGTTCTCATCACTTGATATAAGTACCATCCAGTTTCCATGGGTAATAAGTAAACTTCCTGGCACATGCCCTGGGTTAGGATGCCAGACGTACATGTAGGCAGGTTTTTCAGCAATATTTTCTTAACTCTTGTTTCAAATTTATCGAAATATGGCCTGGAAGTGGTGGCAGGTAAAAAGCAATATCGCAGTTTAAAGTATAAATTGACTTTAATGTATTCGTTACCCTTTATGGTACCCTTGACGGAAAGAAATTCCTCCCGATACTTTTGTTCTGTAATTTGCCAGATAGACAGTGTAAGCAGGCTTAGACAATGCGATATCAAAAAAACGTCTTTGCAAATCATTTTTGTGCCACTTTCAGTGTCGCCCTATGCTCTGTAAATATATTACTCCTATAATCTAATACAGAATAATTAATGGTTGAAAGATATCCACACATGGACAGTAAAACAACAGTCAGAGGCAACAAGAGCAAAGGAAGACTGAAAAGGATGGCATAAACTTGTGAAGGCCACAGCAGCGCATTAGCGCCACCTGACTGAAAGAATTCAATTCAATTCAATTCAAATGAACATTTATTTTCTTCCATTCAATTTGACAACATATTTGACATCTGTTCAAACAATACAATTTATACATAAGAACATAAATATAATTTAAGAACTTGTATTACAAGGAAGAGGGCGCAAATCCCGATAAGTATAGCTTGTCATGGGTACGCCCGAACACACAAATACATAATGTACATTATAAATAGAAGAAAGGAAGAAAGAAAGAAAGGGATAGGCAAGGAGGAGAAGAGGATAGAGAGCTTGGAGAAAGAGTAAAGAAGAGGAATGCAACATACTAGCACTGGAGTGCAGAGATGCCAACCTTCTTCAACAAAAAAAAGTATTCTTAAGAGCAAAAAACAGTATTTTTGAAAAAATCTCTCAACTTAACATATCGCCCAATCGAGCAGCTTAAAAAACCCGGCAGTACCACGTATACGTACCCATTACACATAGGTTGTTTGCAATGTGCGCAGTTTGGGGCCCGTATCACCATTCTGCGTGCATCGTTTGAAGATGTAGGTGTATAATACACTTACGACACAAAGCCCATGATCAGAAATTAAGAAAAACGTCACTAATATATATATATATACAAAAACGTAACAAAACATACAAAAAACGTACTGCCGTACTAAATATAAAGTGAAAGAATGACTTACATGAGGACGGCCTCCTTTGGTTTGTTTGCCTTGATGAACTGTGCCTCTGCCTCCTTGTACTTGCCTTCATCTTCTAGAAACATGGCATGCTTGAGATGGATGTCACCCATCTTATTTTTCATTGCTGAACGGGCCAGGTCAAACGCAAACTCAAACGCACTGTATAGGAATGGAGAGGTTTACATTTTGAATGTGAACAGGGAGGGTCAAAGGGAGAACAACACATAATTCAATCTTCTAGAAACATGGCATGTTTGAGATGAAGATCACCCATCTTACATGTATTTTTCATTGCTGAACGGGCCAGGTTAAATGGTTAAAGGAGAACTCAAATGCACACTGTACAGAAATGAATACGATACCAGGTCGGGTAAAACACAATGAATGTGCCCTGTATCCCTTTCCTTTCCTTCTCTCTCTCTCTTTATCTCTATATTTAAAAGATCCAAATTACATTGTTGTTCACATCGATTATTTTTAGATTTAATAACAAACAAGGAGAGATATTGAAAGACCACATTCTATTTAATTCATTGAGTGTTTAGTGGAACTCTTTACGAGTCTGCCAGAACTCTTACTGAACTTATGACTGCTAAATCGATCTTCACTACCATAGCTCCTTTGCACAAAACTTACCATTGATGGTAACTTTGCCATCAATGGTAACTACCATGGTGGAAAACTTGATTTTGATTGGCTGTTGATCCCTGTTACCATGGTAGTTGCAAATTGATGGCAAAGTTACCATCAATGGTAAGTTTTATGCAACGGAGCCTAGATCTTTTTCTCAGTAATATTCAAAAATATATATCCATTTATCACTATCTATCCTTAATTTTATCTTAAAGCCCTTCTGTACTAGTTTGGCCAGGGGAAATTAGACCTCCTTGCAAGGTCACTGACAGGTGGTTATCTCATCAAATCAGCTCTCAATTAACATAAGAAAAAGAGGATCATGGGGGACCAACAGGCAACGATTAGGCATTGTTGGCTATATAGAGGGAGCAAGTAGCTATAAGTAGTGCAGTGGGGCTTTAAGCTTACCAGTTGTCAGCAGCATAATCGATGGCAGCCTCCAGCAGCCCAAACTTGGTGAGCAGTTTAACGGCTGAATCTCCCCCAAGACTCTTGGCCCAGAGGTAGGCCACCTGCTTGGAAGCATTGGCTCCTCCATTGGCCTTGGCGACCTGATGATCAGGACGAGGAGATGGAGATGAAATACAATTAAATTCATATCAATTTCATCTATTATAAAAGGCAAGGATATTGTAGAAAGTCTGATCTCCCCCCCCCCCCCCAGTTTTTTCTTGAACAAAGAAGGTATTTCTTGGTCATTGAGGAACCACCACTTCCTAATTTTCATCTCCACTTTTGAAATTGTATGAAATATAAAGTTATTAAAAAGCCAAGTAATACTACGATCGAAAAGTGGCTGAGAGCATGGCCAATCGCGACGATAATGCCCCGATATGATATGTTTTCAGATCGGTGTGATTGGCATGGTCTTCGTAAGGTCGCAGAGCTGTGTGAATTGGGTATAAGCGACAGGACGCTGGTTCAAGACCACCATGCAAAGGGTAATCCTTACAATCCTGCCAACCTCTGGAGTTTATAAACTGTATTCTTTAATCCCAAAAGTTGTATTTTACTGTAAAAACTTGTATTACAAAAAAAAAATGGATCAATGCCTCTTACAGTTCCTATATAAAGGAAGAATTTTTTTTTTATGGATCATTGGTTGAATATGCATGATTTCGTCATGACTGGTGTGTTCGATGAACATCTCCAAATTGCCGATGTGAGATGTAGGATACTTTAAAGGACAGAATGGGCATTTTGCCATTGAAAATGGTACACACACACTTCTAAAAATCTTCAGAAATACGATTAAATCGTACTGGTTGACAGCTCTGCTTACCCTGTATGCTTCGTCCCATAGATCAGCTGTCCTGTACATGTTAACGGCAGCCTTCCAGTCCTTAGCTTCAATGTAATGCTGCTCAGCTTGACGCGTCGCCCCATCATTTTCAAGCTCCTACACAAGGAATAAAACAATGTTTTGTAGTATTGAAAAGATGGAAATGGAGCAAAAGATGCAAGGAAGTTGGTTTACACGAATGTTTGAAGGTCAGTATAATGCTGCTCAGCTTGCCGCATTGCCCCGTCATTTTCAAGCTCTTATTCAAGGAAAAAACAATGTTTTGTAGTATTGAAAAGATGGAAATGGAACAAAAGATGCAAGAAAGTTGGTTTACACAAATGTTTGTAGGTCAGCAATGGAAGAGCAAAAGAGAAGGATACAAAGGGGGATGGTAAGATTTTTTTTTTTAATTGTAGTATTTAAAAGATGAAAATGGTAATTTCAATTTTAATCATTTGCATATTTAAGGTAATTCATGCAAATAAGGTCATAAAATTCACATTTTTACCCATAAATCATATATTATTCATATTTAAGCATTCTTTTTCACTTACATATATTTGTTAGACCATTTGGAACGATAATACAAAAATTGGAAGAGCCAGGTTATTCCTTATGTTATCTTTTGTTTTGATAATTTCTTATGTATCTCAATATTTTTTTAACTTATGTATTTTATTGTTTTTGTTCCTTTATTTCATTTCTAATTACAATTATTGGGACCATACCTTTGCAAGGTGAAGGTGAGTGTCCTGTAGCAGGTCAGGATGATGTTGCTTGACCAGTCGTATCATGTGGTCAAACTGACGCTGTTTCTTGTACATGGTGATGGCTAGATCGGGCTCCCGGACGGTCAAGTACAACCTGGACAAAGGAAGACATATCATTATTGTAAAATCAGGAGCCCTGTTTTAGTAACCAATAGCAAGTGCTAAATTTCTATGACAAATTTGCTCTCAGCCAATCAAACGCCACAATTTCAGTAGCTTATAACAGTTATTGTAACTTGTTATTGATAACATGTTTTATGAAACAGGGCCCAGAACCCTCATCCCTTCATTGCTGTAAACAAAAAATAGTTTAGGGAACTTTGCAATTCTTGGTTCGAGTCCTGCCGGGGCATTAATGTCCTTTGGCAAGACATCAATCTACACTTGCCTCTCTCCACCCAGGTGAAGTAAAAGGGTACCCGGTAGAAACAAAATTCCTTGATTGCTTTAATGCCTTCTCATGGCAACTCAGCTACGGCGAGGTTATCATATGATACTTTGTATCAAGTGCAGTAGAGTATATTCATATAGTGACTGCGCTATACAAGTGGACCTTTTATCATAACAATGAGAATTGTTATGCGTGCGTGTGCATTTAATTTTTAATTTATATTTATATTATAATGTACTTGTATATAGGGTCCCGATTACAAGCAGTCTTGCTTCTCAGGGACCATGGCCATTATTACTTTTGTATGCTGTTGTTATTTGATATCCTTCTTCTATTGTATTAATATTTTGTATATTTTGTTGTTTTTAATGGTCAATAAATGAAGGGGCTTCCTTCCTATTCAAACAAGTAGCATTTATGTGAATGCGAATCAGGCAAACAATGTTTGGAACCTTCATCTTACCTCTCAGCCTCTCTGAACTTGCCCTGGGCCTCCATCTCTTGAGCCTGGTTGACATAGAGAACTTTAATGTCTTCTCCCTTCATGCACGTCATAGCAAGCTAATAACAAAATGGATATATGTTAAAGATTTTGTATTTATTTATAAATGAATGATCAAATCATAAATTTGCTACTTTGATGAAGAAACATAGACTGGGATCAGGGTTCGTACACTTACACATTTTTAAAATTCCATGACTTTCCATGACTTTCCAGAGCAGGATAATGTAAATTTCCATGACCATTTTCAATGATGAACATGTCTTAATATAAAGCGTACAACTATATATCATCGCAATACTAGGAAGCAAATCACAAAACTATATAAGGCGCACCCCTATTTCGAAGATTCTCCCCCCCCCCCCTCCCCCCGAAAAAAAAGAAAAAAAAAATCTGAAAAAAATATCTGGATTTCTTTTTTTGTCATCTTTAGTTTAAAAACACATGTTACTAGACCAAGGTCTAACTTAGTTCACAAGCACTTCAACTGTGCCTCGTATAATGAGAGTGAAAGTATTTTTTGAACACTGAAATAAGACGTGATCTGATCTGGTTAACAAAAAGCCACCAAAAACAAAGCCAACATTGGTCTTTTTGTAAACATCAGATCGGCTCTTATTTCAGTGACAGTGTTCGAAAATACTTTCATTTTATTACGAGGCACAGTTGAAGTGCTTCTGAACTAAGTTAGACCCAGTAACAATGTTGTTTTTAAAACTAAAGATGACAGAATTTTTTCCTCCGAGTCCAAACAGAAATGTGGACAGGCTAGTTTTTGTGTGGTGATTCGTTATCCCCTGTGTAAGTGAGCTGCATCATACAGGTGAGTGAGCTGAAGACACGGGAGAGCTTCGGCCGGCAAAGTGCCTTGTGACAGGGCATAATTTATCGAGACTGAAAAAAAAAAACTCTAAAAAAAAAAACTCTCTTCCTTTCAAATTAGGAACGTAGTTTAACTTCAAATAGTAGATCCTATTCTTTATTTGCATTATGTAATTAATGTTCAGACACAGAGATTTTTGAAAACCACTAAAAAGTAGCATTTGAGGACTCAAATATCCTGTACCTGACTATATAAGGCGCACCCCCGACTTTCGATATTTTGCTGACGGAAAAAAGTGTGCCTTAATTGCGGACCTTGGGGAAAGCAGCAACCACGAGGCTAGGCTAGCTAACTGGCTGTATGCTCGCGCTTGCACAATGGACGCCAAATGTGGAATCAAACCGCAAATATGTTTTATCCTGCTGTCTACCAGCCAGGATTCAAGACAGTTACAACAGGGTTTGTCACCTCCCTGGTTACAATAAGTCCCAGGTCAACATGCTTAGTTTAGACCACTCCCTAAGACGAAACCAGCCGGGTTTTATATACTGGGCTAGGCATTCACCACTTCTCAAAATACAGAAGTCCACTCCCTGTCAGAGCATCCATCCCACATGCTTTACTATTATTGGTCCGTTTGTCTGTCAATTAAAAACAAGCGTGGAATGCAGCGCCCATGCTATACATGAACCCAAGATTTGCATACATTTTGTTATGTGCTGGTTGCCTGGTAACCGATAACAATGTTCAGAGAAACCACATGTAATATTACACCACGCTGGGCGGCAACTGTCTGGCATGCATGCACTAATCCTTGCCGTTTGTAAACACAATAGTTAAAAATACTGCTTGGATTTTGATAGGGAATATGAATATCTTTGCCTTTTAAAAATAATTCTACGGCACGACATGCTTTGGGGGAACTGAGAATGAGTGAAAGTCGATAGTGAAAGAGATAAAGAGATGTGAATGAATGTTGGGGTGGGATCGAGAAAAAAAATGAAAGAAACTTGAGAAAGAAAAGAAAACATGCGAAAACTACTTTTCAAAGGTAAATAATTTTGTATTATTTTTAAGAAAGAGATCAAAACGTGAATTTGCCTACACACAGGTCAACAAACTTCATAATTTGTGATTCTACAGTACTGTGCTAGCGGTCACTGACAAGTTTAATTTATGCTGGCTTCACTCCCCGCCCACTCACAAGGAAAGTTTTTGATTGGTCTGATCAGTCACATCACTTGCTTACTGTAAGGAGAAACACACACACAAACAAATGCACACTCTCGATCTCACAGCTCAGCACAATAGGTGAATTCGCCTACACACAGGTCAACAAACTTCATAATTTATGATTCTTCAGTACTGTGCCAGCGGTCACTGACAAGTTTAATTTATGCTGGCTTCACTCTCCGCCCACTCACAAGGAAGTTTCTGATTGGTCTGATCAGTCACATACACACAAATACTGTACACACACACTCTCACAGAGCTCAGTACATTGCATGAATTTGCCTATACACAGGTCAACAAACAGTCATGCACACACAAATTTCTCAAAAAGAACATTAGCATCGTACTACACTGCATTGTGATGGGCTAGCTATTATGTGAACCACAAATTTTACAAAATGTGTTTTTCCTTTGTTCACAAGACAAATTAAATGCCATTTTAACAAACATCTTGAAGAAAAAAAGATTTTCCCTGACTTTCCAGAAGAAATGGACGAATTCCCTGACTTTCCCTGACTTTTTGCTTCTGGAAAAAACATTTTTAAATTCCCTGACTTTCCAGAAATTCCCTGACCCGTACGAACCCTGTGGGATTGAATTTTAATGATGCAGAAAATGGTTGTTGTTGTGAGAATAAATTAAATGAAATGACTTTGTTATTATTAATATCAAGATTATCACAGCCTAATCACATTACAATCATCAATGTAATCATCATCAACACCATCATCATCAATATCGTCATCATCAATATCGTCATCATCATCATATCATCACCGTCACCCTTATCATCATCGTCACCATCATCACCAGTACAATCAACTCTACCACCCCTTCCAGCACTGTCACCATCATCATTATCATCACCACCATCATCACCATCACCACATCATCATCACCATCACCATCATCATCACCACCACCACCATCATCATCACCATCAATACCACCACCACCACCACCACCACCACCACCACCACCACCACCACCACCACCACCACCACCATCATCATCACCATCAATACCACCACCACCACCATCCTCATCCCCTCCCCATCCCCAATCTCACCCTATGTGCCTCTTCCCACTTCCCAGCTGCGGTATACATATCAATCGCCTCCTTGGTCTGCCCGGCCTGGATGAAGTACCTCTCTGCGTTCTCATAGTCGTGGATCGTCACGTAATGCTTGGCGATGATGGGGTAATAGCGTTCTCCGATGTCCGCTTCCTGGAGCTGGATGATCTGCTCCGCCTTGGCCCATTGGTGAGAGTCCACTGCAGCCTTGATTGCTTTATGCGATGCACTGCATGTGGAAGTAGATAAACCTGTGAATTGCCACTAGGGGGTGTTTCACAAAGATTCTAAGTTGAATTTAACTCGAGTTGGACTGACTTAAAAATTATGGAGAGCCATTTGTAGCCTTAAAATAAAATACATTCAAAGCAAAAATTTAATTATTTTAGAGTTTTCATGAATTCCACATCAAGAACATGAGATCTCACATGATAATAGAAAATATGAATGATTTGAATCAACATTTTATGCCTTTTAAAATAACTTTTACAAAATATTTTTCAAAGATGCTAATGGCTTTCCATAATTGTTAAGTCCAACTTAGAGATAAGTTCATCTTAGGATCTTTGTGAAACAGCCCCCAGGTCTACAACCAGTTTGTCTTCTACCCAATTGGTCTATTCCAACATGGTCTACACCCGACCTGTCTAGCTACTACCCACATGGTCTAATATTCATTTGGTCTACTTATCATTTGGTCTAATGTCCATATGGTTTAATCTCCAACTAGCCAACTACCAATTTGGCTTGTAAAAGTCATGGGATTCCTGACTGACCTAAAGGTTTATAATTATGATTGCAGCATGAGCTAAATCAAAGATTTTGTTTAGAATCTGAGGCAAAGTTACCCAATACCTTTAAAGACCGTCTGTACTAGTTTGGCGAGGATGGATTAGACCACCCTGCTGGTCACTGACAGGTGGTTATCTCATCAACTCAGCTCTCAAATAACATAAAGAAAAGAGGATCATGGGGGACCAATGGGAACCACTTAGGCATTATTTTCTATGAGTACTTACCCTGCTTCGATGTAATGATTAATAGCAGCGTCCAGCTGTTTCTGAGAAACGAGGTGATCTCCCCATTCCTCTTCAAGCTTGACAACGTCACTAGGAAAGGCCTGGCGTGCCAACTCAACAGCTGAAAGAATCACAAAATATAATAGTACACACAATGTAATAATCTGGAGGCTTACTTCCTATTTTCAAGTATATACTTTTTGTTGTCCTCCTTTTCTTGTTCAAATGCAATTATTTACGAATGTACAATCTGATGTTTTATTTTATTTTCAAGAATAAAATGATTTTGAATTGAATTGAATATTGAGACTAAGGTGACTGTTTCATCAGGTACTGTTTGGAAAATCTTGCACTGACTGGAAGAATCGAGGGGAGGGGGAGTGGGGTTGGAATGAGGATTCTGTGGATGAGTAGCTTAAGGAGTGGGATTTCTGAATGTGGAATTGATCTCGGGAGAATGAATTACTTCATAGAGTATGGGACAGAGAGTTGTGGCATTCCATGGTTGCCAACGTCTCAGGTTTGTAACCAGAGGGGTGTTTCACAAAGATCTTAAGTTGAACTCATCTCTAAGTTGGACTTAAAAACAATGGAGAGCCATTTGTAGCCTTAAAATAAAACTATTAAAAAAGCAAAAATGTCAGTATTTTAGACTTTTCATAAATTCCACATCAAGAACATGAAATTTCCTTGATAATAGAAAATATGAATGATTTGAATCAACATTTTATGCCTTTTGAAATAACTTTTACAAAATATTTTCAAAGATGTTAACAGCTTTCCATAATTGTTAAGTCCAACTTAGAGATAAGTTAAACTTAGGATCTTTGTGAAACACGTACCCCCAGATTAAAATACAGTCAAACCTGCTTTAGTGACCACCTGTCTACAAAGACCACCTGTCTGCAAAGGCCACATTTGTTGTTTCCCTTGAAGATGGTTTCTCAATGAATCATGTACTAAAGGAACCTGTCTACAAAGGCCACTTTATGTGTTTCCCTTGGGTGGTCGCTATAGACAGGTTTGACTGTATAAAGATGGAATGAAATCCTTACCCCTTCTGTAAGACCTTCCTCTGCGGTAACACTCGAGGGCTCTCTGCTCATCCCGCGTCTTCTCAAACAGATCTCCAGCCTACACAGACATAGAAAGCACATATTTTAACTTAGATGGTATCAGGGGAGTGTTTCACAAAGACTTATGCTACGGTCACAAAGGTTTGTACGAACGATAAGTTCATACGTATCTCCCTGTTTTTCCATTGTCTTCCCGATTTCCATTGTCTGAAAATCGTTCGTACGACATTCGTAGCAGTTCGTAATGGCATTTATGACCGAGGCTTAAGATCGACTGCTTTAAGTTGAACTTAACTAAGGCAGGCTGTTCATGCCACTAGTTCCTCTAACTATTCCTGGCATTGGTTTCTCAAGGGACGTACAGATCGTGGTCACAAATCTACAGAATTTACCTCTTTTGACAGTTCATTATTGAAGGAAAGAATATTATCTAAAGATGATAATTGATCGAGAGACCAATAGTGAGAGCAACTAGTGGCATGAACAGCCTGCCATAGTTAAGTCCAACTTAAAGTCGAACTTAGTCTTCGTGAAACACCCCCCAGGCATGCTCAAGGAAACCATACAAAACACAAATCTTTGTATAACTAAAAGCATTCAATTTTTTTTGTTGAGGGTATGCTGTATGCCAAAAGTTAAAATCATTTGTTCAAATTTATTAAAATCACATACTGTAAGGCATCAATATGAAGAAGAAAAAAAAATTCAATCTGACATATTTCCTTTAACACACTAACATATAACACAAAATATGCATCAGGCCTGAGCCTGTGCAGTTCAATATTAAAGTAAATCACACTGTTTCTTTTTTTTGATAAGCACTTTCCACTCTAGAATGACTCTCTTTTATAGACTACTGATTTTTATATTCTATTTCAAAATAATAATGATAAAATAAGCATATCATTCCAAAATGCAATGACTAAATACAGTCAAACCTGCTTTAGTGATCACCTGTCTACCAAGACCACATATTTTGTTTCCCATGAAAATGGCTCCTCATTGAAACATGTACTAAAGGAACCTGTCTTCAAAGACCACTTTTTGTGTTTCCCTTGGGTGGTGGCTATAGACAGGTTTGACGGTAATTTTCAAATAAAATAAATATGACGAACCCTTTCATAGAATTCTCCCTTGATGAGTGTCGTCGCGATTCGTTGTACCAGCTCACGGTTATCCATCAACTCCTCGTTGCTTGTGACGAGTCGCGCTGCACGAGACGGCATCCCAGCCTTCATGTAGAGGCTTATGGCAGCGTGAACATCGCCCTCATGCTCCTTGAGCTCGCCAGCTTTCTCCTCCTCTTGCCGAGTGTCCATCAGCCATTGGTAGTAGTTCCGCCGCAAGGTTTCCAGTTCAGGGTGACCCTTGAATTGAATTAAATTTCTTTATTGTCATGCACAAAATAAAATGAAGGCATAAAAATCGTCTTACGGCTCACATTTGTATAAAATATAACAATACATTAACATATCATAGACAGTAACTACAAATAACATAAATAACGTAACAATGTAATATAATTTAACCTCTCTGTTGAGAGCCAGGGGAATTATTTGATTATTTGTACTCCCCTGGCTCCCAACAGACAATACTTACTTAAATAAATAGCAGAAAATGTACATGACAACAATCAATGTCATATAACATATAAATAGAACAAGTCACAGCAAAGATCTAAAATCAATTATTCATCAATTGAAAGTGGCACAGAATGAATTAGCATAAGGTACTATCTCCTGTAGGAATATGTAGCCCCCTCTTTGACATCATCCGGACAGGGCCCTGTTTCATAAAACTTGCTATTAAAGGCATCGATTAACAATGTTAAATCTGAGATGCATGGCCCTACCTGTTATCAGTGTCTGTGATATGGTGTAATATTAAAGCCCTAAAAAAATTGCGCATCAAAATGATCATGAAGTGCCTCAAAAGAGTAAAAATCTTTGAGTGACCGATTTTACCGTACTCGTTTCCCCCAATAGACTGTAGTGTTATAAAAACTGTTTGGAAAATGGTTTTTGAAATTTTGATTTCCAACGATCATAAATATCTTGATGATTAGACAGGCGATCGGCTAATTGTAAGAGTCTCAGGGTTCCTGACTGACGTAAAGGTTTATAATTCTGATTGCAGCTGAGCAAAATCAAGGATTTTGTTTCAGGATCTGAGACAAAGATACCCAATCCCTTTAATAACAAATGCTAAATTTCTATGACAAATTTGCTCTCACCCATTCAAATGCCACAATATCAGTACCTTATAAATAACAGTTAGGCCTAAAAAAAAAATGGTTGTTTTGCCCTTTGCAACCGACCCAAAAATCTTGAAATCGACGGTCGGCTTTTTCAAAAAGTTTAGTTAAAGCATTCAAAACAGAGAAATATCAGCCCAAAGAAGCAGTTACAAAAAAAAAAAAAAAAAAAAAAAAGTTTCCGACCGACCAACCCATGTTTTGGCACCTAAAGGGCAATACAACATCTTTTTTGTTAGGCCTTATTGTAATTTTTATTGATATCAGGTTTTATGAAGCAGGGCCCTGGTCATGCAGTGTACTTACAGTAACCCATAGCAGTTCAGGGTATTCTTATCTATTATTATTAGTTAATCAGAGTTCCCTCCTCAAAATGGCAACAATTAATCTTATTTTCCACTCCTCGATAGTTTGAAGAAAAAAATATTCATTAAATTGACCAAAAACCAAGGGGTCTATCACATGCATCTTTATCATCATTACTATCAGGATATCAGGCATAGCGAAAGGTTCAGGGGTGATAGTATAGTATTAATGACTGCTTTGAGAGAAATAGTTGTTTTATTACGCTCAAGGGAAGGTTAGAATTGTGCTATTACCTGAGGCGTGCCGAGGGCAATAGCCCAATTGTAACCTTCCCGAGAGCGTAATAAAACAACTATTTCTCGAATATTAAAAGCAGTCATTAATACTTTTATATGCCGAAAAAATAGACTAAAAAATAAAAAATAAAAAATAAAAAAACTTTTGTCGAAGATGAGATTCGTACTCTTGCGTACAAAAGGTGATGTAACTAAAGTCAGCGCCTTAACCCGCTCGGCTATCGCGCTCTGTTAAATACATAGTAGTTTTTTCTTATATATACATTAAAATGGATTGAAAACGGTTTCGAGTGGAGGATGCTTCGCGGCTGCTCCATATAAACAGGCCCTTCTTTTACTTTTGCAATGCATATTGGCACGAATTTAGATCAAGATCTATCGGCAGATGTTGTTTTTTTGTTTTTGGAAGTTTATTTTCGTCTTCATGTCAACAATGCAAGATAAAATTGTCGGTAAGATCGATCGAGATTCAATTGTATTGAAATTGCCGACCAATTTTTCGCACACGTATGCGGTATCCTCGATCGCTCAGACCATTTTTTAACATGTAAACCTATGGGGTAACCATGGAGACTGAACTATTTTCCCAATAACCATGGTTATTGGGAATTTTACAGAAATAGTTTAAGTTTATGAATGCAATTCGACCAATCAGATGGCTGGATTTCTTAAGTGAGGTATATAATGAGCACTAAAAAAAAAAAAAGGGATTCTGGGGGGGGGGGGGGGGAATGGCATCTAAAACATTCTCTCCCTTTTGAGTAAGAAAAATGGGAAAAAATAGGAAAAATAAGGGGAAAATCGGGGGGGGGGGGGGGGGGGGAATCAGAAAAAAAACGGAAAACCGATTTAAATCAGGTAATTATCAGGCATAGCGACAGGTTGTTTGAAGAAGAAAGTGTAGGAGAAATATAATCTCACCTTTCCTTGAGCGACGTTGATAGCCTCATCCCACTTGTGGAGCTCCTGATACATCTCCATGGCTTCGTCAATCGCATTCTGAAGAGAACAATCAACCAAGAAATAATCAGCATCATAACAAAAGTAGTGCTGTGGTCAAACGTTTAACCGTCCGGTATCCGACCGTCCATGGCACTTTCCGTTTTCAATTGGAGGGTTTTGTTTTCCCGTTTAAAAAAAATATTTAAAAAAATAAAAATAATAATAATAATAATGAATGGGTTTCACTTTGTTTATGAAGCTGATAAATCAACTTTTGCCAACATTATAGTCATCGTAAGTCAGCCCTGACTGTTGACTGTTGAATTGCAGAGCAACAATCTACACGATAACAATCAATTGCAAGATTGTAGATTGAGAAGTTGACTCTTAAAACTAAGTTCCCAGCCTAAAAATACATGCACAATACTTCACTGATGCCATTTATTTAAAAATCATTTTCATTTTTTTTTAATGATTTTTTAAAAATATATATTTGTTTAAATTGTTTAACTGAAAACCGTTCGGTTTGGACTAGCGGTTAAACGGAATTGAAAATATCTGTGTTGTTACAACACTAAACAAAAGTCTATATGTAGAGGGGTCATGGTGTAGTGGATATGTCACCAGACTGTGGATCACATGGTTCGCTATTCTTGTCCCGGCATAATGTGTTTTGGCAAGACATTAATCTACATTTGCCACACTCCACCAAGGTGAAGTAAATGGGTACCCAGTAGGAAGAAATTCCTTGAATGCTTTAGCGCCTTATCTTTGTATCAAGCGCAGTAGAGTATATTTACGTAGTAGCTGTGCTATATAAATGTACCTATCATTATTTGGCGGCCTGCATTTGTTTTGTACAATCATATTTTTGACAAAAATCAAACAGAAGAACTCTCATTGTATTACACTATACCACTCTAAAAACTCAATGACCATCTTATTCTCTGTCAAAACAAATTTGATGAAAATCTGAAGAATTTTGCTGCCTTGCTTTTGTAATATTTTGAATTATACTCAAGCTAACTTTTATAAACGTCTAATTCCTGTTTATGTCTTTGGGTCTTACTTGCTCAAGGTAGATAGTTTCCGCCTCCCAGAAATCCTTATTGAGAGCAGCCAGCTTGGCTCGTACACTGTAATGGTTCATACCGTCTTCTCCCTGTAAACAGAAGAGAACATAGAATATATAAGGAATCCTTATCGAGAGCAGCCAGCTTGGCTCGAACACTGTAATGATTCATACCGTCTTCTCCCTGTAAACATAAGAGAACATAGAATATATAAGGAATCCTTATTGAGAGCAGCCAGCTTGGCTCGAACACTGTAATGATTCATACCGTCTTCTCCCTGTAAACATAAGAGAACATAGAATATATAAGGAATCCTTATTGAGAGCAGCCAGCTTGGCTCGAACACTGTAATGGTTCATACCGTCTTCTCCCTGTAAACATAAGAGAACATAGAATATATAAGGAATCCTTATTGAGAGCAGCCAGCTTGGCTCGAACACTGTAATGATTCATACCGTCTTCTCCCTGTAAACATATGGAAAATGAAGAGCCTTTCTCAATCCTTAACCTGTAAACATTACTGCAGAGGGGAGCTAGAACCTGTAAAGAAAACATCCTTTCCCAACAAGAATATTAATTCAATTCAATTCAAGGTTAATTAAAAACATGTGTCGCAGCCCAATGGCTGAATTGGGCATATGTACAATTAAAAGACTCATTGCATATTTTAAACATAATGTATGGTTACAATTGATTTGTCAATATTGAAATAAGTGTAGTTAATATGGTAAGATTGCTTGGGCAGCATGAATAAGAAAACAGAAGATAACATGATGTCAGAAAAATGGAGAGGAGACACATGAAGAATAAAAGTGTACATGTACATCAAGAATATATAAATTGCCTACATGTACTTTTAAAGAGTCATTAAGACGGTATATACTAATATAAAAATAGAAATGAAAATATTATTTTCATAACATTATCATCATCATCTTATTCTCCCTCCGCTGTTTTTGGAGATCAGCGATCAACAGTGTTGACGTTTGATATTGCAAGTATTTGTATTATTGCTTAGAAAAGTGATATAAAAAACTACAATTATGGCATTCATAACGCTATTGATATCTCTGACCCAAACCTCCAATGAAAATCATCAGAGTGGATACATAAATGAAAAGTTGAGGTGTGAGATAAATCTTAGATAAGCTTCCTGGTGGTCAAAATCGAACCCTTTTGTTGCAGAAGTAGACATACATTTTGAATAATTCGGCAATTGGTCTACTGGCTAAAAGGTATACAAAAATACATTCCAAAAATCTACAGACTTCCAACAATGATTTCAGCCAAACTCTTCTTTTAAACATTGAATAATATTGCTCCCCTCTAAAGTGTTTTTTTGAGTGGGTCAAAAGTGCGTTTCCTGTCAGTTTTGTTGTTGATGTTTTTTTTTTAAATTGAAGCTAAATAAGAAACTTGTGAAAAGACTACACAGAGATTAGAGGGACTGGGTAACTTTGTCAAAGTCCTGGATTTAGCTCATGCTGCAATCATAATTATAAACCTTTAGGTCAGTCAGGAACCCCATGACTTTTACAAGCCGATCGGCTGTCTCATTATCAAGATATTTGATTGGAAATAAAAATCAAATTTTGCATTTTCCTAACGGTTTTCATAACACTACAGCCTATTGGGGAACACGAGTATGGTAAAACCGGTCACTCACAGATTTTTTACTTTTTTGAGGCACTTCACTGATCATTTTGAAGTGCAATTTTTTTAGGGCTTCAATATTACACCATATCACAGACACTGATAACACATAGGGCCGTACATCTCAGATTTAACATTGTTAAACAATGCCTTTAAGATATACTACTCACTGTTTCTTTGCCGATCTCACCGGCAAGCTTGTTTATCTTGCGGAGGTACCTGGCCTTAGCGACATCCCCGAGGGCAGCAAAGCAGCGTTCTGCAATGTGGAGCTGTTTGGCGCCCAAGGATAGCTTGGCCAGGGTCTTCCACATGGCCTCTGTCTCGGACGTCATCTCAAGGGTTTCCAGGAAGGCCACAGCTCTGCATGGTGGAAAGAAGCAAGGTGTTTGGAAAGTACAATAAAAAGATGAACTTGTCTAAAGCAAAGCACAAAATAGAAATGTTTAAGGAGGAGAAGGAGAAGGAGGAGAAGGAGAAGAAGAAGAAGATGGAGATGGAGGAGGAGGACAAGGACAAGGACGAGAAGGAGGAGGGAGGGAGGAGGAGAAGAAGGACAAGAGGAAGAAGGTAGAGACAAAAGAGAAAAAGAAAAAGAACAATAACAAGAAGCAATAGAACAAAAAAGAAAGAAGAAAAAGAGGAGGAGGAGGAGGAAGAGGAAGAGGAAGAGGGAGAGGGAGAGGGAGAAGAAGAAGGAGGAGGAAGAGGAGAAAAGGACAAGAGGGAGAAGGAGAAGCTAGAGACAAACAAGATGAAGAAGAAGAAAGGGAAGCAAAAATTGCACCAACCTGGCATGATCCCCATCATCTATGGCCGTACCAAACTCAATCAGCCCCTCATCAAGGGTGTAAGAAACGGAGGTGACGCCTTCGTTCACGATCACATCAGTCTTACCGTCGGCCCTCTCAAGATCGACGATGTCGCCCTGAAATAGTCACACAATGTCAAATCATTTTCCAAACTTCATGTTGAGACTATAAGAACATCGACTTTGTGCATATTATTTTCCAAAACAAATTTCAAGTTTCAAATTTCAAGTTTATGTTGGTGTCAATAGGCAGCTATAGCACTGTCCGCCAGCGCGTACGTATTTTGAACGCCCTCTGGAATACGGGGAACATGCCCCTTTAATGTGGCGCAGTTTGAGAACACACTGATCGTTATTTGGCACTTCAACAGATTTATTTCTCCTGATGTATTTCTTATATTATATGGATTGTGATACTTAGCAATGAGTTCATGATCCATGGAAAAAGAATAATAACTACTGAAAAGTATATAATTCGTAGTGGTTGTTGCTTTACGTGAATTTGAACCCTTGATCCACGAAAGTATCTTTACCCCAAAATATTGGCGTATACGGTATTGGATCTATGACTACGTGATGAAAAGAATATCTTACCTTCATAGGAAACATGGTGACTCTCTCAGGATGATCAATGTTGTACCACACACAAAGGTTGCCTCTGTTCTGAGCAACTACAACATCACTCTGCGGCACCCACTAGCAACATTATGAAGAAACAAAGAAAATATGTTTGAAACACTAGACGTGTATCTGTTGTGTTGCATTAATTGGCAATCATATTGATGAGCATGTATAATTGTAGACGTCCCTCATCAATGTTATACCACACACAAAGGTTGCCTCTGTTCTGAGCAACTACAACATCACTCTGTGGCATCCACTGGCAACATCGCAAACAACAATATAAATGAGTAAGAAAAATTACATCTTTTACATTTCCTTTGTAAGGATATAAATAATACAGAAAGAATGTAAATAAAAATTATGTCTGAAATATGTTATCAAATGAAAAGCAACTAAAAAGTAAATGAAAATAGTACAATCGTCTCCTATTGTACCGGAGTGTTGGCTCAGTCAGTAGAGCGTCCGCCTCACAACCGGGAGGTCGTGGGTTCGAACCCCGGCCGCGTCATACCAAAAGACGTTAAAAGATGGGAGTTGCTGCTACCTTGTCTGGCGTTCAACAATAAGGGATAGAGCAACGTCGATCTGGCGCTGCTCAGTGGCTGCCGGGCTCACGATCAATTGGGCAAAAAGAATTTCTGTTTCAGTTTAATAAAATTTGGAGTGGACTATTAGGCTATTATTATTATTATTATTATTATATTAAAAGGAAGAAACATCTGTCTCATACCGTTACTTATAAATAATACCATTTCTCTACCTTTTCAATGACTCAATGAGCTTGTTATACAATATTTCCAAGTAGTACAAGAGTAGTATGACTGCTTAAAGCCCCACTGCACTACTTGTAGCTACTTGCTCCATCTAAATAGAAACAATGCCTAAGTGGTGCCCGTTGGTCCCCCATGATCCTCTTTTTCTTATGTTAATTGAGAGCTGAGTTGATGAGATAACCACCTGTCAGTAACCATGCTAATCCCTCTAATCCCTCCTAGCCAAACTAGTGCAGAGGGGCTTTAAAAGTGACTTTGATTGTTGGACTGATGAACATACCTGTACATAGCTGCTGTAGTTCAAAATGGTGGTCTTCAACTGAGTATCAACGTCAAATAGATGGAGCTGCGACAATGGGTCAAGAAAACAAAAAAGAATTGTATTTATTCATGACAGGTCATGTAAATAATACAATTTGGAATCTCTTGTAACATGACTAACTTCATAGACTCTTAGATAAAGATACAGATATAGTTAAAGTGACTCGGTAACATTGCCTCAGATTCTGAAACAAAATTCTGGATTTAGGTCATGCTGCAATCATAATTATAAACCTTTAGGTCAGTCAGGAATCCCATGACTTTTACAAGCCGATCGCCTGTCCGATTATCAAGATATTTATGATTGGAAATCGAAATTTTATAATAACAGATTTTATAACAACAGTCTATTGGTGAAAATGAGTATGGTAAAACCGGTCACTCAAAGATTTTTACTTTCTTGAGGCACTTCATGATCATTTTGAAGCGGAATTTTTTTAGGGCTTCAATATTACACCATATCACAGACGTTGATAACACGTACATGTAGGGCCGTGCATATCAGATTTAACATTCTTAAACAATGCCTTTAAGGTTAGGGTATGAGTTAAGGATATGGATAGGATTAGGGTTAGGGTTAGAATTAAGATTAGGATTAGAGGTAGGGTCAGGGTTAGGGACGAGTTAATATTAGAGTTAGGGTTATGATTAGAATGAGGATCAGGATCAGGATTAGGATTAGATATGATTGGAGGTATGGGGTTCAGGGTTAGGTTCTAGCTAGGATCAAAATTAGTGTCAGGGTCACTTGAGTGAGTGAAGGAGCATTCTCGAGTTGTTCCGCTTAATTACCCTAAGTTTCTTGTCCCTGTAGAGCAGCTTGTGTCCTGTCTCATTCAGCTCCAGCCAGTCCACCTTAGAGTCATGGGCTAGGTTAGCCACATTGAAGCCCAAGGACAGGTTCACGATGGCTATGGTCTTCAGGTCTACCAGATAGGCCATCTTCTTGTTGTCATCTACGTTGAGCTGCTTGCGCTCGTTAAGCCTCACGCTGGTCGGAGGAATGGAAAAATGGAAACCGGTCACTCCAAGATTTTTACTTTTATGAGGCACTTCCTGATCATTTTGAATCACAATTTTTTTAAGGCTTCAATATTACACCATATCACAGACACTTATAACACTTAGGGCCATGCATCTCAGATTTAACATTGTTAAATGATCCCTTTAAAGGTACTATGTCCCATTTGCAGGCCAAAAAAATGAAAAAGTTAAATTCCAACTGCATTTGAAAGATAATACTTAGTTAGAACTTCCCTAAAAAAAGGTGGGGCTTGAAAATGTCTTCAAGTGGGAAAATAATGACTATTAGTTGTCAAATCGACTTTAGAGCCCAAAAGTAATAGTCTTGATTTTCAGACAATTGTACCGAATGGTCATACGTTTTATGCTGCGCAAAGATTCAATCAGTTTAATCTTGGCCATCACAAGAAGTGGGTTATTGATGTAGACAAATGCTCATGTACCCTTTACAACTCTTTTCATGTATGTTATTACCAAAGAAGAAAAAAGCCAGTCAGTCACTCAATAGTGTTTGACAGTGAAGTCTAGCAAGTAAACAGGTTTCCTTGCATAATTTGAATATGAGGACACTGCTAACGTTTAAATTTCACAGATAGGACATACATGACATATTCATAATTCCTGCAAAGTTCTACAGAATTTGAGGTTGGCTGCAAAAGGGACATAGTACCTTTAACACATTGACAGCTATAACATAATTATATGCAACATTGTACAGTGGTCCTTGTTCGAATGGATGTGGTAAATGACTTTTTGGTTATACTGACCTGATAAGGTGAGGGTTCATGAACTCTGTCCTCACGCATCCCAAGATCTCATTGGCCCCGTACTCTACCAGGGACAACTCACCAGCATTGAAGATCATACACACCTGGTCAAAGGTCAAAAGGTCAAAAGGTCATTTCATCTAAGAACTGAGTATGTTCACATTTGACATTCAAACAAAAAAAAAATTCTCCTGAAAACGATACTTTGAACTTTCACTGGGATTAAACTTTTAATTATTGGCAAGAATTTGGCTTCTGCATGCCGATTGATGCAGGCCTGCAATTAAAAATAATCATAAATGTTACAAAACTTCTCAAAAGTACAGACTCATATTTCATTTCTGATTTCAAGTAAGATGCATTCCTTTATTCAAAACAGACCAAGGAAAGTTTTCTGTTTCGTTTGTTGGAAGTAATTTTTGGAATATGCTTCCTACTGATCTAAGAATTGAGAGATCAAGAACCTCTTTTCGTAAAAAACTTACAAAATTACAAAACCATGAATCATAACCTTGTAACTATTTAGTTGTATATAGTAACCAGTCTCATTTTAATATTTAGAAACCCATCATGTATTTTTCAATTAACTTTATTTTAGGCTTTATATAACGAGAGTCAGACTCGACTAGCACATGTGCTATTTTTGACTCTATTTTACCATCAATCACAAACTCATCGTAAATGGTCATTTATTGTTTTACTCTTGAAGCAAAGTTTACTTTATATTTGTCATAATGTCCATGTATATCGCTGTAGAACATGAATTTTTTATAATTCATGTCATGCATTTACATGTATGTTATATTGACATTGTCATTGTACATTTATCTTTTGTTTCAATGTTTTCAATGGTGGTGAATAAATAAATTCAATTCAATTCAATTCAAATTCCTAATCTCAAAGAAGAACTTGTTATCGCCTCCAAACACTTCATTGAAAGTTTTATTTCCATTCATTACAAACATTTCTATCTGCAAACTTGAGGCCTGCAAGTTTAGCATCATCATAAACAAATACTTGAAAAAATACCAAATTAAACCTTTTCACCAAAAAAAATAGTTTTTGTTTAATGCTAAATATATTACTCATTGCAGATGAAGTATCGAAAATAATATCGCTAGTGATATTAGTTTGTCTCGGAATGTATGGTCAACAAGGGATCTAAAAGATTAGGACGTTTCGTGCGCTGCTGCAACACTTTGTCAGGTGATAAAATCGTGTTTTAAGCAAGCATGTTTTATACTCTACGGGGGGGACCTGACAAAGTATTGTAGCAGCGCACGAAACGTCGTGATCTTTTAGATCCCTTGTTGACCATACATTGCGAGACAAACTAATATCACTAGTGATATTATTTTGATAGTATTTGTTTATTTACTCACGTTCTCATTCTCGAAGAAGAACTTCTCGTTGCCTCCGGTGTTCTGCCATGGGACCTCACTGAGCTTGTTGGAGCTTAGATCACCCAGGAGGAGGGTGTCGGACGTGTGGGCCACCAGGTAGCGGTCCTTGCCAAGGATACGCACCTCATCGATCTTAATAGATAGAAAAAAAGAAAGAGCAACGGTCACAAAAATGCTTGTCTAAGTGTATCTGTGTATATGTACATGTAAGGTATGATATGGTTATTCAGAGCCAAACAGAGAGAGAGAGAGAGAGAGAGAGAGAGAGAGAGAGAGAGAGAGAGAAAAGGACAGAGAGAGAGGTAGAACAAGAAAAACAGGGAGCGAGGAAGGAAGGAGGAAAGGGAAGGAAGAAAGGGAAAAGGGAAGGGGGGATTAGGGTAGCTTGTTGGAGCTTAGATCATCCAAGAGAAGGATGTCGCTGGTGTGGCTCACCAGTTAACATCTTCTGGCTTGGATACACACCTCATCAATCTCAAGACAGAATAAGTGTATAGACAGGCAAGGCATTATCACTGAGAGATGTTAAATGCAATTTATAATACAGAGTGTGATATAAAGATATAATATAATATTAGAAGAGCGAGAATGAGAGAGACACAGAGAGAGAGAGACAGACATACAGAGAGGGGGAATAGATAAAGAGTGACAGCAGGAAAGTTGGAAGGGAGAGGAGAGATGGGGTGAGCAGAGAAGAGGGTAGAGAGAGAGAGAGATAGAGAGAGGAGAAAGACACACACAGACAGGGGCAGTGAGAGTGAGAGAAAAAGAGACAACGGGAAAGACTTGACAGATGGACACAAACGGACAAACATAGAAAGACACGCACACGGGAAAGAAATAAGATAGGTTACATTAGACAAAGAGAATTAGTTAGGGAAAATGCATCAATAGATATAAAATATGATTGATACATGAAAAAGTAGAAATGAAGTACTTTAAAAAAAAACTTGGTGAGCTAGAAAAATAGGAATGAGTGACATAGCAGTGCAAGTTAAGATGAGAGAAGAAGGTTAAGATGTAACAAGAAAGAGAGAGAGAGAGAGAGAGCGAGAGAGAGACGAGGAAAGAGAAGATAGTGAGGCAGAGAGTGAGAAAGGAGAGGAGTAGTAGAGAGAGGAAGAGAGAGAGAGAGAGAGAGAGAGAGAGGTAGTAAGAGTAGGGAGAGGGGACAAAATGGTTAACAGAGCAGACTGTGTCAATTTATCTTGGATAAAACTCTATTTTGAGATACCTCATATCCATAGTGAGATTTGAGTACCACCCTCGTGCCCGAGGAGAGGTTCTTGACGATGACCTGGCTCAGTCCGACGTAGGTCATCTCAAACTTGTTCTTGAAGATAGATCGACGGAGGCAACAGTCAAACAGCTCCACACCACCGCACAATGTACCCTGAGAGTGAGAAAATAAAAGATACATTAAAGGGATCGTTTAACAATGTTAAATCTGAGATGCACTGCCCTACGTGTTATCAGTGTCTGTGATATGGTGTTATATTGAAGCCCTACAAAAATTGCGCTTCAAAATGATCAAAAAGTGCCTCAAAAAAAATAAAAACCTTTGAGTGACCGGTTTTACCATACTCGTTTTCCCCCAATAGTCTGTAGTGTTATGAAAACCGTTTGGCAAACACAAATTTGATTTCGATTTTCAATCATAAATATCTTTATAATCAGACAGGCGATCGGCTTGTAAAAGTCATGGGGTTCCTGACTGACCTAAAGGTCCAAATTATCATTGCAGCATGAGCTAAATCAAAGATTTTTTTAAGGATCTAAGACAAAGTTACCAGATCCCTTTAAAACATTACCTACTGTGAAAATGTAAATAGGCATATCTACATCAGGCATTTGAATGTAACATCAACTTTAACTTTGACTGAATAAAACTATGAAGAATTTTGGTTGATTGATAGGGACAGAAAGGAG
The DNA here is from genome assembly GCA_035222895.1 of Strongylocentrotus droebachiensis. Classification (NCBI taxonomy): domain Eukaryota; kingdom Metazoa; phylum Echinodermata; class Echinoidea; order Camarodonta; family Strongylocentrotidae; genus Strongylocentrotus; species Strongylocentrotus droebachiensis. Next base: position 181,894 of record JAVYIG010003708.1, read on the forward strand.
GGAATAAACATTAAATTTGAATAATTTGTCTTGGAAACCTTTAATCTGTATATATTTCAAAAATAACCCCCGGAGTCAAGCCATCCAGAATTTTGTTTCTAGTACAGCAGTAATATGATCCAAGTCCAAAAAGGCTAGGAACTATAGGTGGGTGCAGGGGAATGGCAAGAAAATGTTGAATGGGGGGGGGGGGGGCATTGCTGACAAACTATCTGAAAATTTGCAATCCAGCAGAATAAGATGGTAATGAATGAGATTTGGATGCATTCTGTAAAAAAAGAAAAGACAAAGAAAAGAAGAAAAAAAAAAGATTGCTACAAGAAAATTTTGAGGGATTTTGCATGCAATGAGTGGTTAAACTAAAGCATTGCATTTGACTGTACTTACAGCGACCAGTCTGGAACCATCTTTTCACCATGCGAGGCTTGTGATGGTGTAAAGGTTTGGGAATAGCTTGCCAATAGAAATACGAAGCACTCCATCTCTCAATGTTTTTAAATCCAATTTAAAAACTTATTTGTTCAACTGAGAGATCTTATTTTGTAGAATTTAGCAATGAAGGAGCTATTAACCAGCGCAGCTGAATATATTTTGTATAAAAGCTGCGCTATATAAATTTATTATTATTATATTATTATCTCCTTCATACGAGCCTCCTCCAACATGCCAAGGAGGGAACCTGTCCCTCCCCCTCCCCCAATACCCTCTCCCAATGATAATCCAGTGAGGAATAAGAAAAATATTGAGTTTACTTACAGCGACCAGTCTGGAACCATCTTTCTTCCATGAGAGGGTCGTGATGGTGTAAAGGTTTGGGATCTCCTTCATACGAGCCTCCTCCCACATGCCACGACGAGGGGCCCAGTTGAATACACGCAGTCTTCAACGAGACAAAAAACATATTCATACATTGAAACGAATACTGAACAGAAACTTGGAATAATCATGATAATAATATTAATAATAATATGTCTCGCTTACCTGCAGTCATATCATTACCCCGGCTTAAGCCGAGCTACTATGAAAAGGCACTCAAGCACTCAAGAAATTTCTTCCTTACCATTTACCTCACCTAGGTAGAGTGTGGCAAATTTAGATTATCAGTGCGGGATCTTTTGGATGTAAAACGATGCACAACAAGACCGACAATTTTTATTTCGTGAGCCTTCGGACAGCTTTTATGAGGGTTCAAGAGACCCAACAGTTTGTTGGTCACCTGGGCTTGTCTATATCTAATGGGGTGCCCCTGGTTGTGACATTAACTAATATCATGATCCAGTGCAGAAAACATCAGAAACCACTGATGTCATGTACAAGGATCTTTGGCATAGCAGAGACTTTCACAACCAAAATCGATTCAAATTGCCAGGGGGTTGATTTCTTATAAACCTCTATCACAGTGTTCATCTCGTTTAAAATACCTTTTTTTTTCTTCTCAGAGTGGTCAACCTACCTATTATAGCTACCAACAACCACAGACTGGCCGCCGGGGTTATTGACAGCTACGGTGAACTCATGCTCCTCAGAGTCGCGGCTGAAATCAAACTGCTGATTCACTTTCCCTTCCTTGCTGTAGATCGCGATGCGTTTGTCACAGCCGGCAGCCACGATGCTGTTCCCCGCCCAGCAGAGGGCGTACGGAGGGCAGGCGTGGGTCGCGACCTTGCCCTGCGATTCCCCGGACCCCTCGTCTTCAAGGAAGTATCGGACGATGGAGCCGTCGGCATGACCAGACAGGACACCCTTACCTGAAAGGCTGCAATTCATACAAATGAAATTTTAAAAAAGCTTTCAAAGAATGTGCCTCTGTTTTACTTCGGCTATCACAAATCAGCAACTTAATATGTCAATAACTCTGTGAAATGTTGATGACTCTTGAAATGTATACACTGTCAGAGTATGGCAAGGATGCAAATCTAAGTTTGGTAAGTATCTATTTTAAATAGTTTCAAAGATGTTGTAGGTGACCCTTGTTTACCACAATTTCTGAAGATGTAATCCTCTTTTCTTTAAATCACAGTAAATTAATTAAAAGAATTAATTTAAATCGAGAATGCAAACAAATAATATCAATAACGATATTTAATATTTGAGTACCGGTAACGAGTAAAGAAAGAGCAGAAAATCTGAGTGAGTTTTCCTAACACATGAGCAGGATATGTAGTCTCATATGGGCTAAGCTTTTAGAGAGTTTGTGATTTCAAGCAATTTTTGTTCTTCATTTGGTCTATACTGCTGGTCCAATCTATCTATATGTATTGCATGATAAGCCACATAGAAAGACTTTAAGCAAGATTTTCCAGATTTGCCATTTGGTTCCTGCAACGTACTCAACATTCACTTCAAGAACCTGGGCTATGACAGGAACTCTGGTACACTTACTTTGGGGCGAGTGAGACGACGTAGGAGTCCGTCCCGTAGACCGTGGAGGACTTGTTGGTCTTCGTGTTGGCAACCCTGACCTTGCCGTCTGCCAGACCAAACACGATGTTGCCGTCCGGCGGCCAAATTAGACAGGTCACTGCACTCTGCTGGACGAACTTGTTGCAGATCACCTTCTTGGAATCCCTGTAAAGTAAGAAATTATATAAATTCTTAACCTCAGGATCATCAGGGACACAGGTAAATAAAATGTCTACATGAAAGGCAGGTTTCAACATTGTTGCGATAGTCTGTATGTTGTGCAATCTCAAAGTTGGTATTCTTGAAACTGCATTCCCCACAATAATGATTTTGCTTACCTGTACTGTTTGTTTGCTTGATTGTAAAGTGCACAGACACAACTCAATTTTAAAGAAAAATATGCTCACATATTGCAAACATAATATTGCTTTGTATCTTCAAGATATTCTCTGACACAGGATATTATCAACTGAAAGATGATATATATTTTTCACGCAACAGTTGCAGCACAGTTTAGAATGATGACACAATGAGTATGAGCAATATTGTTTGAGACAAGAGTAGACAATTGGCACCTGATTTCCATGCTTCTAGCTGGACGATGCTCCACTAGAACAAACGTTTCATACTTTGGTTGCTTTCTTCGCCTAACTGTACAGTCACTCCTCTGCCACACGTGCAATTTTGCAGCAAAACAATGGGCACCAATTGATGGTCACCAGAATGTCTGAGCAAATTAACCCATTTCAGGGGGTGTTTTACAAAGATCCTAAGTTGAACTTATCTCTAAGTTGGACTTAACAATTATGGAAAGCCGTTAGCATCTTTGAAAATATTTTGTAAAAGTTATTTTAAAAAGACATGAATGTTGATTCACATCATTTATATTTTCTATTATCAAGGAGAATTCATGTTCTTGATGTGGAATTTATGAAAAATCTAAAATACTTGAATTTCTGCTCTTGAATATATTTCATTTTAAGGCTACAAATGGCTCTCCATAAGTTCTACTTAGGATCTTTGTGAAACACCCCCCTGGTCTTTATTAGCTCCATGGCAACCCCTTAAACACCGATATAGATTTATTTTGCACTGGAAAGGGCGAAATAGTCATGAAGCCTTTGGTATATCAATCTATCCCACAATAAATAAAAGGTGACTCACAGAGATTATTTGTG